>JAOTRC010000010.1:4039698-4051843 GCA_027497675.1 Cyprinella lutrensis | reverse complement strand
GGAAAGACATTTTTAATGTATTCTGGGGGAAAAATCATTTAGAAAATGGAAGAGCAAGTGTGAAAATGTCATCATGGTTGTACAAGGACATACCGAATAACATGATTCAGAATTGTTTGGACTGGCAGGGGGTTAGCTGTACTGGAGTATCCAAATCCGTCAAACACTAGCGTGCTTCACTGGTCACTATAATGATAACAGTGCAATGGTGTGTATTTCAAACTCACAGCCCAATAAGTGGTGCATAGTCCAAAATTTAAGCCCGTGGCTGTAATATTTAAACCCATATCTGGATGTATAAAGCTGAATCTCCTGAGGACTTGTCTGGGTAATATTTCAACCTCCACAATAAATATTTTACCCTCTCAAAAGAAATGAAAAGCCCAAATTTCAGAGCATTTATGTTTGATTGCATTGGGGCATTATTTTCATGATAATTAATAAAATTTCCCTTAACTGTCATGACTTTAATACAGACCAACATCAACGATGACATATTATTTAAGTACAGTCATGTTCAGAATTAATGGCACTCCTGGTGAATATGATCAAAACTGGCTGTAAAAAATATATGTGCATCTTTCCTTCAAAAAATTATGATACATACAAAACATAGTGTCTTAAATGTAATCTGGTTGTTATATATTTTTTGGAAATAAGCTCATTTTCCAACTCCCCAGAGTTTAACAGTTGAGTTTTACCGTTTTCAAATCCATTTAGACAATTTTCTGATATTTTGAGGAATATCTGTAATCAGACAGTTTCTGGTCTCATTGACTTCCATAGTAGGAAAAAATATACTATGGTAGTCAATGAGACCAGAAACGGTCTGGTTACTGATATTCTTCTAAATATCAGAAAATCGTCTGAATGCATTCGAAAACGATAAAACTCAACTGTTTAACTCTGGGGGAGTTGTAAAATGAGCCTATTTCCAAAAAAAGTGGAGTATCCCCTTAAGGAACAGAATGTTTTTCCAGGCATAACTACTTATCTCATGAACACATAAGCAAAGTCAGTGCATATGTTAATAGCAGCTTCGTTAATGTTCCTCTGAAGAATAAAATGTCACAACTTGAGGATTAGTAAATGATGTCAGAATCTTTGGGTGAAGTATTAAAAATCAAAACCTTGGCAATCTTAGATAAACCTGAGGCTATAATGTGTGCAACGCAGCCCGCAGGTATGCAGGATTCACATGGGGAAACGTTGCTTTCGGATAGGACGTGCAGAACTCTGAGACTGCAGACTCTTCTAAAAGAGCCCACTAGTCAAAAGAGAGAGAGAATTCGATTTTAAAGCTGTATGTCTCACTTTATGTCAGACAGAAGGGTGTTGGGCATGAATACTAAACAGTGTTTTCCACCAATTACAAGCAAGCTGGGCCAGTTCGCTGCCACTGGGGGACAGCTGGAGCTCATATGCTTTGATTTGACCAAGTGAAGTTCAGATGAGAGCTTCCCATATTGCCCCAGTATGAGTGATTGTGCGATCTCTCAGTGGAAAGAGGGGCGGTGTGAGAGCGAGCGCATATTTGTTGTGTGAAGGAGACCTGAGAAGGTGTTGCATACAAAGATCCATCTTTCTAAGGAAATTCGTTCAAGTCTGTATTTCTGTCATTGAAAGGTTTTCGATAGACATCTCCAGCATTTGGAGTGCACCCTTTGTGTCAATGGCCTTGGCGCTGACAAATACTTGCATGCACATGCAAATCTGTGTCTGTTCCTCTATCTGTCTCTCTCTCTCACACACACACACACACACAATCCAAATGCACCAACACCACACATTAACAGAATTTGCAAGGAGCATGAGATTGAAGTGTTAGCTTGTTGATAGATAGAGGACTAGAGGACTCAATATGTTAGTGTGTGTGCTTGTCTGAAAGCATATGGTTTTCTGAAAGAAAAGTTGTTTATATTATTATATTATATTATATTGTATTGTATTGTATTGTATTATATTATATTTATTATATTATATTATATTATTAGCACCTGTGCAAAAAGTAATTTTGTTTTTTTCTTTCATAGTTCAAATAGAACCTCCCCAGTGATTTACCTTTTATGCTGTGTTCGATCTAAAGCCGTAAAAACATTCATATTTCTCAAAAAAAGAGATATAAATAAATATAGGTGCATTTATTCCTTATGAACAGAGCGTGGTTTACAACTTTAAAAGCCCCTCCTGTCACTTATTATATTTTTGAACAAAAAGAATGACAGATTTTTGTTGTTGTTGTTGTTATTTTTTCTTGTTCTGAGACTGTGATAATGGAGGCTTTGAATAGCATCAGACATCTGTATGTCTTCCCTTATAAGTGTACCTCGTTTCAGTCTGCAGATTTCATATAACTGCAGTTCATAATAAATTACTTTTTTCCTTTAACAGAAAATGAGTTTTGAGGAACAGCTTTGAGGGACACACAGTGGACAGTTCTGCCTAATCGCACCACACAGGAGGCGCTCCTCAGAAAACACACCTGTCCCACCATCAACCAGTAAATCTCAGGTAATGTGCTTTGCATTTAGTTTTGTTCTTGGCAGAAAAGTTACATTTTTACACTACCGTTGTAAAAGTCAGATATCGGTATGATTTCTTTTTAAAGAAATGACTACTTTTTATTCAGCAAGGATGCATTAAATTGATTGAGAAACAAATTATCCGTTTCCACTGAATTAGGCAGCACATCTGCTTTTGATGTTGATTGATTTCTGAATTCATTGATGTTTAATGATTTCTGAAAAATAGAATAATTCCTGCTGATACTCAGCTTTTGCCACCACAGGAATAAATTACATTTTAAAATTGAATTACAAAATGAAAATAGAAAACAATTATACTAAATTGTATGAGTAATCTTGCACACTTTTACACAAGAAGTAGTTCAAATACATCTATTTTTTATTGTTTATATTTTTAATGGCTTGGTACCATTATGTATGCTTTATTTTGTAATGACACTGTTCTTTTAACAATTACAACAAAGAGGCATGATAAAAAAATCTTAACTTAAGAATGTTGGTCATGGCATACAGTAATGTTTCCTTGTGCAAGGCCCTTGCAAGTGCCCAAATTTTTGATCAGAACTGATCACATTGTTAGCAACAAGAGTGCAAAATTATGCACACCATATATTTTCATACAATACAAACCATGGTGCATTATGGCAACAAGTCTGTATTTTTCTTAATAAACATATTATTTCATCATCTATGATCTGTCTCTCATGCAGTTCATAACCATCCCTGCTACAGACATCATTGCCCTTTTATTCTTCATTTTACAGTTGCTCAGATAGTTGACGGAGGTCAGGCTAATTGCTGCTTCTTTTCTCCAGATGGAGGTGGATGCGGCCGAGAAGCGTCATCGAACACGATCTAAAGGTGTGCGAGGTACAGCGCACTCACATGGTATTAGCTGCAGTCTCAACCTACGGTCAAATGCATTTCCCAACTCTCAATCCATATCTGTGTCTTTATTGCCTTTCACGAATTTTCACAGTAGTGATTAACATTGGCTAGTGATTGGAAAGGTGAAGCAGGATCTGTGAGGCCGGAAAATTAGTCAGCTCATAATAATATGATTGTATTGTGTGATGAATCTCATGTTGAGATATTTCCTCACTAATTGTTCTCGCTTTCTTCTCTTTTCTCTTTTTTTCTTTTTTTGCAGTTGCCGTGGAGGCTGCACAAGAGCTGTTCAGGTCAGTCTGCATACAGTATGGGAATCATTCAATTAAACTCACTATGTAAATCAGTTCACAACCTATTTACTTTCATAATGGGATTTCTGAGCAAAATAGGATATTCAAGGTGAAGCAAGGTATTGTGTTTTGGTATGCATTGCTGTTCAAAAGTGTGGGGACCGTAAAAACGTTTTATGTCTTTTGAAAAAAAAAAAATATTCTATGGTCACCAAGGCTGCATTTATATTAACTGTTTTCTATTTGAAGAATGTATTTTAAAAATGTTATTTATTCCTGTCATGGCAAAGCTGAATTTTCAGCATCATTACTCTAGTCTCCAGTGATGGAGATGATCCACATGATCATTCAGAAATCACTCTAATATTCCGATTTAGTGCCGATTCCAATTAAATTGTTGTGCTGCCTAATATTTTTTTTTTCTTCCAAAATTCCTTGATGAATAGAACAGTATTTATTTGACATAAATATTTGCGGTACTTTTATAAATGTCTTTACAGTCACTTTTGATCAATGTAATGCATCCTTGTTTAATAAAAGTATAAATTTTTATCTATTTTTTTTTAATCTTACTTACTCCAAACCTTTTTTTAGATTCCTTATAATTAGATCATTTTAAGACCAGAAATGCGTATATACAAAAGTAATTATGGTTATTTTGTTGTATCTCGGCTTGAGATTTCTGTCTTTAAAGACCAAGGCACAGACTTACTAAACAGGGCAAATTAGGGTGGGAGCGCGATTCCAAAAAAGTGCCAATAGGTTTTGCATATGATACTGATGACACGCAAACTAAAGAAACACAGACGCAGGCTGATCATTTCCAGAATACCCAACGCAATCTACACAGAGCAGTTGAAATTAGCATTTGATTTAAGACTTGCTTTTTTTTGGTCTTTAAATAATGGTTACCCTGGAGCACCTCATTGCAGTACACGAGATCCAGGGGCGGAGTCGGATTCAGATCTGAGGGGTGGAGTTGGGTAGGTTTAGGGGTGGGGTTAGGGATCAGGGGTGGAGCTGGGTAGGTTTATATGCAAGGTGGGAGGAGTCTGATCTGGATTTCATGTTGCAGTGAGGACCATCTCCAAATACAAGTAAATGGACCAGCACAAATGTTAGTAAATCACCATGTTAAGGTTTGTAATCTTAGTAAATCACTAAGTAAGCTAGTAAATCACATTAAAATACGTTCCATCTATAAATTTAGCTTCTGAAAGGGAAACTCCTTCAAGTGCATATACAATAAGGTCAGCCATGTAAATTATCCTGTCCACGCCTTTTCAGTGCAAATCTTTCGCTGCGTGTCTTCAGATTTACAATCTGTTTGTAAATCTGTCCCTAAAACAGTTGTATGACGCAATATGCATTTCCGTTCAAGGTGGCATTAAAGCATAATTTTGCTAATTGATAGGTTTTGATGTAATTTATACAGTTTGCCAAGTACTACAGGCAGAACCCAAAAATAGACCTTTCAGTGAAATTGCCATAAGTGAGAACATATGATCTCCCAATTAGTATTAGTAAATATCCCTGCACTCCTAATGAAATCATGCATCATGATGAGAGTGAATGGTCTGTTTTTCCTCCAGGGCAGTGAGTCGTTTTACTCGCATCTGCCTGTCACTTTTCCCCCTGCATATCTTTCCCTTAAGCATAATTTACAGGCCTTATAAATGGCAGCATTTTCCTCATTAAGAATGGTTTAACACCCACGCTGTTGTTAAAAAAGACTTTTTTTTCTGTGTGTGGTTACGTGTCCAATTACAATGACAGCGGCAAGGACACAAGGGGTGTACGACTCTGTGAGTGTGTTATGACCAGTTTTCCAGAGGCACCTTTACCATGTCATTTTTATTATGGTATCAGACCAAGCAGAGAAGTGAAATTCCCTGTCTCTCCTTCCCAATCATCAGTGCAGTCTGCTTGATCAGCAGGTCCAGGCCTGTAGCTGCAGGCATCTTTAACACCAGTTACACTCACTGATGGGTCACCAGCTTGATCAGACACAGATCCCTAGCCAACATTACCAAGGATACTGTAGATGCAACTCATGTGCTTTGCTAGACATGTTCCCACTCAATTTCTTACTCTTTTGCTTTAAGTTTAAAATAGCTTCAGGTTTAAACATGTATTGTTAAACACGCCTTCCAATTTCAAGACTAAACGTGGTGTTGGGGAATCTACTTTGAAAATGTAGCCTTACAAGCTACAACCTACTCCAAATTTGAAGTAGTTAAACTTCTCATGCAACCTTTTGCAGAAAATAATTAGCTACTGTAAGCTACTAACAGAAAGTAGCTTTCTGTTGTACACTGAAGCTACTTAAAGGGCAACATATTTTTCAATATACATAACTTCCGATTATACTATTTATTACATCATCAGAGTCATATTTACAAAAACTAAAACACAGCCTAATTTATATTGAATATTAAATTATTATTGTCCAAAATGTGGGGACAAAATGTGAAATTCTTTGGTTCCTATGAGGGAAAACAGCTTATAAATCATACTAAGTAATGTTTTTGGAAAATGTTCAAATGCATTCTTAACACTGCATGCGTGTAAAAGGCCACGGTTGCCAATGTGCCGAGGGAATAATATTTAAAAGTATTCTGTTTCAGGTATGGTAGCGTATGTTCATCAAGTTATACTGTTTAATGATGCTTCTTGGGTCTGGTTTAAACTAACATGATGGTCTCTCACATGCTGAGAGAGAAGCTGATCTTTGTGTGAGACACATACATCATATATGTGTTAAAATGAATAAATGACACAGTGCATGAGAGCCGTTCATATTCTCTGTTTTTATTTGAGCTCCCTCAGATGAACATGTAGGAACATTCGGTTGCTTTTTACTGTTAAGGACTATTTTTTCTAGCGGAAGGATGGCATTTGATGATTTTAACTTGGCTTTACATCATGCCCGACAACAAACCCTTCAGCCGTGACTGTATTTACAATACAGCACAGCCCCTCTCATCAAACCTTAAATATGGTCACGCCCCTCATCAAACCGGGCTGCATGTGTTCGAGCTGCAGGAATACCGTAATATTGTAAAACAATATTATGTAAAATAATTGTTTAAAAACTATTTTAAATAAATATGTGGTATTTTAATACATTTATACATGTTACCATCACAGGTAAATTATTCCTTGCGGTGTCACATGATCCACATGATCTAGTATGCTGATCTGGAACTTTTTTTATTATATCAATGTTAAAACAGTTGTGCTGCTTAATTTTTTTGTGGAAATATTTTTTTATCTTAAGATTCTTTAATGAATATCCAATATTAAGTTTAAAATAAAAGCATTTAATTTATATAGACCTCTTTTGTAATAATATAAGTCTTTTCTGTTATTTTTTGATCAAATGTATGCGTACTTGCTATTTTAAAAACATTCACACTATGTTACTGACCCCAAAAATTTGAACAGGAATGTATGTATGCAGTTGTTCATAAAATAATTGTGGGTTTTCTAGTTTATTTAGTTATTGTGAATGCACAATACAAGCATGCTGTTGCAGTTATGTGTGTGGCATGAAAGCAGGCCTCATCTCTGGTACAGGTACTGATAGACAAACTAACAATTAGCAGTCAAGTACAGTATGTGTGTAATGAATACTTTAGGTAATCAGTGACACTAATCTGGCTAGTTTTATATCAATGACTTGTATACTGGTTTGCTGGTCTGATCCTTTGCTCAAGCGGAGCAGAAGTTCTAAACTTGGATGTTTTCCCTCATGGCTTTTAACTGGCTGTGGACCTAAATGGAGCAGCCAGAGAGCGATATACAATATGAAATATGAAATATGGAGTCTGGGTGAGTCATCGGCCTGGAGGACACTGGAAGCTCTCTAAATCTGTAATGAAGGCTGATGTGCCACGGTTCAAACATAGTCAGCAAGAACAAGCGTATGTGTGTGTCCGTGTGCGTGTGTGTGTGACGTCAGGCTTGTATTAATTATTTCTCTTGTCCGCAGCTGTCCCACGCCTGGGTGTGATGGTAGTGGACATGTCAGCGGCAAATATGCCAGACACAGGAGGTAAGAACTGACCTCTCATTCATATGAATGTGTGTCCATCCATCTGAAAGTTTCTTTATACTGTAGGTGCAAGAATGAAGGCTCTCGACCACTTACAGAAAAGCTCAAGACCGATAGCACAATTAAGTCAATTGAATTTGAATTAGGCCTTATTTCTTCCCTTTACATACATCCTTTTACCAGCAAAAAGTTGTGAAAGTGCAGTCAAAAGATTGAAATGAATAGACTACAATGAACTACAGCTGGCATTTACTTATGCTGGGTGCACACCAAAATATTTTTTTACATCTTATAAGATTTTCAAAATATGATAGACCACAAACATGAGGACAAAAACTCCTAGATTTAACCGTTTTGCTCTTATAGAGTGTGGTGTGCCATGATGTGGCAAAGACAGCACACCACCATACATGAACAGATTTTTGGAGAGTCTCGACTGTGATCTCAGGAAATCTTGCAAAATCTAAAAGCTAATAGCATCTGATTTGACAACTGTTGTCAAAGTCACTCTCAGTCTGTTCCACTTCCATGTTTAACAGTCTCAATCCTCTTGATACTATTTACTTTACCTCAGAAGAAAGATACAAAACAAGAAAGGCAGAGCAGAAAAGATTTATGGATATGTCTACTGTGTCACCCCATCAGCCAAGCCCTGTGAACCACCAACCAGAATTGCATTTCTGCCTCAGACAAATGGTACCTCCAGCAGACCTCACTGAAAAGGCAGGGAGAGAGTGATGAATTACCCCCAAATGAGAGGGTGGGGAGAAAAAAAGGCGCTCCGACTGTGCTGTCAGAGCACGCTAACATTTGGGGGGCATTTGTGGGAACATTGTGGGAATGGCAGGGTTGTAATGAGGACACTGTGTTACCTGTGCAGGCTATGCAGTGTCTGCCGCCCTTTACCAGTCCATTAAAAAGTAATAATGACAAAACAACAACAGCGTTTGTCTCCTGTGGCATATATTGGGTTATATCACAGCAGAGGTTCGCACCCCTAATGTATAGCTGCTCTGGAGGGGGTATGAAATGATCTAATGTATACATTGTAGGTTTATGTATTGTAATGGCCTCTCAGGGCAAAATATTATTAAAAAACTGATGCGCACATCAGACTTTTCCAGTTCATAATGTACACACAGACATAAAATGTGAAAAAAATTGTACCTCCGTAGGTACAACAGCTTGTCACTGGGGCGGTACCCTTAGAGGGACAACTTTGTACTTTATTTATCCTGAAATTATTCATGGCAGGGTGCATATTACTACTATAAGGCACTCATTTGCACCTTTTAGGGGTAGATGACATACAAAGTTGACCCTTTAAGTGTTTTGTGCCATGCTGTTACACCCTTAAAGTAACAATTTTTAATATTTTTTTTCTGGCAGTGTATGTAAGGGATTTATTTTGTGAAATACCTGTCTAACTAACTGTGCAAGTAGTTATAATTCTTCCTGTATATTATTGTAATACTTCTACTACACTGTAAAAAAATATTTTCAAAATTTGTTATCACAACATATTTTTTTCTATTGTCAAATCAACTTAAAATAATGTATTTAGTTGAGATAACTTTTTATTTTGAGTTTCTTATGATTAAATTACTCACTTTTCCAGTTCAATCAACTTAAGTCAACAAGGTGACTTAATTTTTTAAGTTAAACCAACAATATTTTTTACAGTGTAAGATAAAACATAGTACAAGATAAAAAAAGACAAATACTTTTTCATAATATTAAAGTTGTAATGAAATGGAAGTATCTATCTATCGGTTGTTGATTGGATGGAGGCAGATCAGAATGTGAGCTCGCAGTCGATTGTAAGAATATGGATATTGCAATCTGACCGCTGAATATCATGAACGATGTACATGAGAGGTCCACATGCTATGGTGAAAATCACATTATCTAAATTTTGTCTGCAAAAAAAAAGCCTATTAAAAAGCAGCTTTCTGTTGATCAATGCTGCAAATTTGCAGAACGTTTTCACCCTCACGTGAAATTCACGTAAATTCCTATTGAAATGAACAACGGAAAATGTTTCTGCACCTAAACTAGTTTATTGCAATTAACAAAGACATCATTATTTAATTGGAATGATCAATAAATATTATTTAGATGACATACCGTTCACCCAATAGTTGTACCTGTTTTTAAAAAGTTGGAAAATTAAGTTTTGTATATTTATTGAGTCCAAAAAGTAGTGAGACAAATTTAGAAATGTCATTTCTCTATTAGTTAGCATGGCTACTACGCCCCTGCAATAGACCAATGGTGTTGCATTCATGTTAAAATGTTAGAAATAACATATGTGAGGGACCCTTTGTGCCATTTTCTCATCATCTAAAAATACCCACCTTTACACCCTCCGTGATGCATACCCTACCTGAAAACACGTTATCTGCACATTCTCCATTTTAATTCAGCCCTTTTAGCAAATGCAGAGGCTTATAATAAGAGGATGTGTCAGTACAGGTGTGACTGCTATGATTTTAACAGGGTTTAGTAATTGCTTTCTGCAAATCATGTTTAGTACCCCTTCTCTTTTTTTCTTTCTCTTTTTTTCTTTCTTTCATTCTCTCCTCCTCCTCCTCTCCATCTGTGACTCTCTCTCTCTCGTTCCACTTTCCTATTTTTTCCTATTTTCCTATTTTCTCTTCATCCTTTTTTATGTTCTCCATATTTGTTCCTCTACCTTTCCCTCACTTCTTCTGCGGTTCTTTTTCCATCCCTCTTTCCAGTCTTATTTCTCCTCCTCCCTCCTTCTCTCCCTTTCTGATGGATGACTCACATAGGCTAAAGCCCAGGGCTGTATAATTCAGGGCTTGACAGGTAGCACTCACTAAAAGAATAGGAACTGAGCCAAGAGCTGGTGGCAGTGGCCAAAGAATGGTATAGCTGTATGCTCTCTCTCTTTCTCTCTCTCTGTCTAGTTTTTTCCATCAATATAACACCTGGCTTGCTCTACACACGTCTGGCCTCTTCTCCTTTGTGGTAGCCACAGTGCATAGATTTTAATGCCAGCCTCTCTTATCAAGCATTGTATTTTCTCCCAACCTAAAAACAAAGAAACCATGTAGATGCATTGTTTTGTAAGGGAATATGTCAAGTGTGAAGGGCCAATACATGGCTAAAGAAAGAAAAAGCAAGTTGTATTAAAGGGTTAGTTCACCCAAAAATGAAATTTCTGTCAGTATTTACTCACCCTCATGTTGCTCCAAACCTATGTGTTTTTTTGCTCTGTTGAACACAAAGGAAGGTATTTGGAAGAATGTTTTAATCAAACAGATCTCAATCCCCATTGACTACCATAGTAGGAAAAAAATACATATACTATGGTAGTCAATGGGGAATGAGATCTGTTTGATTAAAATATTCTTCCAAATATCTTCCTTTGTGTTCAGCAGAGGTGTCATTGAGGTTTGGAACAACTTGAGGGTGAGTAAATACGGATAGAATTTTCATTTTTGGGTGGATTAACCCTTTTAAAGCTTGTGGAAGAGACTGAAAATCTAGCACAATTTAGACATTCAAAGGACAGATGATCATAATTTCTGATAATAAACACAATTGAGTTTAGAGACCTTGACATGACAAGTCTGTTCATTCTTTCTTAGAAATGAGATGAAATGGAGAAAAGTCAGCTCTTAAAGTATAAGGTTTGGTTCTTTTGAGACATTTTGTTTTCATTGAGAATTATATGAATGAGTATTGGGAAAAAATTACATTTGAGTTACACTGTTCAACTTTGCTCTCAAACAGCAGTTTGGTTGCATCAAAAATTGACATTTATAAAAATCCACCATTTATTCACATATGGTCACATAAAACAGATGTTTAAATGTCAAAATACACTGAGCAAAATTATAAACGCAACACTTTTGTTTTTTGTTTTTTGCCCCATTTATCATGAGCTGAACTATATGAATGGTTTTTAAGTAACCGATGCACAGACTCATTTTTTTGTAAAATAGCATTATTCCCTATTCTAAAAAAAGACTAAAAATGGAGATGCAAGCGCTAAAAACGTGCTAGTGTGTTCAAAAATACAGGCATTTTTTTGTATTCAGATCATTTTCAACCCATTAAGGTGATTGCTCTTCGTTTCAAACAGTACAAAGTTATAAACACAACACTTTTTTTTCATGATCTGAACTCAAAGATCTAAGACTTTCTCTATGTACACAAGAGGTCTGTTTCTCTCAAATATTGTTGTGCACATTAGAGTGGCCTTTTACTGTGGCCAGCATAAGGCACACCTGTCTGTGCAATAATCATGCACTCTAATCAGCATCTTGCTGGGATGGATTGTCTTGGATGGATTATCTCGGCAAAGGAGAAGTGCTCACTAACAGATTTAGACAGATTTGTGAACAATATTT
>JAOTRC010000010.1:4028485-4039598 GCA_027497675.1 Cyprinella lutrensis | reverse complement strand
GATTATCTCGGCAAAGGAGAAGTGCTCACTAACACAGATTTAGACAGATTTGTGAACAATATTTAAGAGAAATAGGCCTTTTGTGTACATTGAAAAAGTCTTAGATCTTTGAGTTCAGCTGGGGGCGAAAACAAAACTGTTGCAATTATAATTTTGTTCAATGTATTTTTGAATCAAAGAGAGATCACCTTAATGGCGTGAAAATGATCAGTATATATAAAATGTCAGCATTTTTGAACATATACCATAGCACATTTTTAGCTCTTGCATCTACGTTTTTAGTCTTTTTTTTGTAGAATAGGGAATATTTTTTTTAAAAAAATGCTGTATTATAAAAATCAGTCTGTGCATCGGTTACTAAAGAACCACTCATGTAATAATATGCTATTTGCACTAATGGAATGTTTTATCAATTAATTACTGTATTTTTATTTGAATGGAAGTCAATGGAACTATGACCACAGACGTTGAGATTGTTGAGCCAGAGCGGCTGATGGATCCCTTTGTCTTTTCCTTTCTCGAGAATGTATTGAGATTTTGCATGATGGACACTTACAGACGGCATTAATTTATAGCCTCAGGCCATAATTTACACCTTCATTCTATGTAGCAGGGAGAAATCATATTTGTGTGCCGGTAACTCCTGAGCCGCATGCAAACAGATGGGCTCTGGACTGTGTGGGCGGCACATGCAGTTTTGTCCTCTGTCTTCTCTTCTCACTCACTCGCTTTTTTTGATGGGTCTTCGGAATGCAGCCTTTGCGGTCTGTTGACTCCATGCTCGTCTAGTCATTCTAAATGATCTGTTCTATACATGCCGAGGGCTTGTTTGTTATCTGTGAGGTATTTGTAATTCGCCCAAACTGTTAATTCAACTGTGAGGCTGAGCCAGATGTCTTTTTTTATGTACTGTAGTCAGCCAGCGTAACATTATACATCAGTGATGTTTCAAACTTTTTTTGAACCAAGGACCAATTTCATAACCCCAAAGTGTTAACTTGGAAGCAAACTGGTATAATTGAATCTCTTGTGTGCAGTCTCTTTGTTATACACAATGTGTCTCCAGATTTCTGATCTACTTTGCAATGTTGTATTCTCAAATGCTGATTTTTGGAATATTTTGTAATCTCTGATAAAATTTTATATAATAGTCAGCTCTAGTAGTTCTCGAAATTTCATTGGCTGAGCTGAGCGTTTCGAGAATTTTAATACATAGTCGTCCACTCGGCGACTTTTCATTGTTTAGTTTTTTTTTTAATCCGCTTGCTTGTTTTTGTGTTTTTGCACTTTTAGGACAGACTGTCAATCTGTGCATTTATTTTTTTAGCGGCTGTGTCCGAAATCGGCTCCCTGTACCCTTAAATAGGGCGTTAATAGGGCGTTATTTGAAAGGACAGCTATTTGTTCTGGTGTCCAAAACGATAATGGATGTTATCGAGTGCACTCATTCAATACCGTAATGCACCACAACAATGGCTAGAGAATACCCATAATGCACTCTGAGGGTTGTGCTGAATGAATTTCTGCATCTCACCTGAAGATGGTGCCCGCAGCTGAATCATTCATCCATTCATTGTCCAAACATCTCGTCCAAAGTGGTTACAGTGTAATATAATACAGGTATACATTTTTTTTTTAATGAATTATTCAATTGTTTTATTAAAGTTTATACGTACATGCTAGTTTCCATGACAGAGTTCAGTTGCACTCTCTCATATTGTTTGGAGTGCAATTTTTGCTCACATATTCAGACATTTTCCTCTGCAGACCCCTATTTGTGACAGACCTCATTGCTATACAAGTTTCTTATGTGCGTATATGTGATCTTACCCCATGTAAAACGCCTTATGACAAAAAGGATCTCTTGATAATTACTAAGCGAGTTGCTGAATCCTGCAATCAACACCCAGTAAATTTCCAATCTCGCCTTACTGTATTTCTTTATCATCCATATGATATCTCATGTAGATCTGAACTTGTGTGAATGGCAGTATTATGCCTCCGAACAACATGGCGAGATGTAAAGCCTCACTCCAGGGTCAGACTCCACTAGTCTCTCTGCTAAATTGAACCACCAAGGACATAATCACCGCAAACAACCTCTCAGCATGTGTGGTAGTGTGATTGTGCGCTGTGTTTTAGGCAGAGGGGGAAACCGGGCTCCGCAGTGACAGAGAAGGCAACTGAGCTGCAGAGACAGAAAGAGCCCTGCAGAATGCACAACACCAGCACCTCCTTTGTTCTGCTTTTTGGGAGGGCGCAGAATGAAGGGAGGTTAGCTGGGAGATGTCTGTCAGGCACAGAATCACTGATCTCTCTCTCACTCTGTCTGTCTGCTCAAATGGCAAATCCCACTCCTGAGGGGGAGATCACCATGGTGACAGCGCCTTGCCACGCATGCCTGTGGATGCTGCAGTGTAGGAGCGCAGAGCAGCCGCATGCTCCTATGGCAACTCCAACACGAACAGCCAGCTGTAGCTGCTGAATTCGCCTCCACGGCCCAAAAGTTTCTACTCCGCAAAACCATACCTGGTGCCAAGGCGGCTAGAATCGACAATAGACCACAGCCTGAAAGGCACGTGTGTGTTGTTGGGATTTAGGCCAATTTAAATCAAAGAGCATTTCTATTGGCTAGTCTGCGATCGCTAATTGTAACAGAACGACTATTTGAAGTCTTTTAATTAAAAAATAACCTCTTGTTTTTAGAAACGGACTGAGAAATTATTTGCGTTCATCTTTCCTCCACTTTGAGACTAATATTTCCTCCATCATTATGACGGTTGCTGTGGAAATGATCAAACGGAGCTGGTCCAGGCTAATATTCTGGCCATTGCTGGTATTAGTCAAGTTCATCAGAGGATTTGTCCACCAGGAGCTGTCTGACTGAAGTCATTATTTCTCCCGGCAGTTCTTAAAGGCTTGCACATCTCTCTCTCTCTCTCTCTCTCTCTCTCTCTCTCTGTCTCTCTCTCTCTCTCTCTCTCTCTCTCTCTCACTCGGCCATAATTACCTTAGTCCCACTCAAAGCTTGCCTCCAACGCTCCCGTATTCAAATATGGTTTAATTACCTGTGGAATTTTAATTGGCGTGGCCTGCCAGTGGGAAACGCGAAGGTGTCCAAGGTCATTCCAAGTCGTTCGCGAAACGCTCTCACCCACACAGACGACGCTGGCTGCCTGCCTGCCCGCGCAACACGCATCACATAGAAGCGCAGGCTCTATAACTAGCTCCTGCTTTAACAGGAAAACAATAAAGAGAAAATGGGCACCTCGCACCAACAGGCCGACTGATGCATGGTAGGGTAATGAGGTTAAAATTTTATGGTGCACATATTTTTAGGACACAGTGTGCCTACCACAGTTATTGTTAGTATTGTGGAATCATAATTAATGATTATGATTTTAAAAGAAGAGATTTTAAGGATTTAAGAAAATTTTTTGTCATTTTGTTTGGTTATTTTGTTTTGTTGTGCTTTAGTTGTGGCCATTATAGGTATGATCTCTACATTGCAATTCACTTCGTAAAAATAGCTTTTAATGTAAAATTTTAAATGTTTTATAATTATATTTATTTTTTTGCCTTTAAATTATAATTATATCATACGGAAGCCCTAAACCGCAACGTAAAAAAAAATCAAGCATTTCGAGATTAAAGTCGAAACATTTTGAGAATATATGTGTGTGCATGTGAAGAATTCCACTTGTGAAGTCGAACTGCCATGGATTGACACAAAATAGTAGTTTTTTACCTTTATCTGGGCTTTCAACAAAATTCTACACAGGTGCTAATCTACTTACAAGAATTACCATGGCGTTGCCTTCAGACGAGCGCACAGACTCCGCCAGATTAGGTATCACAATCTGGTCCAAACTTTTTGTTTTTGAGGTGATTTCGTGCTCGTCTAGGCAACACTATCTGGGTCGAGAACACAACAGTAACCGTTCTGTCTCCCTCTGCTTCGTAAATACGTTCTGGATACATTTTAAGTGCATCATTCTGTGATTTCCTCTGATTTAATAACCACTAATGGTGGTTGAGGAGATATTCTCTGATATGATTGTAAAGCGCTTTGAGTGTATGCCTATAGACGCATAAAAGCGATAAATGCCTCATTCATTCATCCATACATCCATACATACATGCTGTACAGCCAACATAATATTTACATTAATTTCCTATTATCACTGTAAAGCTGCTTTGAAATGATCTGTGTTGTAAAAAGCGCTAAAAAAAACACATTAGGCTAATGGTTACTGATACCAACTACATGTTTTTTTTATAGTGTGAATAAGCGTAACAAGTATGGTATTATTGTAACATTGGTTGTTTTTCATTTCATCTTTTTAGACACAGCCCTTGTCAATCATATTTTAAGTCACGCACAGATCCATATTGCCAGAAGTCCTGGGTCTGCTGGTGCTGATTTGAGCATGTTAAGGCAGTATCTGAGGATGACTGCCTGCAAAAGATTTAAATCTAGAACGTTTCACAGTCTGTTGAGCCCTGACCAAGCGCAAGAGCCAAAAAAACAGGTTATAAAAACACAGCTCACGTTTTTCTATTGTCTTCTCGTCATTCAGAATGTGTGTGAGTGTGTGTGATGACGTGCCTCTCTGATTCTAGGCAACCCAGTTTATATCTACAAAGCCTCACTCTGATGTGGATCTCAACTCCCAGTTGTTAACCGAGCTGAAGGTTTGAGGTTATGACTTAAAGGAAGCTCGAGGATAAGGTTAAATGAATAAAAGTATTAGCAAAGAAATATTCTTTGAAAATAGACTCTCTATGGTCTGTTCAAAAAATCCCATATATGGTATGTTTTTTACAGAACTTTTGTTTTTTTGTTTTAACAGAGGCCAGAATATCTTTAGCAACACAGTGTTTACAGCACTTACACATTATCAGAGATGATTATCATCACATCATTGAATAAGTCAAAAGCTCACAGTAAAACCAGCTTTTGACTTACTCAATAAAAAAATGAATAAAACCACATATGTTTATGAACATGCATGTTTTTTGTAGGAAGACTAAATAAGTGATTCATCGGATGCCACATTCAAACCACATATGGTTACACATGCTCTTTTAGTGCAATTAAAATGGAATTTCTCAAATACTTAATGATTATTATGGGATTTGTATAATTGAGGGCTAAGGCTAGAATGAGCTTTGCCTTGTTTATATTTTGGAGGATGAGTCTCATAAACGAGTCTTGGCGGTTTAGGAATAGCACTGTCTTGTGGGACCAGAGTTCAAGCAGCACACGCATTTAAATGAATAAATGTGCCAGTGGTTATTAATGCTTTGTTATGTCTTAAACAATTCGAATATTTCTTATCTCTGAGGGCTGAGCTTTGGCACAGACACTCTTCACACATTCAAGGTAATTTTTCAGAACTGTTGCGCATAATTCTCTGGGTTTTTGTTTTCTTTCTGATGTGCAGTGTGTATGGATGCCCCTTGGCTAAGAAAAGGAAAACCCAAGAGAAACCTCTGCAGGAGCCAGCTTCCAAACGCCGCCCGTTTCTAACTATGGCTGATGGAGAGCCCGCCATGTATGAAAGCTATGAGCCAGAGGCCATGGAGGAGGGAGAAGAGAGGGAACAGGAAGTAGAGGAAGTGGACGAAGAGGAGGAGGAAGGGGATGAGGACGGGGATGATGAAGAAGAAGAAGAGTGCTCGGATGACAATGACGATGCAGGAGAGGAAGAAGAGGACGAGGAAGATGGAGAGGTGGAGAGAGGGGAGGGAGAGGAGATCGAGCAAATGGAGGAAGAGGTAGAAGAGGATGAGGAAGTGGTGGAGGAGGATGGGGATGACGAAGAGCAGGAAGACGACGAAGATGAGGACGATGAAGATGAGCACGAGGAGGAGGAATACTATGAAAATCAGAGTCATCAGCACGGTAAGAAATGTTGTCTGATATTGCATATCCCCAATGTTTGTATAACCATGAAAAAACTTTCTTAACACATGAACTTTCATACATAACATAATGAGAACTGATCTTAGAACACATAAGCGTCAGCTGGAGACGTGTGTGTAAAATCTTTTGATGACTTTTAAGAACTTATGACATGATCTCAAGAAAAAAAAAAATATATATATATTGTTATTGAAGAACTTAAAAGATAATCAAAAGAGAATCTTTACACAATGTTAGCCAAAGTTCTAAGAATGTTCCCTGAACACATTTATGTTCTAAGAATGTTTTCTAGTGTTCCCAATATGTTATGAAAATGGAAAACGTTTGGAAATTGAATGTTTAGAATCTTTAGTTGCTCTGACTCACAGAATGCTGCATGAAATATGAATCAAGGGCAGCTTATTGTAGGTCAACCAACATTTAAGTATAATTGACATGGTATGCAGTCATTAAATTCAATGTTTTATTTCCTAAATTGCCTGTTTTCGTTTCAAGTCATGCGGTATATGTACTTTGCGGAATCACAATGAAATCTACATACACCCTGCAGAGAATGGCCGGCCTTTGCCATCCTAATTAATGTGGATTTTACAGCAAGGAACAATCCAACTCCCCTTACGAAATTGAGGGAAAGCAGATGTGACTGCTTCCTTAGTATGCGTCTCACCCTCATTCTCTGGTGTCCTCAATCGCTTGTGACAGTGCTTCCAGAGTAATAGAGAGAAGAGGCTCTCTGAGTTATTAACTTTGGCCCCCCTCCACACATGCACGCTGCCATCCCGGAGGTGTCAAATACACTCAACCCCCCCGCCCCTCCCCGGTGAAAATGGGCTCCTCCTGAGGATATTTCTGGCTCTGGAAACAGAGCACCTCATCCTCTGCTTATCCCTGCAGTCTCATCCGCCTCTGTCCCAAATACTAGCAACACTAAAATCTTTTCAGTACGATTGAGAGGCTTTCGTGGCAGGCTGTGCTGCTTACGTTTTACGAAACATACACATGTCTTGTGAAGCGTTTAAAAGGCTCCCTGATGATTCATGTACAGTACAGCTTACCATATAGCAGTTTCTCCAAAACTCATCCGTTTCTTTTCCTGAAAAACTCAAAGATTTTACTGCATAGTGGCAGTTACCATCTTACTAAACTGCATTTGATTATTGAAATCAATTTGCACCTGTGTCATCGAGCTGTACGTGAAACCCTGGCATGACATTTGTCTTAGATTTGCTGCATCAATGCTATCGCTCATGAGACGTTACATTTTCATAATGATAGTGTTCAGGCAGCTTCAGATTATAGAGAGGACTGACATTTCGTTTGTGAATTTATCTTGCCGCACAAGCCGCTCGCTTCGAAAATAAATCCAAAGGCCCTAGTGCGCGACGTATTCCATTGTGTGGTTTTGGAGCAAATCTTCAAGCAAATTCCATGTGTTGTTCTCCTTTCTCTACAGATGACAATTACTCCTGTGGTGGACAATCAAAATCCAATCAAACAGTTGAAAAGGACAATAACAATAACAACAGCATGAACAATGAGGAGTATGAGAATTATGACGAGCTGGTGGCCAAGTCCCTCCTCAACCTGGGTAAAATCGCCGAGGATGCCGCCTACCAGGCCATGACCGAGTCGGAGATGAACAGCAACTCCTCCAACAGTGCAGGCGAGGATGACGATGAGGACGAGGACGATGGGAGCGAACAAGGAGGCCAAAAGGGAGAGTTGAGTGTCGACTTGGATAGCGATGTGGTACGTGAGACCGTGGACTCCCTGAAGCTTCTGGCCCAGGGACATGGGGCCGTGCTTCCCGACGAGGGATACGCGGACGGCGGGTCTGGGGACACTTGCCCAGCCGGCCACGCTAACGGACGGGGCCACCCGGAAGAGAGCGAGGAGGAAGTGTGCCTCAGTAGCCTGGAGTGTCTACGAAACCAGTGCTTCGACTTGGCTCGTAAACTCAGCGAGACTCAAACGTCCGAGCGGCCCGTGACAGAGCACCAAGGTCACCAGGCCGTGCTGCACCATGTCGAGCAGCAGCATCTGCATCCACATCAGCCTCCAATGCATCACATGCCCAGGTATGACAGTTGCCAGATGGACCAGCACAGACCCCTTGAGAGGAACTACTCAGACATGGTCAATCTGATGAAACTGGAGGAGCAGCTTAGCCCCGCTTCGAGAGGCTACCCGTCTAGCTGCGCTCAGGAAGGGGATGAGGACACTACATCAGTGGCTTCCGAACGCTCAGACGAAGCTTTCGACATGACTAAAGGCAACCTGTCCCTGCTGGAAAAGGCCATTGCTCTGGAATCCGAGCGTGCCAAGGTTATGCGAGACAGAATGGCATCAGAACAGATGGTGGCTCGGAGGGACAATCAGCGTCTTCATGGAGAGCACAGCCCAAGGCAGAGCAGCAGTGCAGAGGAACGCAAAGCCCGACTCCATCACGATGGTGCAAAAAGAGCATATTACCCTAAAGGTAAAAATAAAACTTGTAATGAGATTTTGCATTTCAGCAGAGATTTCAGTAGCTAGTTCCCTTTTTCGGCTACTGAGGAAACTAATACAAATTATGATTCTGGTAATTTGTTTCTGGTAATTGTACCTTTAAATCACACAATACGACAATTGACATTATAAAATTGCAACTATACTGTATATCTCACAATGTGGCTTCATATCTCACGATTGCCCCTTTCTTTATACTAATTGTGGCTTTATGTGTTTTAATTGTGATATTATACTTCTTGATGTGACTTTATATTGTGACGTATTTTTTCATTTGAATCATTTTCTCACAATTAAGAGTTTTTATCTCACAATTGTTAGATAAAAAGTCAGTATTTCCTGTTTTATTTCTTTATTCCTGGTAATTGTCACTTTAAATCTCACAATGTGACCTTACAGCTTATCTCCTTTTTTAACTGCATCCCCCATTTTCACAGACAACCTAGTCCCAGACTAAAATACATATTTGAACTTTTTTAAACTGAAGGCAATTTACTCTGACTTATCTTAAAGTATGCCTGGACTATTGTTTTGTCTCAAGATGCACATCTGTTTTTTTTCTAAGGCAACTTAAAGTTACAAACGACTTTTCTCCAGTGTTGTGAACCATTTGTGAAACGGATATTGAATAGAGGGCAGGGTTTTACTTTAGCGCCCCTCTTCTCCATCTCTCGCTCATAGCAGATTAACGGTTTGAGGGGAGTTGCCACGCCCTCTCGCCATAGCACATGACAGGAAGAGAAGTCGTTTCGAGGGGGGTGGGAAGGATGACGTATTTGATTGAAGATTATATGGGTAAATTAATTTAAAAAAAATTAATGAAGTGCACAGATAAATCATTTATAATAAACACCACAATATTACATATAATCTTACGAATTGTAACATTTTTTATTTCATGGCGATGTTATATGTACTATTTAACTAAAGCCTAATCCTGGCTTAATCTAAGCCCTGTCTGTGGAACCAGGTTCATATCTCACAATTGCGGATTTATTTTTTCCTATTTGTGATGATATTCCACAATGAAAGTTCATTTGTCATAAATGTGAGATAAATTCCATTGTGAATTTTTATTTGTTTTAAACATTTTTGCACACTTTACAGATTTTTTTTTTTATTCTGAGTATATTTGTTTCCATAAACGAGCGTATTTGCTGAAACAGTGATCTTTTGAATATGACAATAATTTTCTCATCCTGAAAGCTGTTGCGGCATTTGTTCTCCAGTGTCTTGGGTCACTTAACATTCCGTCACACACTGCGCCGATTACATTGATGACTATGGGGTCACTTTGGTGAGACAGAAACATTTTTTGGGGCTTGTTTTAAACATCCAGGTCTCCCTGAGCAACTTCCATAATGACAACAGCTTATGTTGCTAAAATAGGTTGACATGGTAACATCAGAGACTTACCTTGTCAGGCATGAGTAATGGCAATCTGCATGGCCTTTTAGGGAAGCAAATCTCATCCCTTGCATTCCATACATGGTTTATTACCTCAAAATCCTTCCCAATCCACACCCACTACTTTGGGAGTGAGCCATATTTTCTGATATATGCGAATATTAGCGATCAGAAACTACAAGAGCATGAGGATCCTCAGATTACCCGTAGTTACCCAACCTAACTCCTCTTCCTATCTAGTATTTCAAAAGGTTCGTCATTTGTCTCTGCTCTGAAGGCACTGCTTCATATGTTTCATTACCTTCCATTTGCTCAATTTGCACTGTGTTTTCCATTAAAGATAGTGTCTCTGTGTTTCATATCGCAGTTTCCTGTTGTTTTCAGTCCATAGCAAGTCAGAGGGTCATGTAATTATAGAATTACACCACGATTTCACACCTCATCTCCAGAAACTATTCTTGGCTCTAATTATTGGAGCGTCGTTATTAAACATGTCGAGTGATCTCACTGTTCTGAATGACAGGGTGCATTATTATTGCATGCTTGTGGAGTTTCACTGCAGTTATTTTTGGCTAATAAAAGAGGGAAGTATATACAAATGTGTTGTCTTAGCTAAACCGATTTGAATTACAGAGAATTGAAGAGTATTGTATTCAAAACGTTATTGAGCAGCCAATGGGTGCTATGATAGTTTTATGCTATCATTTGCTTGTTTTCCTTGTTTGGTCTCATGGTAGAGACATCGCATGCAACCAGAACCAGTGATAGATGAACATATTATCTTGCCGGTTTTCACTTGAAATTTGCAAGCGAATAATAGGGAACTGTTATTTGTGGAAATGTTAACTTATTTAACAGCATGACTGTGAATTGTTCACTTGTATGTAATATCGATAGCACACATTAACATCTTGGATGGAGTAAAAATGCTGTGAGATGAAAACATTGATACATTAATGCGTATATTGTAAATTTCCTTATATTCTGATATTATATATTCTAGTACCTAGTTTATATTTTTCTACTCACTGTAAGGTGAGTGTACAATCAGCTTTGTTTTCTCAGTGTGCACAATTGTATATTCCATCTCTATATAACCGTTCAGGGGTGCGTTTCCCGAAAGCATCGTTAGCCAGCTATGGTCGCAAGTTCTGTTGTTACCAATAGAGTTCAATGGAAATTGCGACCAACTTGCGACCATAGTTGGCTAATGATGCTTTCGGGAAACACACCCCAGAATGGGAAAGAAAGGTGATTTAAGTGATTGTC
>JAOTRC010000010.1:4000790-4012264 GCA_027497675.1 Cyprinella lutrensis | reverse complement strand
GATGAAGGGAACCTTTTTTTTATTAAGTAAAAGTCGATTGGGGTCGTATAGACCCCATGACCCGATTGAGGGCTACAGTTCATCTTGGAAACACAAACCTGTGAGATTTCTGTCCCTCCATTTACAGCTACATAATACCACTTTGTCGCTTCAAAAAGTTCATTAAAAGATTGTGAAACAAATTCATTCGAATTCTGAAGAGACACACTAGCTTTTTAGGCTTTTATTCTCATTTAATCATTAATCAGCAAACATAAACAGAAGCTCAACCATACGTGCTTGACGCACTAGAACAAACCTCTTATAGAAGCTCAAATGTGCTGTGTAACACAGAATGAAATTTCATTGGTTCTTGCAAGTCAAGCGAACACACTTGAGCTTCTGTGTGCGCATTGATATGTAAGAAAATTTGGACTGCTCAATTCATATGGTTACTTTTACGATCTCTTTATTAAAATGTTAAAATCATATAAGGGGTAGTTGCATGGACTTTCAGTGACAGGGACAGAAATCTCTCAGATTTCAGGATTAAAATATCTTCATTTGTGTTTGGGTTGGGTTTGGAACAACATATGAGTGAGTTAACAGACTATTTCTTAATAAGTTTGTTTTTCTCACCCCATTGGCAGATATTTTGTCTTATTTTATGCTTAAATTCACTTGATTTTGATCTTTTTTTTGGTTTAGAAAACATTTAGCTCAAGTAAATGCATTTTTAGATATTTGTGCTGGAAAACAAGACAAAAAAGCTGAGGAATCGCAAATGTTTTGCGTTGTGGTGTTCTGTACTTCCACGTGTAAAGTCGAGTATGTCAGTTTTATTGAGACCTCTGGCTTTTAGCCTGGCTAATAGTCTTTTCTCTACACCTCTCCCTTCTGTAGAAACCGGTGCCACTGAAAGAGGCCCCTGTTAAAAATTACTGCTGTTTACAGATGCCCCACAGAGTAAGAGATTCATTTTCCATAGTCTAACTTTATCCTTCTCCTCACTATCATTTTCCTCCCCCGAGTCCTCCCCCTTTTGTAGCACACACTATGATCATGAAGGTCCATACATATTACCCGAGTGTATCGGTGCCACACACATATTGACCACTTCAGGGTATAGCGATAAGAAAGCTGGGGTTGCAATATGAGCCATATTTATTTTTTGGTAGTAAACTCATGTAAAGCACATTATTTTACCAGGCACAGTGATGCTCATCGATATCTGTCTGCTACTCATGGCGATCTGTTTAATATCACTCGTGAATGCCAGTACTACGTACATACTCATCATGAGCATGACTCTCACACCAGTGCATGCATACATTATGTATGTGCATTAATTCTTTTTGTTATCCATCAGATATATCTTTTTTTAGAAGCATTGCAGACAAACAGTGGCCATTTTAATGTGACTGGTCAAGCCCTGCATTTCCAGAGATGTACTTTCTATAAAACCCTAGCTGATATTTAGTTTTAAAGGCAGCATTGTGGGTTCATTCCTCCCTAAAAGATCCTCTTTTTCCTTCCCTTTCTGTCTTGAATCGTGTGTTTGATTGATTGAACATTTTATGAGTGATTTTTGTTTCCAACCTCCAATGATCCCGATCTGTTCCGCAGGAGCCGATGAACGAGCAAAACTTTGACACTTATGTGAGCACTTTGACAGATATGTATACTCACCAGGACCAGTACCAGAGTCCGGAGAACAAGGCCCTTTTGGAGAACATAAAGCAAGCGGTTCAAGGCATCCAAGTGTAGCTTTTGCGATTGGCCATCGGCCGGGTCACGGGGTCGTGTGATGAGAGTATTAAGAATCGATAAGAAACGAAAGAAACCCGTTATGTAAAAAGTATGGATAACTAGTATGATTTTTTTGCTGCTGTAATTTATTGTATTATTTGGCATTATTTATGATTCCGTTATGCTTTTGACAACAAAAAAAAAAATACATAACTTATTTGTTGCCTTGCTTTAAGACGACAACTACCAATGGCAAATGTTTTGAGGAACATTCATGTTTTGTACATTTTTCATATGACCTGACATAATGTGATGTACTGTTTATAGCTGCTAATGTATGCACATTTTATAGTGTATATGTATTTATTAATTGTAAACAAAAACCA
This sequence comes from Cyprinella lutrensis, assembly GCA_027497675.1. Classification (NCBI taxonomy): domain Eukaryota; kingdom Metazoa; phylum Chordata; class Actinopteri; order Cypriniformes; family Leuciscidae; genus Cyprinella; species Cyprinella lutrensis. Next base: position 4,010,150 of record JAOTRC010000010.1, on the reverse strand, counting down.
TCCATTATTTTAAATCTAAAGAGGTGCAGAGGGGATACACTGAGGGAATGTAAGGGCAATCTGAGCTTCTCTTTATGGGACTAATGGGAACTAATGTGCTGTGCAGGCTGTTCGATGGGTGTACAGTGGTACATTTTTGTGGTTCGATTTTGGGTACATTTTGTAACAATATTGAGAAACGTCTTTTGGTTTCGGAATCATATTTATAGTGGTCAGTGTGGGCACTCTAATGCAGTACGTCTATTGTTTGATTTGCTTGTTTTAGTTTTTTTTCCCTTCGTTTTAATTCCCAAAATAGATGGAAAAATAGAAAAAAAAAAATCTTGTGAAAGCAAACATCATGACACGGAAACTCACTGGTGTAAATCCCAAGAAATATTTCATAACTTCGCAAATATTTTCAAAGTCTGTTCTCTAAATGTAACGCCCGGCTGCTTGAGGCCAATAACTACAGAAAATTTCAAGGAGACAATCCAACATGAATTATTAATTTAATGATCGTAAAATGTTAGTGGTAGTATGATAGGATATCAGCAATATATGACAACGAATCAATCATTTATTTAGATATGGGATGCAAAAGTTTGGGTATATGCAATTTCTTATTCTTACCATAGTAGAAAGCTGATGAATCTTTTTACTAAATGTAAAGTATTAAGTTTTATATAAATCTTTTAATACAGTCATGTTTTAGGGTTTGAACATGGGTGATCAAGTCCAAAAGGATGAATGCATTATGATTTAACATTTCTCATGTTCGATTTTGCACAGGGACACCTTTGTTTCCATGTTTTGGTGTTTTTATTTGTTTCAGGAGACCAAGGAGGTGCCCAGACGTTTGAATTGTGGGAAGTTTTTTTTTTTTTCTTTGAAGAAAGTAAATCTGTGTATGAATGTTAGTTTACCAGTGTGCTGGATATACAGGGTTAATGTCACCATCCATACGTCATTGTGTCATAGTAATGGAGCACTTGTCTTGTAGATTTTGTCCAAGCAATCATGTAGAGAATCATCTGGTCACGAGTGCACAACAAATACAACTATATCAGCAATGCAACTCCAATCAGTTATACACAGTATTAAGAGAGGTCAGCTTGCCTTCTGTGGTTACCTGCGATTCACTTTCATTGACTATTTTTTTTCTACATTCATGAGAAATCAGCGGCACTTTAAGCTCTACAAATCAAGGAAATTGAAGCAGGATGCTTTAAATTTTTGATAAATAAACAACGATGAAGCGACGGTAGCGTGTGAGGGTTGTTTACTGAATATTACTCTATCATATCTTAAGGACATATGTACAGTTATAGTATGGGAACCCCATGTTCGTCTTCATTTAGGCCAAGCCCATTGAAAGCATCAAGCAAAGCCAGAAATAGGGATGATTTTCAGTGGTGGGTTTTAAAGTTATTTGTATTTATCGAGCACGAGTCAAAGCTGTCAAGGTGATTTTTAGTGTGAAATGACTCTGGTTGATGCCGAACGTCTACGTGGGGCTTTGTTTCGGAAAATCTATAATTTTCTATTAGCGAGAAGACTAGCATTGTGTTTTCCGAGAGCTCATGCAAAAGGTGCTAGTCACTCTTATTTATCATTCTGTAATATCCAGACATCTCCCCAACCACAGCACATTTCTCTCTCCGAAAGCTTTGTGTATGCAGCTAATTTCCAAGATAGTAATGCTTTTAACACACTGATAGCAAAATACAATATCCTCTCATCCACTATCATAACTGATTTGACAGGAATGGGGATTTTAAGCACAATTCCGCTGCTCATTTTCAGTTGGCACATTGTACTTCAAAAGGTTATCTGTGACTATTTAAATAGAAACTATCTATGGTGTCACATGCTTGAATGCAGAATACTTTTCTTATTAATAATTGTGAAATCATCAGGTTACAAGTTTCCATTTCAAATGGATTTTAATTAACCATTTTAAACCAGGATTTTTCTATTAAAAAAACAAAGAAGCATAGCTTTCTTAATGTCTCTTGCTCTCTTCCTCTATCCAGCTCTTTAGCTATCTTTTTCTCTCTTATTTTCATTTTCAACCACATGGCATGATTTCTGTTGGTATGATACTTTTTTTGCTCTAAGTGTTTAAGATCACAAGTTGCAGTGATATTTCATTTTGAAATTGTGAACTTTGTACAATTTTTATCATGCTGGTGTTGACATCTCTACTCAATAAAAATTGTGTTGCCACATTACATGTCCATTTTATTTTGAATTGTTATTTAAATCATTACTTGGTTTGCATCAAGGTCTATAATGTTATCGAGGGTAAACAATCTGTTAATTTTCATCTCAGTGGAAGTTGCTCGACTGTTGCAGAATCAGATCCAAAAGTAGCCTACAATATCAATCTGATCAGATGGAAACATTAGCCTATCCATTACAAAATAGACCACTTTCTGTTACAAAACGTATGTACAATAATATAAAGACATACCTGGTCATGTGTTTATTTTGCCATACTCCAGTCACAATATTAACCAGTCAGTTAAATTGTTAATTTTCAATATAATTAGGCTAATAGTCCTGTGCCAGAGCGTATGCGAAATGTATCTCTATGCCTTTTACACCTTTTTTTATTTATAAATTTTCATTTATAAATAAATGACAGCATTGTAATGTATGTTATTCGTTTTCAGTTACACAGAAGGACCTACCCTACGAGTAAGTTTGCCTAATTTGTTGTAAAATGGCAATTTGTGTGTGCGCGCGCGCGCGTGTCAAACGCTATGGTCAAACGTGTTCAGTGACTTTCATTTTTTTGTCATAACAAAAAAAAATCAGCAATTTTACTTCCATTTCTGATGTACAGAACTGCTGACTCTAACCCTCGAACAGCTGGTTGGAGCATACACAGCACAGCAGCACTGTGACAACACCAGCACATCTTGCAATACCGTTGATAGCCGCCAAGCTGCGCAGGTTTCCAGCGTGAGCCAGTGTGTGTCTGTCACATGATGCAAACTAAAGATGTCTGCGACTGAAGAAGACACGGAACTCAGAGATCTACTGATCCAAAATTTGGAAAACAGTGGTGTTTTGAATAAAATCAAGGTACTTTTTCTGTCTATTTCGAAACACGCTTAAAGTCTTTATGAGGCCGGAATAATCGCTGTCTCACACGGGACATGTTTCGTTTTCTAAGCACAATGTTTGTTAGTTAGCATAGCATAGTGATGCTAAAGTTGTTATGGGAACAAATGGACAACAAGGACTGTTGTGATAACATTGAGTTATGGCAGTGACCCCTTGTATCTTCTTTTCCCCTCATACCACTAAAGATGAGACCTACAGTGTCATTATTTTTCTCGGCTGTTTTAATATTAAACTAATCATGCTTGTTAGTTAGGCGGCAAATCTGCAAAAGTCTCTTGATTTATCTTATTTAGACAAGGTGATTCAGTCATCTAAAATGACCAGGCTACAAATAACCAAGTCTAACCTGTAATTCCTTTACCCTTGTACCGTATTTGTACATACATAATAGTGTTTCTCTATCGATTCTGCTCTACAGTAACATCTCTGCAGTTTGAGCTGTACTGATCCCTGGTCTGTTTGGTGCTGTACTATTATTAATATGTCTGATTAAAGGACATATATGGACTGATGATAATTCTCTCTGGTTTACAGGCAGAGCTGCGTGCAGCTGTTTTTCTTGCCTTGGAGGAGCAGGACAAAGTTGAGGTAATTATAAGTAGATTATCTTATCTAGATTAATGCTGTTATATTCATTGTATTATTTTTTTTTGCATCAGTGCTCTGCAAGATTCAATGTGTCATTTAGATGTCAACTCTTTTAAATAGAATAAAACCCCTCTTGTGAATGAAAACCTGAAAAAGTCCCTCAACACGAAGGATGGTAAGTTTAGATTCCACAAGTTTTGCTTTGAAGAGATGACTTATGGGTGCAATACATATATTACACTTTTAGGATCTGAACAGGAAACACTCTGCATCATACACTTGCCGAATTTGTAAATTGTTAGTTTTGTAAGATCCCCTTATATCTGTCAAACATATTTTATTAGATTGTCCTGGACTTAACGCAAGCAGAATGCTTTTTTATGAAGTTACTTCATTTAATGAGAGATTATGCCTGAAAAGATTTGGGATTTTGTTTTTTATCATATGTTAATTTAAAAAATATATTTTGTATAATATGACTTGTTGTTTATATTTGTTTTGTTTTTTTATTGTATTTATATGATATTTGTATTTTTTTGTAATTGAATTTCTGCCATGAAAATAGCTTTGATTGCTGACGTGGCATTAAATAAATATAATCTGAATCTGTAAATTAGAGAGAAAATTTGGGCATCAATCAAACTATATGACTGAGGATCACCCACTACTAGACTTTCATGTTTTTCTCAACTCATGCAGAAACATGCACATGCATCTCATTGTTAGGAGACGCATGACAAATAAAAACGATGTCAAACATGTTTGATATCCTCCAACTTGATGGAATCATAGTATGAAACTAAAAGAAAAGGAGTCTGGTGTGAACTTGCTTCGACTCATCTAGACTGCAAATCGGGGCAAAATATAGTGTGTTCCAGCCTTTGATTTTTAAACTTAAAATGTCCCTCTATCTGAATACTATATATGATACACTACCATTCAAAAGTTTTAGAATGTTAAGACTTTTTTAATGTTTTTAAATGTTTCTGCTCCCCTAGACTGCATTTATTTGATTAAAAAAAACATAAAATATCATGAAATATTTTTACAATTTAAAAATACTTTATTCCTATATTGGCAAAGCTGAATTTTCAGCATCATTACTCCAGTCTTCAGTGTCACATGACCTTTCAGAAATCCTTATAATATGTTGATTTATTTGATGCGCAAGATACATTTATTACAATCATCAATGTTCAAAAGAACAGCATTTATGATTTATCAGAAATAGAATGCTTTCGTAACATTATACACTAACGGTCAAAAGTTTGGGATCAGTAAAGAAATTAATACTTTTATTCAGCAAGGATCCATTAAATCGATCAAAAGTGACAGTAAAGACATTTATAATGTTACAAAAGCTTTCTATTAAATAAATGCAGCCATGTGAGTGAGCAGAAGAGACTTTACAGTATATACTGTAAAGTCAGTGTCCAACAATTTATCTTCTTATTTTTTTCTACTTAAATGTATCTACTTATCTGATGAAGTTTCATTGCCAGCCAATTAAAGGCCTGGGATGAAATCTGTTTATAAAATGATGAGAAAACAGAATAAATTCAGACAAATAAACAGAAGAATAAATAAATAATCTAGTGCTCGTCCAAACTGTTGGCAAGGCATTACATGATTTAGACTTTTTAATATCTTAATAAATATACAGATTATGCATTTTCAGCTTGTCCTTCTCTTCTTGCAGGGCGCTTGGTAGCAGGTCTTATCACTGACTTCCTGCAAGTCTTCAATTTAGACTTCACTCTCGCTGTGTTTCAACCTGAAATTAGCACGGTACGTCAGCGCCACATTAAATGCAACACTGTCATAAATACGCAGTTGTCTTTCAGAAATTCATGGGCTTGTTATGATATCTTTTTTGATTGATTGATCTCTTTCATCTAAATCTAACATACCCTATTATGTGTTGTTCAGCTGAATGGGCTCGACAGTCGAGAAACTCTGTCTAAAGAGCTTGGCATCTCTGAATCAGAGGTGAATAAAAACACCCCTCTCCTGCTAGAGTTGGTGAAGAGGGGCCGGCATAAGGACAAGACCTCCATTTACTCTGAGGTGATTTTTTTATGCTCTTCATTTCAGCCAGTCTGATCAATCCATGCCTTTCAGATTGAGTGACTTTTTCTCACTTTCTCTCCTGTCTTCTTTACTCAGGGAGATCGGGTGACTGAGAGAACTTTTCCCAAGGTACTTTACCACGACTATCTGGTCCAGTCCATAAGTTATCTCTCTAGATCTCTCTGTAACCTGTTTTTGCACCCACACGTACAGTAAGCACAGGTAGGGTTGATGCACTCTCAGGAGCGGATCCTGTCTCAGACTAGTAATAGTGCTAACCCAGTTATTTCACTTGTGGTTGGAGAGCACATCTTGGGTTGATTCATATCATTGTTTTACCCCCACATCACAAACCCCAGGCGATTTATTCAGGTCACACAAGGGAAGCGTGATGTAAATGAACATCTTTGAGTGGTGCTGCAAAAAAAGGTTTTCCTGTTAAGATACTTGTGCAAAACAAGCTTGTCCTACTTCTAGAATTTTTTCTCTTGTTTTGCGGGCGCTTTACGTGCATTTGTTTAATCATGCCACTTTTCATGACTTCTGTCGTGTCAGACGAGACTTCTACTATTGTCTGACGATTATACATTGTGATATTGTATCTTTATTTTAGGTGCTCAATGTGATTACCCCAAACATGTGATTTATATGAAAAATGTATATGAAAATAACAAATACACAATTTAATATATTTAAATATACATGTTTAAATAGATTTGAAGAGATAATCTAGACATTCTGCAATGTATTAATATTTGTGGATTGTGTTTAGGAATTATTGCCGCGTCAAATTGCTGATGCCCGCAAGAAATTTGACAGTCATGACAAGGTAACTTTTTTTGTAATTACTTGTGCTTGTACAATGTACCCTTATAGTAAACAATTATTATTTATTTCTAAAATAAGTGTTCATTACTTTATTTTATTATTCAATAATTTAGAAATTATGATAATTTATATAATAGTAATATTTGGAAATTAATGACCATAGTATTAAATAAATATATATATATATATATATATATTAAATCTTTTGATTTGATTTTACAGAACAGAAGTGGAGAGATCAACAGAGATGCGGTTATTGGCATTTTCGCTGATCTTTTCCCCCAGTTTAGCAGGTTTGTTTCAACATTGTACACTCTGAATGCCACGATCTCTAGGAAATACCTGAACTTACTGGTTCTGAAACCATCATTTATGAAACGACTGAAAGTGTTGACTACATCTTTCTACATTGTTGGTTTGCTCTTCTGTAATCATGTCTGGTTGTGGTCATGGCCTTTCTCATGACTTAGGAACAGAGTGTATTTCAGAACTAAATACGAAGTTGAAACGGTGTTGTGTAAGCGGCCCCTAAATGAATAACTAATGATCTTTGCAACGGAAGTGAATCACTCAAAACTAACTATAGCTGGATAATAACTTTATTCTAGAGCTGCTGTTAAGCAAAAGCAATCTCTGTTACTTTAATTTCCTATTATCACTGTAAAACTGCTTTGAAACAATCAATTACTTTTAAAATAAAAAAATATATAGATATAAAATATTTAAAATATATAAATGAAGGTCACTTGATTACTTTGATATACAAACTCCAATAAAGGTCTCTTAAATGAATAGTTTACTTAAAAATGAAATTTACTCACCCTCAGGTTGTTTCAAACCTGTATGAATTTCTTTCTTCTGTTTAACACAAAGGAAGATATATTGAAGAATGTCGATAACCAGACAGTAGATGGACCCCGTTGACTTTCACAGGAAAAAAAAAATACTGGTCTGGTGACCGACATTCTTCAAAATCTCATCTTTTGTGTTCAGCAGAAGAAAGAAACTCATACAGGTTTGAAACCACTTTAAATGATGAGAGTAAATGATGACATAATTTATTTTTAAGGGAACTGTTCATTTACTGTGAAGGCCATTATAAAATATCAATTGATAGTATTTATTGTTCTGTAGTCTTGTGCATTTCTATTTCACTAATTTGATTCTTTTCATATTTGTATATAAAAAGAAACTTGCTGGACAGTTACGTCACTGAGGAACTCGGAGCCAAAGGCAAGGACACAAACAATAGTAAGTTTTTGTGATCGTGTTTAGTTGTCCACCATTTTAGGGTTTTTTTTTTTTTTTTACTTGTCATTCATTGTAATAGTTTCTAATGGAGTTTTGTCTATTCCGCTTCTTTCTGTTTTCTATAACTCTACATAGCAATAGACTTTCAGGACTTCCTGGGAATGTACAAATGCTTCTTTATACAGTGTCGAAATGTGGTAAGCAACCTTAAACGCATTTGTTTTTGTGATGTCTGTTGTGTACCAATATAATGAGGTCAGTAATATCCGTTATAGGTGACCAGTGACAGTAGCGATGTGCTTAACTCCTCAAGTAAAACATCTGAAGATAGAATCATTTCATCTTCCGCCAGCAAGGTAAACTGACTTCCTGAATCTTGTCCTTTGTTTGCTTATCTTTCTCTCACACACTTTCCTCTCACCTTCTGACTAGATTGTAATCTCTGATCTTTGTTGAATGTCAAATATGAGTTGCTGTTTGTCGTGTCTAATATTCTGTCTTTCACTCACCTGTCTATTTATTAAAAAAATAACTCCAAAGCTGGGTTTTGGTAGCCTGTCTATGTGCAAATCCCACAATATGTTATCAAACGTTTCTGTTATACCATGCACAATTTTCATGTTCTTTTTTATCCAGATTTTTTTTTTTCATTTCATCCAGCTCATCAAGTTTAACCCTAAAACATAATTCGTTTTGTGAATAGAAGATGCGTATAGTGATAGGTAACAGTGTTTCCTGTGTGTGATTCATCAGCATATCTTACATCGTTTATCTAGATGGTGGGTGGTGTACAATAGTAATTTCTTGCAGTCATTGTATTTTGACTCACAAAGGGGAAAGGGGTTTTACCAGATTTTCTTTTGCTATTTTTATTAATTTTGGGACATGACCTAAAAAAATATATCTGCAGATTCAGTGCCGGTCAAAAGTTTGGAAGCATTACTATTTTTTTATGTTTTTGAAAGAATTCTCAAATGCTCATCTAGCCATTTATTTGATCAAAAATATAGTAAAAAATAGTAATGGTGTGAAATATTATTGCAATTTAAAGGTGCTATATGTATTTTTTAGCGGCCTCTATCGTTGATGTTTCAGATTGCAAGTAATTTTTACAAGAGCGCTCGTGCTCTTGCGCGTGCTCGAACACGAGTGAGCACTCATGGTACATGGCCACACTGAGACTTTCAACAAATTGGAAAAACCATCACACAGCATGCTGGAAACTCTTGTAAACTCCCACTGCAATGTTACAATAATAGGCTACTTTTATCAGCTTGACGTTGAACTAATGCTCCATGCTCGTGCCATGATAACGTTACATTTGTGCTGTTATCTAGCATAAAGCATTTCACTAACTATTTGTGTATCTTTCACAATCAGTAATGTCAACATAGGTGAATCTATAATATAATAACGAAAAAATCGTGGGAAATAACTAGAGCCAGACCGATATATCGGCCGGCCGATATTATCGGCCGATATTAGGCATTTTCCAAAATATCGGTATCG
>JAOTRC010000010.1:3963973-3978181 GCA_027497675.1 Cyprinella lutrensis | reverse complement strand
GAGATACATGCTCTTCCAGTACACCTTCCATAACATTTCAACTAATTTTGGTGACATTTCAAACATTATCAGTTGGTACATTCTACTACACTCTAAAAAATGCTGGGTTGTTTTAACCCAACTTTGGGTCAAATATGGACAAACCCAGCCAGTGGGTTAAATTTTTTCATCAAATTTTTAACCCAACGTTTGGGTTTGTCCATATTTGACCCAAAGTTGGGTTAAACAACCCAGCATTTTTTAGAGTGTAACTATAATTAACTTTGCAACCACAACTCAAAAAATTTGAATATCCTGCAAAAGTTCAATCATTTCAGTAATCAACTTAAAAAGTGAAACTAGTTTATTTTATAGACTCATTACATGCAAAGTGAGGTATTTCAAGCCTTTATTTGCTATAGTTTTGATTATTATGGCTTACAGCTTATGAAAAACCTCAAATTCAAAAGTTTGTCATAAGCTGTAAGCCATAATCATTAAAGTTATAACAAATAAAGGCTTGAAATATCTCTCTTTGCATGTAATGAGTCTATATTAGTTTCACGTTTTAAGCTTAATTAATGAAATAAATGAACTTTTGCGCAATATTCTAATTTTTCAAGTTTCACCTATTCATACTAACTCTCAGACTATTAGTAGACTGTTAGGGTTCGGGTTAGTAGATTAAGATGACATGCCGTTGTAAAGTTCTGGCTTATAGTTAGCAAAGTGTCTGTTGAGAACCATCAAAATAAAGATTAGCCGATATTAATCAGACAGTTTACTCGTAATTTAATGAGAGTTTGATGACTTGCAGTTGCAAAGTTACTTTAGTAAAATGTCCACTATCGAAATAAAGTGTTAACTTGTTGTTATTAATATATATGACATTATTTATACCCCCTGTGTTGTGTGTATGACGACATGTTGATAGGTAATTTAGTCCAAAATTAATGTTTTTATTTTAATATGATTAAATGGTATGTGCTTCGCTTAAAACAGGCGAATTAAATCACAATTCCACATCCTGTTTGCTACATCAAATAATAAATGGTCAATTACATGCATATGCCCACTGCACAACGTGACGTCTTTTCTATGTAATTTTGGTACCGCTTCCTTTTACAGTACAGTACTTACAGTGTACTTTCAGTGTACTTACCTAGACATTACTGGCTAATATAAGGTAAGTACATAAGGTAGGTTTAGGGGTAGGTTCAGGGTTAGTACTAGTTATTACCCAGTAATTGTAGTTACTAAAATAAGTACTTAGTATTTACATGGGTAACTGGAGTGTAAAAGGAAGCATTGCCGTTAGCTGAGTGAACACTGTTTCCTTTCCTCTGCTGATGCTCAGACTTTCTAAAATACATGCTCACTGGTAAGAGAAACGCCACTCAGAGCGTTCCATGGAGTGAGAGAAAACGCTGATGCTTCCCACTTCACTTCCACTTTGCTCTGCTTGCTTCCACACTGATACAAACAATAGAGTAAAATGTATTCTTATACTATGGAGTCATTGGATTGTAATGTTTACTATAAACTGGCATGCTACCATTGACTGACTTCTAAAAGAGGGTTGTTAACTGATACTGCTAATGACATGAGTCATCTGTGAACTGAAGGTGAATAAAGGTTCCCACTGGGAGAGCTCTTCTTTGGATGTCCTGGCCTTCTGAGGATTACTAATAATGAACAGTTCAACCATAGCATGTCACACCAGTCAGACAGACAGGATGCATGACTCACTGTGGTGCTCAGTACTGGAATTGACAAGATGGTTTCATGACAATTCCTTAGTATTTAAAGAATTGTTTGTAAATTCTTATGAATGCATACAATCTCATTCTTACATTTTTGTTTGATATGCACACCTCCCCCTAGGGTTAGAGTTAGGGGTGGACCTGGTGATGTTTTACCTACAAATAATAAGTCAGATTGCATGTTATATCGTAAACTAGTACTATAGTGACAAATTCTCATGAGATTAGGTTGAAATTGATAGCAGTCTCTCACATAGTGCCATCCTCATTTTGGGTCAAAATAAGAAATTGTATTTTATTGAGAGTAATTGTAGTTTAATTGAAATTTGGTATGTCATACTTTAGCGAGTTTGAGACAGATGTTTCCAGATGAGTTGCATTTGTGTGTGAGAATTGGAAATTTCAGACTGTTACCACATCCATGTTAGGTTGCATGTTTTTTCTGTGTAAAGATACAGTCTTTTATTTTTAAAATATTGAATATGATCGTACACAGTGGTTGTCATATACGCCGCTGGAAAGATAGTGTTAGAAAAGATAGTGCATCTCAGTTTGTTTATAAATCTGGTTAACCAGAATTGATTAGTTTTTTTGTTTCTTGTGCCTTAATGTCTTGCTTATCTTGATAATGGTTTAAGGCAGGAGGAAGTTAGACTTTGGCTCATTACTAATGTTTGGCTGTGCTTAATCATACCCGGACACAGTTATTCAATACAATTTATTTATTTGCAAAGCACATTCAAAATCAGCCTTGGTTGGCCAAAGTGCTGTACATAAGAAGAGGAAAATAAGAACAAGAAACACTTAAAATTTTAAAAAGATTAAAAGCACAGGAGAAAAGATACGCTTTTAACATGGATTTGAATTCAGCTAACGTTGTAGTCGTAGGTTGTTCCTCAGCTGAGGGCCATCCACTGCAAAGACTTGATCATCCTAGTTGTGTTGGAGGAGAGATCGTGGGGCAGACAGGAGAGGATGATTCTGTGATCTAGCAGTGATCTGAATGGGTAACAGTTACATTGGAAATGTATTGCTTCGTAATCCTTATATTTGAGCATTTGACATTTAAATGAAGGACTGTGTGTGTGTGTTAGTTAAAGGTCACTATGTGTTTGTGCATAGCTTGAAGGTGTTGGGCCAAGATCAGCTTCTGTTGGCCACACAGATGGGGACACACCTGATGATTAGTCAGGCTTGTTGTCATCCATTAGTTTGTTTGTTTTTCCAGACTGCATTTTAAGTTACTTTGCAAAACTTGATTTTATTATTTGTTTATTTTTTACATTTTTAATTTAGGACAGTAAATTAACAGCCAGAACGCATTGAAAATGTTCTGTTTTAAGTTGAAAATCGCTGATTATGCACTTTTAAATAAGGCAAATTACAATGCAGTCTTAAAAGGGACAGTCAGAGGGTCATTGAGCTCAAAGGTTCAATGATGAAAGGCAAGCTCTTGGATCACCCCTTGCACGCTTTTCTAACATTTTGGTTACCAGCCCAAATTGTCTGAACCACTTAACCACTCCATGACAACTCCATAATAATCTGGCTCACAAGGTTTACAACCTTCTTTGGGTGATTCAATTCTGTTAGATTGCAAACACATTCTTTGGGCGATACAATTCTGTTAGATTAATACAAACAGACCGTTCTAATACTGTAACACTAGTGGTTTTCAAACACACACAAACACACATTTCCTACTGAGCTGTGGAATTTCTGTCTGTCCCCTGGATATTTTTAGTGTGTGTGTCTGTTCCTTCTGCTCCACTCAGGCTTTTTCAAAGTCTGCTGCTTGACTTTGTTTTGCATATGATGGTCTAAAAGGGTGGAGTTGATCACACAAACAATAGTTCCGATTCACTCTATATCTACAGTTTATCAGTGAGTAAATGATTACACCAGTGTGCTTACAGATCAAGTGATTGCTGTGTTCTCTGATTGTGTGTTTACTCTACAAACCTCATAGGTCTAATTAGGACTCACTTAGTCGTAGTTTTTATCGTTGTTGTCTGATAGTTGTCAGTGTCTCTATCTAAGCTGCTAAAGTTAATTTTTGTGATTTTCACAGTAAAGGGTTTATAATTCTCATGGTCAGGATGGAATATATTCGTTCCTACTTCTCTTTCTTTAATTCGCTCTTTGTTTGGTGTGTTTTGTATGCATGGACTCAGAAAGGATTTCTGGGTCCAAGTCCAACCCAAAGCCAGACCCAGGGAAAATAGTCACTTTTAACCTCTGGAGCTCTCCGCATGGGAAAAGACCAGAATCATTCCATCATTCACTGACCACCACAAGACCTCAGCCCCTGATTAATGTAACAACGGCTGGTTTTATCCACAAAATCACTGTATTTAGAGCCTACATTCAGATAAACTTGCTTATATACAGCTTCAATTGCACATCAGCTGTTGGCCAAACTATTCCCAAAAGCCTGTTCAGCTGACCACCTATATACTGCATTATACATAGTTTCCCATGATACTTTAGCCTCTCTGATATGCGTGATCTTTTAGACCTTTACTCAAACTAATGGAGAGAATAACTAGAAGTTTTACTGGCTCTATAATTCAATATTTGTTTGGTTTTTTTGAGTGAAATAGTTTGAAGTTTTGACTTTATCATGACTGTTTAAGTCCATACATCTTTTTTTAGGGATGCGTGATATGTCGGTATCATATCGGGTATTGAGTAGAGATGCATCGCTGTAACGGTCTGGTCGCCATATTATCAGCTGGTTTTTGATCAGTTCGAAACCATTTGCATATAGGGTATAAAGGATTCAAATAAAAATCATGTACACATTGACGAATATGCAGTGTTGTTTTGCATTAATTTACTTTATTAAATTTGTGTACCTGAAAACTAGTTCTCCCACTTAGAAATCATGGAGGGGTCTGAAATTGTCATGTCCACTATGAGAGACATAATCTAAAAAAAAAAGGAAATCCAGAAATCACAAAATATGATTTCTTAACTATTAATTTGTATGATACAGCTGCAAATAAGCATTTGAACACCTGTCTATCAGCTAGCATTCTGACCTCAAATACCTGTTAGTCTGCCTTTAAAATGTCCACCTCCACTCCATTTATTATCCTAAATTAGATGCACTTGTTTGAGGTCGTTAGCTGCATAAAGTCACCTGTCCACCCCATACAATCTGTAAGAATCCATACTAACATGGCCAAGACCAAAGAGCTGTCCAAAGAGTCAATAGACAAAATTGTACACCTCCACAAGGCTGGAAAGGGCTACGGGGAAATTGCCAGGCAGCTTAGTAAAAAAAGGTCCACAGTTGGATCAATCATTAAAAAAATTAATATCAGTGCATCTGTATAGTTTTTTTTTTTTTGTGCTTGCGATTTAGGAAACAGTCCAGAAAGCAAAGTACAATAGACAGTCAGTGAGCTTTAACCTGCAAAGCCTTATGTCCATTTAAAATGTGTTAGTTGCAATTCTTCCCTGGCTCATCCCTTTGAAACAGGGAATCTACCCGTATAAGTGCTGGGATTTTAAGCTTGCAAAAGCCATGAGGATTAAAGCCAGATAACATCAGGCCTGGACATGTGAAAGTATGATTTCTCTTTCTGCTTGTAAATGGGACATTTTTCCAAGTGTGAAACCCTCTCACATGTGTTTGAGTGGTCTTTGGAAAGTGCATTAGTGTTAAGATAGTATTTACAGCACTGTTGAAACATCTAGGCGTTACATGTTTTTATGTTTGATGCCCCTCTTGTCCCTTTCACACAGATTCCAGAAAATACACAAATAAAGTGACCCAGGACTTGACCCTGGTTTGTTTGATTTTGGTTCATTCAAACTGCCTGTGATTTTCTGGAATCAGATTCACACAACCTGTAAAAATCATGTAAAGACACGCGACATTGATGTGCATAATATCTCAGCAGCTCGTAAAATCTCAGTAGCATCTTAAGTTTGTTTATGAGCTGCGATTTCTCTATCGATAAACCATGCTTGTGCGTATTTTTCCTCTGATTTGATCATAAACTAGTGCATTACGTACTGTTTTACTAGCTGGTGAACGATCCCTGCTTCAGCATCATCATTACGACACGGCATCAATTACGGCTTTAGTTCACACAGCACACGTTCCGGGACTGAACACGGCAATGTTACTAGGTCCCCAACCCGGCATCAATCCTGGGTCGTGTTTGCGTAAACATAGAAGGCAATTTCTTCGCGATTTCCTGGGATTAGTTTCTCTCCACCCAACTCTCTAAAAAATGTACCTCTGTTCAGGCACAGCTTGTAAAGCATGTCCACGGGGCAAGGTAAGGTGCAGCGAGAGCACGCACTTTAAATGACTACCCAGATTTTCAAATGGTTGTTTTGGATTTGTGATGACTTTCCAAGTCCTTTTACGCATTTGGTGCTTATTGTCCAAATTTATGAACGCCTGACAATAAGATGCTGAGGTAGTTTGTGATCATGATCCAAATGACCTTTTTTGCACCTATTTTGCAATCACTGCAACAAATATATTGATCTGAACTATAGTAAATTAATTTTAAATTCATATTTCAAGGTCTTTTTATTAGTTTAATTAATATACTAATTATATAAAACTATCAGTGCACTGTAAATAAACTGGTTCTATGCCAATAAAATTCCGCGTTAACACTAGTTTCCGCGTTAATATGCCAATTCCGCAATTCCGTCTGCGATTCCGTGATCGTGAAAATCATAGGGGCCTAAATATGATGCTATTTTGAAAAAAAAAAAAAAAAGTTTATTTCAACACGGTCGAGGAAACTGTCACGTTTTCTACTAAATGTGTGCCCCTATGTCTTTCAAAACATTTTTAAATCCTGCATGAACTTTTAATACAAGGTTATATATTGATTAAAATATAAAAAAACTGGAATATGTCCTTTAAGGTGTGTACAGTTATGGTGTGTTTTGGTATCTGTGGAAAAACCACCTTTTCTCTTAGTTAGATGCTGTCTGGTTCACCACTCCGGACATCTGGAGTTTAAGTAAGATGGATTAAAGACAGAAGGAAGATTTGAACACGCACATGGAGGAGCAGAGTTACACAAAGAACAGAATACTGTAAGTTGAGTAAGGCGGATGAATGATACGGTTATGTAACCGGTTTCGATGGACTGTCAGTCTTTAATCTTCGATATTCTGCCAGGCCCTGGTAGAGAGACTAGTCAATGGTGTGCCTGGTTAAACTCTAAGTGGGTCCCAATGCAACAAATGACAACTTATGTACATTTAAGTACTGTCATCCAACATCTCAAAAATGTTTTAGGTCTGCATTTTTGTGTGAACTCGAATCACAGAATCCGTTGGACGGTTTGCTTTCTGTCTCTGCTTTTCAATGCCCTTTATTTATACAATCATTTTGCAGTACAACAGCTTTCTTGATGTCCTTGCCCTTCGTATATTGGCTGGTCCAGATGTGTGTGTTCATTTAATGCCACACTTAATTCCCGAGTGTGACCTGATCCATCTCATCTGGCCCCGACTGACCTCATGTCCTCCTCATATGAAGCCTTTACTAGCTGGCGATGTATTGTATGCCATGTTTTTGGCGTTTAGACCAGTTTATAGAGTTTATTTCCCATCCTAAAGCCAGGTGGATTACCGGTGGCATTACAGTGCTATGAGCAACTTCTGCTCTTGTAGACTTTGAAAAATATGCGTTTTGTAGTTTAAGTCCTTGGTTACCGGGATTTACGGGCACTATGGGATTCCAAATGCATGAAGAAGCCATGTGCTTTTCATCTCAAAATTATGATTAACTTTGTGAATAGGACTATAGATTCATGGTTCATACAGTACAGCTTTGATGTTCTGTTTTTCTCAGTGGCCACTCCAGATTTGATCTAGAACTACGTGTGTTTACTTTGTGCTTTCTCCGGCCCACGTGCCCAAGCTCTGTCTGTAGGCTCAGGTTTGTTTTTCCATCAAAGTAGCCCTGGGGCAGGGCAGACACGCTTCTGTGTCCCGTAACATGCTCATGTTAGCGATGAAAGCTGTGTTGTCCTTGTGCTCAGGCCTAATCCAATAGCCATTGTGTTTTCAGAGCTATCTCGCTACATAATACAACGGATCAAAAACACATGTGCTTGTGCAAACATATGTTGGCGTGTGCCCACTGCCCACACATTCATTAATATGGGGGTCCAGGGAAGGTAAACAAATGGAAATTTCTCACATTTGGATGTGTGACCAGTATTTCCTTTTAGCTCAAGTCCTAGTCCTAACCTTATCCCTAGCTCTAACTGTACGTTCACACTGCAGCCGACTTGAGCGTCAAAGAAGCTCTAGCCGCCCTATCAAGGACACTTGTCAAAAAGTACGGGGAAACTTGTTGATGCTTTGGACGTTCTGACGTTGCAGGGAGAAAAGGAGTGTTAAAACATGAAATGTAATAAATGGAAAAAACAAGCAATACATTGAAGAAACCTTTTTTAATGACAGCATTTTTATAACCGTTTTGGTCACATTTGGTCAGGAAAAAAATAGTTAGCTATTATTATTATTGTGATCAAATCGGTGTCACCATGAGCAAATTGATTGCATTCCCGCTTTAAAACGAGTGTTCATAAATATTTCAAATAAAAGTTGCACTCATGCGGTCCCTAAGCAAACAACGTCATGTCATAATTGATACGAAACCAGTAGGAAACACAGCAGCGGCGATTATAGCTTACCATTTTCTCGGAGGTAATGTTTTGGTAGGAACAAAAGCTTACATTCATGTTTCTCCGGAATCAGCCAGCGTGAAGGACGTCGATTGGTTGCTGGCGTTTGCCGCTGCTTATCGCTGAACTGCGTCACAGCTCATTACCATAAAGTTGAGCTTCTTTCAACTTTCGGATTGAAGCTCAAAACGTGACGCCGATGGATTTGACAAATTTATTTAGCCAGAATTAACAAAAATGTTGATCCAGGAACATGTACATGTTGGTATCACGTTTACCGCCATGATCAGTCGTTCAGACGTCTAGATGTTAATCTGCTTGAAATCACTCATTACGTACAGGCCAAGTGTAAGACAAAGAATTCAGTAGTTCAACCAGAAACATGGCAACCAGCTCTCAGAAATAACATAAGGAAAGAAATTAGTGAAAGAAAATTGTTTTATTTTATGAAGCATTTGTTTGTATTGCAAGTCTCAAAGTTATTGTGGTCCAGGTGGCATTTATCTTGTCTGTGTTCATGACTAGACTTCCACATCTTGATCCTCTTCTCTTGGAGACTCATTTATTAGTCAGTTCTGCTACTGCAGTGACAGAAGCTTTCCACATCACTCTTAATCATGTCAGAATGAGGCCTGTTGGACTGTTTTTGGATTAGGGTAAAAAACACCCTCCCTTTTGTTTGAGGTCAAAGGTGCTTTTCTCAGAGGTACAGCCCATTTGAAAGGACGGATCATTAGCGTTCCTCCCAGACTGGAGAGCCTCTCCCATGGGCTGTTAGCTGGAAGCATAAGTTCAGGAGTGGAAGTGTTTTGGTTTGGTATGTTATGGGTGGTGTTTGTGTTTGTTCAATGCTCTACAGTGCTTTCACCTTTGTGCATGCTGTTTGGACATGAACCTCAAAGTGGCCACATGAGAAATTATGGGCATGGCACGGTACACCCAGGCACCATATACACACAAACATTTCTCAGAATATGCACAAACATTGCACTGGAGACTTCAATAACGCAGTACAGTTATTTCCTGAAGAGCAGGAGTCGGCAATATTTTTGACATAAGGTGCTACTTGTGTGTTTATTTATTTTCTTGCAATTTGCAAATCATAGTGTTTAATAAATTGGTTATATACATTACTGTTCAAACTCGGTAAACAGACTGATTTTTCATTTCATTTTTCGTTTTTAAACAAAAATACAGTAAAAACTATTATAAATTGAGATATTTTATTACAATAAAAAAATGTTTTAACTTAGAAATAAAAAATGTAAACGTATAAATGTATTCTGTGATAGGGTTAGAATACAATCCTGAGAATTTTTATTGAATTAAGAAACAGTCAAAAAAAACAGACAAAACAGACACCCCTCGTTGTGTTTATGCTTCTTTTTAAAATTATATTAAATAAACATAACTATATATAATATTACATCTAAACGTATGAAAGTTTCATTTCAAAGATGGGAGGACAGTAAATTTTGAAGACTCTGCCATAATCCCGTTTTCCTCCACTTTAATCTCCTGAACCGGAAACTGACGAGCATCCTTGCGTCAAATGCGGAACTACTGCGTGCATAGCCCATTACAATTAATCGCACAGCCCTAATTAATTGCAATTAGTTGAGTGCCAAATTCACTATGACAACCTTACATAGGTCAAACACAAATAATAATAATAATCAATTATTTTATTTATAGAGCAGATTTTGAATGCGTTATTATTGTATATGTTGGCATAATTCTGCTACTAATTTTCATTGGAAGCAGCCATGTCATCTAAAATAAGGGTGGAGTCTAGATATGAAGCTCACTAGGGTTTGAAACTGTCGAGATCTTTCTGTCTTCTTGGGTAAGTGATGCTCTTCAGCAGGTGAGCGGGGCTCGTGTCACCGAAAACATAAAGCTCGTTGTGTCTGAGCGTCTGTGTGCCGGAGCTATAGCTCGTGGGCTGCTGTCGTCGCTCAGTAAAAATAAACATAGATTTTCCAGCCCCATCTGTCGCTCAGTCTCTCTCTCCAACCCCTCTCTCCTTTCCTCACTCACTCCTCCAATTCCTTGTCACGTCTAAAGCTCTTCTCCCCCTCTCGCTCCAGTCTCTTGTGTCCCCTCTGAACTCTCTTATTAGACTTCATTTTCTCCTTCACTCTTCACATGACTTGGATTACATAGTTTGAGGGTGTGTGTGTGTTCATATACTTGTGTGTGGCGTGTAGCTGAACCAGGGCCTCTCATGTCCCACTGTGACCAAGCTCTACAAAGGAAATGCCACACAGACCCCAGAACATTTTATTCACCGTGAAATGCTCTTACAACAGTAATGCTTTGCAACTATGCAAAGGAAGTTTACCAGCCAGCAGTCCAACAGTTCAAATTCATATCTAAAATGATTTTTTCCCATGTGAGAAGTTCATTCTCTGTTCACCATAAAAATCTGTCGTTTGCTCGCAATCATGTCGTTCCAAACCTGTATGACTTTCTTTATTCTGCTGAACATGAACATGTATATATAATTATATTTTTTATAATTTATTTATTTTTTTAGCAAACTGGATGATCCAGTCAGTTAATTAAATTCAAGAAGCGGATGTTTTTTTATTCATCAACAAATCTTTCTGACAGTTTTTGTAAAGTAAATTGAAAAGATTGTTATTGAAAGGATATGAGTCAAAAAACAATTCATTTATAAAGAATGATTCACAGCAACTTTGCTCAGGAAGTCTCATGGACACACCAAGGAGGTAACTTAAATGTCGGACTGTTTTTCAACCATTGTAAGACTTTGGAAGACTTGCAATAGTGAAAGAGTCATGGATCCCTTTTATGTTGTTGTCTTTTTTCATGTTTTGAAGCTTAAATGCTTCCGCTTCGATGTTCATTCACCTTTTATTTATTGAATGGAGTGGCCAAAATTCACATATTGTGTTCTAGGGATGTCACGGTACCAAAATTCCAATGAATTCCAATCACTAATGTTCCTCGACAGTTTTTCAGCGTCCCTCCACCACCCTGTCTCCTCACACTCGCCTGGTTACTTCTTGACCAGCAATTTGGGGGGGAGTACTATGGGTTCTAAGAGCCCTCTCTCTTGGGACAGCACGCCAAATACGCATTTATTCTGTCTTGACTTATTCGTAAGTGTGAACTCGTGAAGTGACTCTCGGAGATGAATCATGTCATTATGTCGTGAGGCAGCAGAGACTGAAGAGCGCGAGCGTCACTCGTGCTTCAGTGTGTATGAGGTAACATTAAATGAAACTGCGCGTCTGCGGCATTCATTTTCACAGAGACTAGCAGAACATATAGAGTTCATATTTAAATAGTCGTTTCGCAGTTTAATATACACAGACACCACATCAGCAGCACCGCCGGTCGCCATGTCTCTGCACTTTCATGAAGAAGACTCAACTTCACGCTATTCGTGCATTCATGTGCATCCAGAACCGGGTTTGACCGGGTACTCGGTACCACCGGGACTTGGTACCGTGACGTTTGAAAATTTTTAGTACCGAATATTTTGACAACACTATTGTCTTCCATAGAAGAAAGTAAGTCATATGGGTATGGAAAAAAATAGTAAATGATGACAAAATTTTGAGGTGAACTATCACTTTAAAAAGTGACAATTTATTGTTTTGACACTTAAACCATTGGAGAGTGTTGGCTTTTTTTGTGGAGTGAGTGTATGTGTTTGTTAAGGTAGCCTACTAATTTCGCTTCTCTCTTTTAGTCCTACTATGAAACAACACAATAGTCACACTCACAGCGGCCTATACATATGCTCACTTTAAGAGAAGGTCAGACTCACTTTCCAATTTAAAACGCAACACATGATGAAACAAACAATAGGGAAAAGCTGGGTAATTTCCGTTCTATGTTTACCTTTCCGCACTCTTTCTTTTTTAAACATGTATATACACTGAATACACACACACTTGCTCTCCCACAACCCGCTGACATATATACTCACCATAACAGTCGCTTTCTAACAGGAGGATGTTATTCAGGAAGAACTGGCAGTGTGGAAAAATCTTTAGCACACAGGCAATAAAATTACATCAAAACACATTTTCACGCACTTTCAGCTACAGGACCCCTGCGACACACCTCGGTCCCCCTGAACAAACACGCTTTGTGTTGAAAAGTGTGCGTGTGTGGTCGAATGGGTTTTAGATTTATGCCTGTTCAGCATATTTGGACTGACCATTGCTGGAGAGCTTAAACTTTTCTTCCAGACATGGTTTAGTCCTGTGGGATGAGAAAGAGCTAAAAATACTGAAGTATGTTTTCTCTGTTATACTCGCTCTCCTGTTAGTCTTTGTGTGAGACCGTGTGTGTTGTGTATGTATGTGTGTTGGTCTATTTTGTCTTTAGGTCAGTTTGTCTGTAGCGCAGCAGCTGTGTGTGCATTGTCAATAAGGGGAAGACTGGAATTTGAGATGAGGATGAGACAAATATGTAATTTATCAACAGCAAACAAAACTGGCTTAAGCTCTAGAGGTGGCTTATATGAGCAAAAATGTTTATTGCAATATTCTTAAAATGTTTAAGGATAATAATTAATACTTAAAGTATTGTTTTTGTAACATTGTCATTTCCATTCGGGCAGTAGTAGTACTTTATAAAAGAAAAAGTCTTAAACACAAAATAGTCATGAAAGACGTGTGTGTGTGTGTAATATTTCTCCCAACTGAATATGAGTATAAAAGGGTAAGATCAGGTGTTTTATCAGGTTATTATTAATATTATTTTTACATTTAGACACCTATTTGTAAGGCACAGAAGGCATTGGGACTGAGAAAACATACTGAGGTGCAGGCCAGGGTTTACCTCTTAAGAAAAAGAAAAGTATTTTTATATTTTGCACAAAGTAATATACAAAAAACAAACGTACATAATCTAATCGTGTTCAAAACACAGTTAGCAAGTAACAATGTAACTTGAATTGCCTTATCTCTCTCGACATGAGGCCTTATTGATGGTATTTTTGTCACTACCATAGCAGTGTAAAGGACTACACTGGTCTTCTGATTTGATTTGACCAATAGCTCAGCTCTTCTTTTGATGTGAACAGCATTCATATGTGTTCAGCTGCAGGGCAAATCTCAAACTTATCCATCTTCATCTGACTCCCCAAACATAGAGTGGTTTGTTCATTTCCCACACTGACTGAAAAGATGCTTGCTGCTGTTTGAGATGGATTACCAGACAGCAGAGGAATGCATTGATACACTCCTCAGTACTTCAGTAGACAGAACAGACTGGACTCATCCGTCCTCGTAAAATACTGCTTTCTCTGTAGCACGACAACTCATCCTGCAGAGGGACGGACCTCTGACACTCTCACAATCATGGAAAATCCCCCACAAACTCACTTCCTCTGCGGATGAGCACTGATACTTAATGAAACATGACCGGGACACAAAGCATTATGTTGCTTTCCTTTGTGGTTAGTTTCTCTGGTCTCAGGTCGGAGAAATGAGATGTGTTGGTGACAGTTGGCTGATCATATCAAGGTTTGGTCACTGTAAAGCCCGCAAATTACGTGTAAAGTAATTAAACTGCACAGCTTCATTGTTAGAGAGATAATGCCCAGACATTATCTGTCGGGAATTTGTTAAAAAAAAATCTGTGTCTGATTTTAAAGGGATGCTCCACTTTTTTTTGGAAATAAGCTCATTTTACCACTCCCCCAGAGTGAAACAGTTGAGTTTCACCGTTTTCAAATGTATTCAGCCGATTTTCTGATATTTAGAAGAATATCAGTAACCAGACAGTTTCTGGTCTCATTG
>JAOTRC010000010.1:3947309-3962641 GCA_027497675.1 Cyprinella lutrensis | reverse complement strand
TTCATTCAAACACGCACAAATTTCTCAGATCTTTATTTCAAACATGAACAGAAAAATATCAAGATCTTTTTAGCTATATCATCCAGCCCTATTGTAAGCATGCTTTGAATTGGGGGTGTGTTGGCAGTCATTGTAATTCCACTTCCGAAAGCGTTAGCTTTATTTATGAAAGCTCAAACCACTATACATTCACTCAAGTATATGAATCATGGTTTAGAGAGTAGTTCATAATCTTACCACACACAGTGTAATGTCATGTCTAGAGTATTATTACGAAACCCTAGACTGAGCAAATCTGGACATTTCAAGGAAACCTTAGATATGCTTTTCCTGTATTCTCCAATAATCCAGCTGACCTGAGAACAGCAGTTGAGGGTGTATCATGCACCTTTCAATGAATCATGACAAATTTAATCCGCATGCAAACACCACTAGGGAGTGTTGCAAACGTTGGGAAAAGGATTTGGTCTCTGTTTGCTGTTGCTGCCCTGAGCAGGAGTTCAGGTTCTCTGGGCGGGGCTCTTGTTTTGCTTTGGATTGGGTCTTGTCTCGTCTTTCACCTGCTTAATCGCTTTAGGATTCCTCCTGAACGTGTGCATCTATGTGTGGATTTCTGTCCTTGGAATTTTAGAAAACGTGTGTGTGGAAATAAGTTTTGTTGTTGGGGAAGATCCTTACCAAGTTAAAAGATTAGTTCACCCAAAAAAATTAATTCTGTCATTAATTACTTACCCTCATGTCGTTCCCAGCCCATAAGAGTTCATCTTCTGAACGCAACTGACAATCTTTATGATGAATCTGACAGCTGAGATTGAAAGGCTATACAACTGAACCAATCATCCATGTTTGGTTGAGCTTCTATTTATGTTTGCTGATCAATGATATGTGAGTAAAAGCATAAATTAAATCTGGTCATCATATAAAGTGATTGTGTCTCTTCAGAAAATTTTAAACCAAACCGCTCAATTCTTATGGATTAGTTTTACAATGTCTTTATGAAGTTTTTGTAGCATCAAAGTTAGAGGGACAGTAGGGACGATGAACGCTATGAAGATGGACGGAAGTTTTACAGGGTTGGTAACAACATGAGAATGAGTAAATGATAAATTTTCAGCTTTGGGTGAATCAACCCTTTAACACACAACTCACGATGACTTTCTTCTGTGAAACACAAAGGTATTTTAATGAATGCTGGAGTCTAAACAACATTAGAGCCCATTGATTTCGATTGTAAGAGCAAAAACCACAGAGACATTTCCAAAATATCTTTGTGTTCCATTGACGAAAGAAAGTCATACCTCTGTCAATAACATGAGGGTGAATAATCAAAGAATCTTTTTTATTTTTTCAACAGTGCTCCCAACATGGATTAAAAAAATTACAAATCTCTATTAGTCGACAAAATATATTTAAATCGTTTTCATCTCTTCTGAAAACCCAACCACAATCCCCATCCCTCCTCTTCCTCTTTCTGTGTCTCTCTTGTCTCTTCATCTTTTATTCACACTCTTCTATTGAGTGGATGAACATCAAATAAACCTCACCGTAGCCAATCTGAGACTCGCCTGTAGCCTGACCCCAGTTTGCCTGCTTCAGCCTCTCTGCAGTGTCTGCAGCTGGAGAGTAGGGGGATGAGTGGGGTTAATCAGCCCATGAAGGGCTGTGGTTTCTGGGGGATCATTGGTCTGCTGGGACTCCTGGTCTGGAGCTTCTGAAGTCTTTGTCCTCCTCTGACAGGGAGGTAATTTAATAGCCTTTATAGTGTCCGTTTTAAATGTCAGTCTAGAGAGGAAAAAGCTGTATGTCTATTTCTCTCACTCTTTTTTTGTTCTCCTTATAATTTCAATTGCTTACTTGCATTTTCTTTATCCCTTTTCCTGTTCTTCTCTACACATTCTTAGAATATTAAATCTTATTCTCTTTCCTATTATGAAAGTGGTCTTAAATATCTTATGCAGAGCTATGGCATTAAACTAAGTCGTAGACAAAAAATGAAGCCATAGAAGAAAGGGTGAAGCAGATTCTGTACATTTACAAAGATGGATGCCGCCGTGGAACTAGAGCTGTGATGGTTATAGCTGAACACCGTCATCAGAACTGCTGAAATACTTTTAAATGGAGATCAATGAAGAAAGATGCTAAAAATTCTGATGTTAGTGACAGTTTGACGCATATGAAAACAAGGATTTTAGAGATGGATATTCTGTTTAATAGGCTATGCAGTCTTGACGTTTAATTTTCAAACATACGATGTTTATCATTTTCGTTCACTGGATATTTTAGAAAGATTATTCTTGCCTTAGCCGATTTAAATTGCTGTATTTCTATCCCTCATATCCTTGTTTTCAGTCATGTCAATTTACATATGGCAGATTCGTTTGTCTTAATTTCTTTAAATTTGCATTTTTAAATAAAGTCTTTTAAAATTTAAAGGGAAAGTTCGCCCAAAAAGAAAATTGTCATCATTTACTCGCCCTCATGTCGTTTCAAACCTGTATTACTTTCTTTCTTTTGTGGAACACAAAAGATGATTTTTAAGAATGTGGCTAAATATATACTGACTTATGTTGCAAATATCTTGCTTTATACAGATGCCTCAACTGTAACATTTTTGTGGGAGTGTGTGTATGTGACAAAGAGGAGGAGTTGGGGAGTTTATTGTAAGCACTCACTAACAACATAACAACGTGTCTTAATTAGCCTGGGAGAGCGTGAGGGTGTGTGTTTGTGCGAGTGTGTTGTGTTAACTAAAACAGCTGCTTTTCTCTGTACCTCAGATATGGGGCCCACCAAGGCTCATTTCTCCCGCTAAAGTCAACATGAAATCAAAATTCTTGTTTTATTTTGATGGAATGTTTCAGTGTACATCAGCACCTTCCTCTCTTCCCTTTTTCTTTCACACCCTCCTTCCATCCCCCTTTTTCTGAGAAGCATATGGTGGCACACCCAGTCTGTCTTTCATGTGGTGCCGAAGTGGGTCCCGAGTCCCGACCCCCCAACTGAAGACGCCTCTGTATAGAGACAGCAATGCAGGCGTGCTACTGGTGGTGGGGACAGGTCTGAGTGATTCTGACCCAGAGTGATTCCACATGTGCCGCTCAGGGTTCTGGAACGAGGAGGAGGATGCGGTCTCGCAGATCCACCTGGAACCCATCAGAACTGAATGTTGTTAGATTCAGGAGGATAACTAATTGTATGCGTTGTCATACTCGGTGACATTCAAATATTCAAAGAGCAGTAAAGAAAATCAGCCAATTAGCTGTCATTAAAATGGTCACATGGTCCTGAAGGACAGGGACCAAGCCCACGTCACTTACTCTCTGAGCTCCTATCATATTGATCTCTCACCTCTGTCCCAGAACTGGTTTTGGACTCATTTTGCACATGCTCTTCCTTTCTGTATTCTTTCTATAAAAAGCTTTTCATTCCGTGGCATTAAGGATGATGGGTATACAGGGAGCAATAAGCTAATTTGAGACACTTCCATGCTATATTGTCTCTGACCCAGGACTGATGTGGGCTGGCCATGCCAAAGCAGCGCAGCACTGGAGTTGGAGTGGGTCTATATTTACATCATTCAAGCCCACACCCTAAACTCTCCAAACGCTTGAAATTATACTCGGCTTTGAAATGTGAAGAAGGAAGTTTGAATTCGGTGCTTGTTGGTTTAAATTGGGGTGAGGTTCATCCACTGTCTGCACATCTCTGTGCCTCTTTCATTCGTCCTCCCCAAACCGTTTTTCTAACACTGAGTTCCTTTGTGCAAAAACAAGGAGCACCAGTCGTAGGGTCAGACATGTTACTGATCCTCTTGAGATCGCACACACACATCAGCGTCTGAGAGTCTCATGTCACCACTGATGCCAAGGCTAAATGTGTAGTTTGTGTTCTCAGTAGTTTGAGGAACAGTTGTTTGGCCCCCTGTCCCATCTATGACATGTAATTGACACTTGACCTATAAACTTTAGTTAATTCTCCTGCTTATTATCGTGTCGAGCCATCGGTTTAATATTTCTGAAATGATAGCAGGTGCCTGTTCTGCTTGACATTCATTAAGAGGAGTAAACAATCTGTCAGGGTTTTTGGGCTATTGTATTATTCTAGTCATAGAATAACCTTGCACATACTTTATTAAATGCCACGTTATTTTTAATGTTTAATAAAAGTTAGATTCCGCTTTGCAATGAAACGCTCTAAAACTTTTTTGTTGTGTGGATGTTTGGCCCACGGATGCCACAGTTGTCAAGTTGACCGGCACAGTCCTATTTACGAATTTGATTTGTATCAACTTCTTAGAGAGACTTTATTTGTTGACTATTTGTAACCTTTTCTCATCGTGCATCGTTTCCCATCAGTCATCAGTATCAGTAGTAAACCCATAAACAAATTATCTCACAGTGGAATCCCTTGTTGCTTTGCGGGCAGCGGTGGAATGAGATGTGGAGTCTTCCCATGCTGCCGATGGCCATAATGAGACCACAAGCACTCAGGACTCTGTGAGAGTTGGTGCCATCCAGCATGTGGCAACACTTTTTATATTCCCCAAATCGTGTCTCTGCTTTAAACATTGTTTTGCACTCAATATTATTCTTTCATGCACTGTTCTCATGGCAAATGCAAATGTTTTGGAGCAAGTAATTAAAATATTGACTCACTAGAGTCACATGGGCTAGTTTGGAAAAAAATAGAGGATTTGCATTTAGAAAATAAAAGCTGTGTAGAAATAGGTTTAATGATCCTTGGGTACTTGGTTTCGAGTCTTGGTTTCGAACCCTTTGAAAGAACCATTCTTATATCCCTACTAATTCCTCCATCCATGCAATTAGCTGAAAAATCTTTGCTAAATGGCAAGGTCTTGTAGTTTTTTTTTGTTTTTTGAGAGCCAAGTGTCCTCATGCATCTTTCCGAAGGAGCCTCTCCAAACCACTAGATTTTCTTTTGTTGGTTTGAGGCAAATTACATTATGAGCTCCATCACCCTCTTCAGCCGGTGTTTAAGTGTTGCTCGCCTAGCAACCGCAAGCCTCTTCAGATGGTGCGTTATCTCCCTGGCAACCTGCCTGGTAGGGGTCATTGCGATCAGGCTTCTGTGAACCCCCACCCCCCCAAATCCTATCCCAGTGCGAGGCGGGCCCTTAGCATTGGGGTGTGTGTGCGTGTTTAGGGCACGTGTGTGTTTATGTATGTGTGTTAGGAGCAGTGGAGTGGGGAAGCGGGAGTGTTTGTAGAGCTCAGGGAGAATAAACGGACACGGTCATGCCTGTCAAAGGGATCAGTCTCTGGGGTTACAGGAAGAGGAGAAGCCCCTACTCAGGTACTGCCAATGAGGGATTTTGTTTTGTTTACTAAGTGAGTACTTAGTGTGTGTGTGATTTTGTGAGTGACTTACTTATATAATATTATACAGTTGTTCATGCTGTCCTGTAGAAATGGATTTATGCGTCTCACTGACTCTCTTCTTTGTCCATGACTCCTTCCCTGAATCTTGATTGACAGCTGACACCTCATTGTGTAGTTCTGTGAAATACAGAGTTGATGCTACTGTTCGCTCTGGAGTAAATATTGTCTAATACAATATAATTCACATAAGAATGGTTTGACTATCACTGAAAATCAGTGATCAGGTGTCTTGTTTCTTTTGTGTGTTAGGGATGGAGATATGTTAGTGAAGTTTGTATTCCTCACCGATGTACTGTACTTGTAGGCCTTTAACAACAGTTAAGGAGAATTGCTGGGCAGCTTTGGAGGAGTATGAAGTGTCTTTTGTGTCGTCAATCAAGTGTTTCTAGAGGTTTTACTCATCTTTTAATGCATGCACACACACACAGTTGTGTTTTTTATGTTGTATAGGGACCTTCCGCAGACATAATAATTTTTTATACTATACAAACTGTATCTTCTATCCCCTTGCACGAACCCTACCCCTAAACCTTCTCATTGCAGAAAGTGTTCTGCATTTCAAGATTTTCAAAAAACATGACTTTTTTTATGTTCATCACGCTTTTTTTTCTCATGGGGGCCAAAAAATGTCTGCACAAGTACAAGGATTTCTGGTTTTGCCATCTTTGTGGGGATATTTTGTCCCTGTATGTAGGGTTTACCAGGCCATACACACACAGGATAGATACCCCTCCTCCAACTGCATGTTCCCTTCACACATGAGCGTTTTGGCAGTGTTCATTATCAGGTTTGCATGTCTAGCTGTTTCTCTAAAAAAGTGTTAGATTTGCTTAAATGTAATTTATTTTTAATTGTTGCACTGCAGAATTGCCAAAAGATGAATTTGAAAACTAACTTTTTATTTATTTATTTGTTTGTTTTGATTTATTTATTTAGATGTGTTATTTTTTTAAATAATTATTTTAAAATAAATTATGTTTTCGTAAAGAAAATGATTCTGGCTTCTGTCTGCTGTTATTTACAGTATAAGGCAGCTACAAATAAAAATGTTAGATTAATTACACGACACTGAATAATTTATCAGAATATTTACTGAGTAGAAGATAATTAAGTTAAACAAACTTAAGAAAATATTGTGGAGGTCAAAATCAATAGGATATCAATTTTTCAACATTGAAATGTATATAGTCACAGATTAAGAGACCCTACCTCTGACAAGATCATAAGTGGTCACTGGAGATGCATGGTAATATGGCGATCTGTCTCTGGGGACCACTTACAATTGGATCCCTTGAGATGCATGTTAATGGGACTAAATGATTACATATAATGTACTTTCTATTTAGACATATAGCCTTTTATAAAATAACAATTAACTAAATAGTTGTAAATTGATGAATCAGGTTTTGTTCTTAATGTCTTTCACTTGGCTAATGAGTCTCTTTTGTCTCTCTTCTCCCTCACTGCTGCTGTTCCTGACTCTGTGTGAATTGCCCCTGCTGCAGGTGAGTCTTACAGTCTTTATTCATTATATTGATTCAATATTCAAAACTTCTGACCCAAATACAAAACCTTCCATTCTTAAGACCCCATGAAATACATTTTTGACTACAAGTCCATGTGTTAGCTGTGAGGCCATCTACAAGTGTAATTCTAAATGTTGACTTTTAGCAGATATATGTAGCCTACATATTTGTCCTCCTGGAACAAGAACAACATATTGATAACTCATTTTCCACTCGCTCATTTTGTCCAGTCAAATACTTTCATGTAGTCAATGGTAGTAAAAAAATGAAAACTGCTCCCATCAATCCATTACATGGTGTCTTAAAGATGGACGTCCAAGGTCAATTTATTGTTGCAACGTGTCTTCTGAGTTGGTACGGTATATGAATTAGGATACAAAACAGTGGCATTAATTTGTCCTTTTTTTTAACTTTACGCTTAATTAAGACATAATACTTTTAATGGCCAATGATGTACACTGATGCTGATGAAGTTTTTGTGTCAGAGCAACCTCAGAGAGAAAGATGGAAACTGATGCTAGTGATTTAATGAAAGTGTGGCTCTACTAACATGCATCACATGGCATGATCCATGATCCACAGCCCTGTGCGAGTGTAAAACAGGAAATGGGCTCTTATTCCTGGACCTCACAGGTCACAGTGCATGATGAGGCCTGCTCTTTGTGAGTGGCTGTCCATAAAACTGGGGCAGATGATTTACACCCTGGTGCTATACCTGGGAGCGGGGCAGAGAAGGATGGGAATGTTCTAGAAACTGGCTTTAGAATTGAACAATGTCCTCGGGGTTGGGCCATTCATGGGGAAAAATCCCTGTTGGTGATTCTACGTGGCCCTGCAT
Source organism: Cyprinella lutrensis (assembly GCA_027497675.1). Classification (NCBI taxonomy): domain Eukaryota; kingdom Metazoa; phylum Chordata; class Actinopteri; order Cypriniformes; family Leuciscidae; genus Cyprinella; species Cyprinella lutrensis. The sequence continues at coordinate 3,954,878 of JAOTRC010000010.1, read as the reverse complement.
TGATTGAAGTTCAGTCAGTTGTGTGTGAGATGAGTCTTTATTGGAGTTTAATCAGCCAATATAATTATTAGAGCTGCCCACCTGTGAGGAAATGTGAGGTTGAGTGTGATATGATACAGGATTGAGGTCATTATGAGAAAGTGAAGCTTGCTCCCCAATGTGTGTGTGTGTGTGTGTGTGTATGAGTGAAAACCTTCAGGCTTGTTTCATTCTATCCGTGTTTCGTCTCATGGGTTATTAACTCTCATATATTACTGGTCATATTATTACTCCTCGTTCTTGCCGGAGGAGACAGAATACTATTCATCTCTGTCCATAGTTTCGCTCTCACTCTCCTTTCTTCCACCTATCTCATTCCTTATTTACAAACGGTCGCTTTATCTTCTTTACTGTCCAAAGGGAATTGAAGTATTGTAAAACAAAGACTGCAACTTTTGTCATTTGTATACTCCCTGCCCTATCAGTAAGACCACCAAACCACTCACCTCTACTTCCTCAATGCTCATCATGGCAACATTCTATGTGATGGGAATAGACCTAAATACTTTAAAAACTTCTCACGATTCGTTAATCTCGATAGCTGTAATAGTAAAAACCCATAATAGCTGTAGTAAAAGTATTCGAGAAAGTTTCGCATGTAATACATAGCTATTTCATATGGAAGCATGCCAGCCAATCACAGGTGCTTACACTGAATCCCACTGCAGATACGCCCCTTCAAACAGAGCTTTCAAAATAGAGGCTAAAATCAGGCTAGGAAAAAATGCCTCTTTATTTCTAAATTATGACTGTTTTTTTATCTAAAAAAACATACTAACATTATAAGTATAAAGTATAATTATAAGTATCTTCTCCTTAAAACTGCGGTGAACCAAAGACCGTCTCAAGAGAAGTCAGGTTATATCGGTATTTATTTTTCTGTTAACATGAAAAATCAGGTACATTTAGCAATATAGCGGGTGAATTATGTGTTTAATGTATTTTACAATGTTATGATGAACTATATGCCTTTCTCCACTGACGTTCTAAGTTGTTGAAAGCGTTTCTGAATTAGTTTCTGGTTCAAACATATATGGCTAGCATTTCCACTTGCCATTGTGTAGCGTTTACTACAGTGAAGTTGACAGAGGGGATCAGGTATTCTGAGCCCATGTGATTGAGTGGAGGCGGGGCTCATTTACATAATCATCTGCATACACTAAATGAAGCAAGGGTGTAGAGAGTTATTTTCAAGCCATTTTATTATTTTTTTTATCATGAGATAATTTTCTTTTCTTTTATAGGTTTAACAATAGTGTCAAATTAAGAATTAGAAAAAATGAAAACAATGCTACAGTGGACAGTTTTGTGAGAGAGATTTATGAGGCATGCAGCTTTCCCAACGGTCTCTTAACACCTGTAGACAGATTAGGACCTGTCTGCCTGAAGCTATCGGTGTTTGGATGTCTAAAAGTGATATATCATGGAAAACAGGATTCCATTGCAAGGGAGACACTACTACAAGGAATGTTGTTCTGGCCCCAGGAGAGAGAGGAGGCCCATACATGTTAATCTATAGTTTACATATAGCCTAGGATACATATACAGTTGGAAACCCAAATAGCCTGATTAATCCAAGAGTTACAAAAGATGATGGGAAATGGTTAAAAGCTAAATTGTTGTTTTTGTGGCGGTTTTTTGGGAAGAAGGTTTGGTTAAACATTTACATGTGGTCTTTCAGTAGGAATGGCCTACTGGTATTCTGCTCTTTCTGTCACAACATCTGTCTCCTTGTTTTTCTCTTTAGCTCTATTTGGTTGACTCTCTCTGTCTGTGTATCTTATCAGTCTGTGAGAGGAGATATGCCGAATGACTAGAAAACATTCCATCACACATACTCTATTGAGCTGTCTGTCTTTTGATTCTCATCTTGCTTTGCACTGAATCTCGCTTCACAGTGATTATCCCTGTTTGTTTTGAGTCTAGTAATTAAGTTGTTCAAAATCTACTGAGTGTGAACATCATCTCATAATCCAGCGCACATGCCAGCAACTATTGTCTCGTATTGTGACATAAATCTGTTCTGACAACTGTGATCATGTGGCCTTTACTGTTTCCAGCTACTTGGCACTTTCCACTGATATGATGTTTTTAAAACAAATCTCATGAACTATTTCTTAAAATTGTGACCATCTGAAGTCGGGGTGTAACGATATTCGGACCGAACCAATAAAAACGCGATACAGAATTTACGATTCAAAACGTGATATTATCATTGCGTACCGAACCTATAGCTTACAGCATTAGCAGATTTTTTTAACCTTTGTGAAACGTTTAATTGTAATTTAATTAATTTAAAGACAAAGTCTTTTTTTTCATTAAACCACTTTTTAAAAAAAAAAAACAACAACAAAAAAGCAATTTTAGCTTTCTAAACCGAACCGAACCGAGACGTCAAAACCGTGAGAAAATCGAGTAATTTATCATTTGGCGGAAAGACAAGTAAATACTCTTATTTCTTTCTTTTTTTCCCCACAAATTATGTTAAAGAAAGAAATATCAAACAGTTTAGTAAATATACAATGTTGGCAAATATTAATGTTTATTAACCAAAATTGGTCTCAAACTAGAAATTAAAATTTACACTTGCAGCCTTCTGTAACCCATTCATTCTAGCTGTTTTTTTTTTTATTATTATATAAATTTTGATGTTTAATTGACATTTATTAAATGTTTATTTAAAGTTTAATGCTATAAAGTCAAGAAATCAGAAAAGGCTGATTTAGAACTGATAATTTACTCCTGCGTGGTTTGATGCAAACAGACATGAATGACCAGCTTCAAGAGTTTTTAGGTTTTTAAAATACGCATCACCAGAAGTTTATAGCCCATTTTTGACGCAATGATAAAGTGTAAATTGGTATGTCATGAGGCCTTTAATGGGTCCTTCTCACATAAGGGTCGGGGAGGCCGCATCCCTCATTAAAATCTCAGTGGCCCTCTGTCACTCACGTTCCGCTGTCTTCATGGGCGTGCGTCGGTTGTGTCTGACAGCTGGATGTGTCTGTGCTTGTGAGTTTTCCATGCTTCCCGCTGCAGAGGGCAGAGCGCCAAGCCCTATTGTCACGGTAACAGACGGCTGTCCGCCATGCGTCTGCCTGATCAGCATAACACAGGCTGACTTTCTCTCTGCCTCTCTCTTGACCCCTCTTTCTCTCGCCTCCTCTTAAATCAGACAGTAATGGGCGCGGAGAGCGAGAGCATATGGTTTGCTTACAAAGGAAGGTGGGAGAGAGTTGTAAAGATCTCTCCTGCACTTCTACTTGGTTTATTTAAACAGAAAAGAGACGGCTGTAGATTAGCTAGAGGCCACGGTCCCTCGCACTTCAGAGGCTCTTACTCACACTCTCTGTTTCTCTTTTCCTCTCTCCTTCAGTTAGATTAATCACCTCAGTTTCACAGTCTCACTGCTGAAGAAATGAGCCTTTCGGGTCACCAGGCTTTTTTGCTCTTCTCTTTGTATTTCATTCTGCTTAAATTTGTACCGTTCTAAGTAATAATACCTTCACATTTCTTAAAGGGATAGTTCACCCTAAAATTCAAATTACATCACACCCATATGCCCTTATTCAAAAGAATTGAAGTGAATAGCGACCAGCCTCAAACCTTGAATGATCCCACGCAACACGAGCCGTTTATTCCAAGTGTTCTGTGGGTATGCGCTATGAAATTTAACGTATTATTTAGAGAAAATCCTGATTTAGGCCATTGGCCTGTGCATGGCTACTCATTATGCGTGTTCATGAGACACTATTTGCTCCATAGTTGGGACAAAAGGTATCTTTTCTTTGTTAATCAGAGTTTTTGTTCTATGGCGATACGTGACGATTCAATTTCAGAAACGGTTTCTATTTTTCTGCGACGTCACGCTGGAACAACAAACGTAAAGTGTGGCAATGATAATCTCAGGCACTGTTTATGTTCTTTATTTAATGTTAAACGCGTGTAACGTGACTTTGAATATAATTTAGTGCTCCCTGTTTTGTAGCCGTAAAAGCAACAATGGATAATTCACCTCAAATCTTGAAAATAAAGAATGTTCAAATTGTGAACAAAAAAGTTTATTATTTGACAGATTGTTTTAGTAACTCAGTAGCCTATGTATTTGAATAATGTTTAAATGGTGTAATATTTGTGAATTTCGAATTTGTTATCCATTTTTTTGAAATTGCCGTCAAAATTACTCTCTGGTGCTGTGCACTTGCCGCGAGAGTCCGCCCACACGCTGTTCTGATTGGCTGCGTGTTTTGATTGATTTTTTTTTTTTAGTCGCGTCGTGTCTAATGTGAATAGACAAATTATTTGTCGCTGAAATCTTATCGCATCACGTCTGGTTAGGACACGGTGTAAGTCTCGCAAATCACAAATCTTGAGGATATTTTATTTACTTGCTTACTCAACTTAACTTTTACTAACTTGCTCAAACTTGAATGCTTTTCAAAGATTTGATGCCACCAGAGGACCATTTAACAGTAAGTAACAGAGTGAATCTGGCACTTCCCACAAGTCATCATCGTGTTTTCAGGCTCCACACTGGTGATTCTCCTCTCTGGAGAACCGTTGAGGTTTGTGGCGGGTTGCCAGATTGGCTGTCAACAGATGAATGGGACGTGTGGAACCCTCGCCAGTTTAATTCTCCTTCTGATTGTGACTGTTTTCTGAGAGGCTCCCTGGGGACGCCAGGTCTCTTGGTATGCTAATCCAACAGCATTAGATAAGCCCAGCTTTCTCTCTCTTTTCAGCCGTCGCACAAACATTAAGACAAATTCGAGATTTTGTTGCTGACCAAAAGAAGTTGGAAAAGTCCTCACTCATGAAAAAGATTTTGCCTGCTTATACAACACAGGATTCTTTATCAAGGAACTGGAAATCTCAATTATTCAGATAAAACCCCCAAGAATAAAAAAGTTTTTTGTTTTTCAAATATTATAATAATAATTATTATTGAATGAATATATTTTGTATATAATATATTCATATAATTGTATTATTTTAAATCTATTTTAAAGAATGCAGACCCAATACATTTATTGTTGAAAATAAAGACTTAAATAAGCAACTTTCTTTTTAAGCGTTAAATATGTTTTGGAAACTTTTAAAAAGATATTTTTATATACAGTATATCATTTTTGTTGTAATATTCATTCACGCATTCTTTGGTCATCTAACCATGTAATCAGAGAATCAGGCCTGCTCTTGTTAATTTATTGTTGGACTGAATTGATTCAAGGTTGTATTCCTTTAGATCAGTGTTTATTACTGTAGGTATTTGCAGAGCAGATCTCATTCCAGTCCCGTGAGCTCACTGCGACGATCCTGTACTCCTCAGAGTATAAAATGCCCAAAGCGATTCCAGCTATGCAAAAACCCAAACAGACACGCTCATATCCATACGTCATGGTTATGAAAACGTTCATTTGCATGGCTGGCTCCATTCCCATTCAACAACAAGTCATGAATGACATTTACAGTATTTTTGTTGTGTGAGAGAAAGACAGGGAGAGATCAAGATCATTATGTCATAATTTTATTGCTAAAACTAACCACTTTCTGGAGTTGTGGTTGAATCAATCATATTCTGTATAATATGTTCAAGCCATTCTAAATTTCTCAATGAATGTATTGTAGTTTTGTCCCCCAACACTGTAGAAAGTGTATAATGTGTATTTTATGCAGTGGTTTCCATTTGATCTTTCAAAAGGACTGTCAAATTCAGCCATGTTGCAATATATAATTGGTCTGATGAAGTCGAATTGATTCAATAATATTAAAGGTTCTCTAAGCGATGTTGGGTGTGGTCACTTCTTGTTTACGTTCGAGGTATTATCAAACGAAACGGAGGCTAGCTTTTATGGCAAAAAAACGTGACATCGCTTAGAGCACCTTTTAAATAATATTCATGACTTAAAAAGTGCAAAATTTGTTGATTTAGAAAGTTTACATTTTCACATTTTTACAGTGATTCAACAAAACATGCACGGTCACAAACCTGCTTCTCATTTTAAAACTTGTTTAACAGCATGCTTTTAAAAACTCGAACAAAGAATGTGAACATGGCAACAATAGTTACCACACACATCCATTTAAAACACACCTACAATCCAGCTGTCACTGTGACTAAAATCGTGGCTTAGGGGAGAGCAGATGACTTCTGCTAATGAGTAGTATCTCCAGCTATACTGTGCAGGATTGATGTTGCAATACATTAGTGCCATAATAGCAGTTGTTGGGAACTGAAGAAAAAAAAAATCACGCAGGCATGCACTCAAAGAGCCTATGTTGTAAGACCTTTGAAGCTGATATCTTGAACGGTATTTAGGGTTTCTTTGACCTTTATAGGCATAACATACTGGAGAATATGTGGAGGATCACATGCAATCACTCTTACAGTAGTCTCAGTCAATGAAAGCTGTGATAGAGTCCAGACCTTCTGCCATCAGTCAATGCGAGACTACTCTCACAGTAGCCTACAGCTTCCTCTTTTTTTCAGGATGGCAAGATAGGAGGAGGAACAAGGAGCTGAGCAGCCCTTTTGGTCTGACGACACTTCTCTTTTTCCTTTCCTTCCTGTCATTCTCTCCCACCCTTTAGCAGTCAATCCCACCAGTGACAAACGTAAGCAAAAGCACTGTTGTGACATGACACACACTTACAGGAAGGGGAACGGGTTGCCGACAGGATGGTCTGAAGAGCAGATGGAATGTAGACATCACCCCCCACGTCACATCACTCCATCAGACATGCACACAAACGCACGTTTACATTACCATCTAGATCAGGACTTGGTATAGACACATACGTTGTTTTTTTTATTATTTAAATGAACATAGTAAAGTACTATATACTGACCGAGTCCCTAACTTGACCATTTTGTAATTTTTTTCCACATAAATCTTTTCTTGATACATTTTTAAAAGTAAAAAAAAATAAAAATAATAATTCTTTTAAACAGCAAATGGATTTAAATGTATCAAATTTGAAAGTAAAGACTTTTACATTAACAATTTTTTTTTTTTAAATAAACATTAAAATAAATAAACTTTTTGTTCATTGAAGAAGCACAAATTTTCTCAACAATAGTTATGTTTCAATCCATATTTTAATGTGAATTTTGGGATATCGCAAAACCCTGGATGGAAACACTGAGATGCGCATAAGTGAGCATAAAAAAACATGGACTCAATTGAGGCGGATACATTTTTATACAATAAGACATGCGAATAAATTTTTGATCATGTGACACTGAAGAGTAATGGCTGCTGAAAATATATTGAAAAAGATTTTTCTTCAAATAAATGAAGCCTTGGTGTGCATGTTAGACATCTTTCATACACATTAGAAAGTTTTACTGACCCCAAACTTTGAGGTTTTGATAATTTCTTTGGAAATAATTTCTCCAAAAGTATATACATGCCACACACAGTCTAATTATAGTGACCCATCATGTTCTTTCATATATATATATATATATATATATATGTGTATGTGTATGTATGTATGTATGTATATAATTTTTCTGTTTAAATGGCT
>JAOTRC010000010.1:3931569-3941903 GCA_027497675.1 Cyprinella lutrensis | reverse complement strand
AAGTTATATAGAAAAACATGCATCTTTGAAATTTTTCTTGATATTTTTACTAAATAAGATGCAATTTTTTTCTATATATATATATACATATATATGTTAACTGTAAAAAAATATTTTCAAGATTTGTTATCACAGCATTTTTTCTTTTGTCAAATCAACTTAAATGATTTATTTATTTCAGATAACTTATTATTTTGAGTTTCTGATGATTAAATCAATCTCCTTTATTGTATTACTCACTTTTTCCATTTCAATCAACTTGAAATTTTAAGGCAACCAGGTTACTTATTTTTTAAGTTAAACCACCAATATTTTTTACATTGTATATGGTTTCCTACATATTCATTACTAATACAAAAATATTATTAATTTAAAAGATCATTAATATCAATTATAGCTATATCATCTTAAACAATGCTAATAAAAAGATCAGAAAAAAATAACTAAAAAATGTATTTAAAAATCATAAAACTGTATGCGTATTACTTTTTTCTTAGTGGTAGGATACATTTTGTAAAATATATTTTCCCTACACTCCAGTTTGAAAGCCTCTGCCTTAGAGGATAGTAAGAGAGGGAGGGAAACCCAGAGGAGGAAGAGAAGTGGAGAGTCCGGTCGCCCTTCCGTGGTTGCCGTGCAACAGGAGGGGCGGGGCAAAGATCAGAGGGAGAGGTTGGGGGCTGGTTTAAGGTCATATTTCACCAGTGCTCTAGTTGTTTGTAATCCTAAACTTTCAGTCCTACAGTCAGTTTATGTGGGTGCTTTCTTTGGACAACTGTCACCCAGAGATCAGGGGAACGCCTGGTCTGGCACTCTGCAAGGCTGACTTCAGCGAATGTGATTGTATTGGCCATGTGTGTTGAAGTCCCAGGTGAGTGACAAACACACCTCGCATAGTGAGTGCTGTGACGTTGGAAAGCCAGGAAGAGTATCCGGTGGTGGCTGTCCTCAGCGGCAGGGAGATAACATGGTACACAGCTACAGACGCACCTGATCCTGTTACCGGCTAATGAAAAAGGAAAAGGACATGCAAGCTCATCTATCATTCTTTATGAACTTTGATGCAACTTGAGTTTTTAAAGTTTTAAAAAAATATTGTCTTATTGTCACAGTGGTGTGGCTTTTAAACCAGACCCAGTCTTATTGGTGGACTTCAAGCTTCAGTTGGGGGAAGACTAGCGATTTTCCAGCCTGCTGCTTGACTTAATTACTGCTTGTGGATTGCTGCACTCATGTTGGGATTTCCAGGACTCACATGGGAGGTTTTTTCTATGTAGCGAACAAAAAAGACAGAAAGTTGTCATCCAGGTTGCATTGACACCTGTGGACGTGGACCAGTGAATTTCTACGTTTGGTAGAGTTCATTTCGTGAAGCATTTTTTGGACAACAGATTTTCTTTAATTCCACAGGAGCCTCATGGATTTAAACCCCAATTACTTTATGGTCCTTACATATAAACCGTGTGATGTAGTTCTACTTTCCAGACTTGTGAGAAACGCTTAGTCGTGGCTTAATTCTTCAGTTTTTAAGTGACCTGGACCGTTTTGCCTAATTTTCAAGAGGGTATGATGAGGGACAAGCGTTCTGGGTCTTTTAGGAGGGACAAGGACAAAACAGAGAAGGCCGCCCCGATCTCTCGTGCTCTCAGCTGGCTGAGCGTGTCCTCGCTGTCACAGCAGACCCGTAAACTGTTCCGCAGCCAGAACAACCTCCATAGACACTCCCAAACTCCACATGGAGTGGATGAAGATGACTGGGTGTATGAACCCCAGCACAACACAGGTGAGGATACACGGTTTCATGGCATTCATTGTGGCCTGAGATGTGAAAGGCTCCTGAGGTCTCCTCTTTAATGTCATCTAAAATTAAGGTAGCAAATAAATTGATGGTAAACACGATAACGTATAAGGAAAGTGTTATTTTAGTTCCCTTTTTACTGTTTTAATCACCTTTTTTATTCAATTTTTAAATAGTAGTCTCAATATTAATGTCAGTAAAGTCTACATGAATAATAATTATAAAATATTTAGCTTTTAAATGCATTAGAGAACTTCAATTTCATTTGGTATTACTTGTAATTGGTTTATTCTTATGTAGAACTGAGAATGTTGTGATGGGAAATAAATTGTTAATTTATTTATTTGCTTATTTATATTAAAATTACAATAAAATTAAATAGATTTATACTACATATATAAAATAAACATATTCATTGCATTTTTTTATTTATATAAGCACAGTACATGTATTGTCCTTTATAGAAATATACTTGAAACTTAAAAGGTTTATTTAGATATTTTCCTTTTTGTAAATGATAAAGTAGTGATCAATTTGCTTCATGGGATGCCTGGCTTAATAGTTAAAAGATTCATATTGTCTTTGGATGTATTGTTCTTGCAGGAAGTGAGAGTGTAAGTTGTTTACAATGAGGGAGAACTGAGGTCACTGTCTTTTTTATTGCGGGTTTGTCTTTGTTTGAGTCGTTAACACGTCTTCCTTATCGACAGGTTAAGTGAGGGCTGTAGGACTGTAGACAGTTGAACGGAGGGCTTTGAGTTCAGAAATGGGAAGAGAGTGCTGAAAAAAACGGATATAGCAACTTACACGCCTGCGTAAATGGGTGATGTCACCGACTGGTGGCGATTTGGATTTAAGAGCCAATGTCAGCTGTGTGTGTGTGCGCGGAAACAAGGGGAAAGTTGTAGTCGCTCTGTTAGACACAGCTGTTCAGCCCTAATACTGAATGTCTTAATAATGCTCTTTAAATGAATGGACTGAATTACCTTTTATTAATTTATTTATCTGTAATTTCCTTTTAAATTAAAGTAACATCTGCATGATTGTCGAGTTAAGGTAAGTGAAGCATAATTACTTGGATAGTGGTGTTTTAGCTGAGAATTGTGAATATAATTGGTGTTAAAATATGAAGTTTGTATGAGAACAAATGAGTCAATTAAAACTTTCAGGTGCTAATCTTTCCAGGTTGAAACTGATTTTCAAAAGCTGATGAAAAGAAGGTTAATCTCATGCATATCTCTTTGTGTTGGCCTAAATGTCCAGTGGCACATACTTTGCTTTGTAAATCTAATGACAAATCTGCCACTCCTCATGAAAGCAGAAACTCCACCCTGATATCCCTGTAGACTTTTTTTTTTGGTTGACCAGTTTGAGTGTGTGTGGTTTTGGAGAAGAGCTGTAACTCTACACTAGTTCTAATGACATATTCCATCAGGGTAGAGTAAAGTTACTATAGGGGTGACTAGTTTTCGCTCCGCTGCCATTGCTGACTCAGTTTACTCCCACGCTCCTCTATTTGACATGACTTTTGACAATCACATGATTGTAGAACAGATTTGCTTATTCATCTTTGTTCCGGTATGTGTATTGTTTTATCAATGTGGGTTAACAAATACCTGGTGCATTTATAGTAGTCTTCATTTCTAAGCTCTGAATCATTTTGTGTAAAGTCATAAATCAGATTTTATCTATCAAATGACACCCCCTTTTCAGCAATTGGCATAATATATTAAGCAGTGATTGTGACATTCTCTACTCTTTTTTAAAAGCCTTTTTAAGCAGTATTTTCCTTAATATTTTATATTATGCATACAGTTTTTATGAAGTCATATTAAGGTAGAGACATAATTGGAAAAATTAAACCATTTTTAATTAATTAAATGGATTTTTGGTCACACTGTGCTAATTAAAAGAATAGCAAATCAAAAAGAGATGAAAAAATGTCTTAGTTATTCTATAATATGCATGTTTATTACATTTAAAGGCAGCATGAAATGGATGTTGCAAAATTCCCTATTGTGATCCCTTTCCCCATATCCATAATAGAGAAATGGCTTCTTGAACAGGAAAAAATGTAGATCGGGAATTGATTGGTGTTCTTGTTTGCCACTTATAGCGATCTCATCTGAGTAACAGGTTGTCCCACCCTCGGGCCGGTAAACACGTCTTCAGAAACAAGGTGTTGTTGCAAAAAGTAGGGAAGCTATTTTGATTAAAGATTACAAGGGCATGTGAATTAAAAAAACAAAATAATGAATTGCATGCCTAAATAATTTATAATAAATATGGTAGTATTCAATAAAAAATAAGAATGGTCAATTCTGATTTAATGGTGACTTTAAAGTCACGACATGCACATATGCGTGCAGACACACATAATATGTGTGTGTTTTCCCTGAGGCAGGAAATACACCCCTTTTCCATAACAGAAAACAATACAGGAAATTTCTCCAAAAAGCCCTAAATTTCAAGTCTATATTACAATCCTGATGTAACAAGCGTACAAGCTTCTAAATTTAAACATGTATTTATTCTTTTGGCACCTTTGCTGGTACACGCAGGCCTAATTAAACTGTCCTAACTGCTGCTCCTGTGCTCTTTATTTAAATGCATCCTGTAATTTTGGGCTGTCAGGCTCTTGTAGTTGACCCATAATTTCAGAGTGCGGGTTGCCCGGTGTCAGGATGTTTTTGTCGGTTACTATGGCAGTGAATTGACTGATTGTTTGTGTGGCTGTCCTGATTCTGCCTGGGACAGGCTCTATGTCTGCTTGAGATAAATGTCTCAGTCCAAGAAATCTTACTCAAATCAGTCACTGGTATTAATAAAGATCCATTCTTACAGATCATTTACTAAAACGAGTTGGTTAAGTGTTTAGCTACTCTTTAAATTAGGTTGGAGCTAAACTCTTTAGCATTGCCTATCCCTGACAATTTAGAATGGGAGGAAACACTGCCATAACCGCCATAGAATATGACACGATACTAGAGCATTTCTTCAGGTGTATCAACCACACTTAACTCACTTATTTACTAATTTGTTTCCTTAGTTTTGCTCCTTCCAAAGTATTGTCTGACTTTGATGGCTACATTGGACTACAGCATTTAAATCTAACTTTTTTTCTTTCTCTCTCTGTTCCTATGTGCTGTTTGTGATGGGCTGCTCTTTGTTGCACTCAGGTAAGTGAACCTCAGTCTCTGTACTTCAGTAAATGACAGTAATTCTTAATCGTACAGAATAAATACTCCTCTACAGAATAAACAAGCTTCTGCAATGGCATTGGTAACTGAAAGCGTTTATGTTGGTGTGATGGCACTCCACTAGGTGTCAGTATTAAACATTTACTCATTTGGAAAAATCCTTTTATCTAAAGCAAATGGTGTGGTGCATTTTAATGTGCATTTTTTGTCTTTTGTTTAAGAGCCAGCTAAACATCACAACTGTGCTCATTTACGCCACTTTGACATACTTGAACCACTCCTCATATTGTAATTAGAGTATTTTGGAGATTAGTTGGGTTGACCCATTACCTTTTAATAGGGTGCAGAAATTGTGGTTTTGTCATACAATCTCTTTGTATGAACATTTCTACACTTGTTCTACACTAGTTTACAATAACATAGTATTGCAATTGATAATGTTGCCCCAGTCTTTTACTATAGGGTGTAATTATGCTACTGGCACACATCAATACAAACTATTAATAGAGCATGTAATCGAATAACATACCAAAATACAACATGCATGCATGAACAAGATCATCACAGTCACAGTGACAAGTGACATGTTTATTCATGGCGTCTACAGTCCCAGATACTCATACAAACCTCATTCATGCCTGTTGGACTAATTTGAACTGTCTGTGGTGTGTTTGGGCTTTTAGTGAGCATTGATTTTTCCTCTCGCCAAACTCTGTTGTTGTCACCTACCAAGTAGTTTATATCGCTGTTTGTCACTCTTTAACTCATAAGCTGCTTTAATCATATAGTGTTTGTAGTGTCAATTCACCATTGGAGAAAAGTTTCTGCCAAATCTCATGTATAAGTTTAACCCCCCGAGACGAGACTCCCTTTTAGCTCATCAGTTGTCTCTGTCCCAAACCATGTCAGCATTTTTTTTGTTTTGCCTGTTTTTTGTCTGTTGTGTGTCTAGGTCATTTGACTCTTCCATTGGAAATCAATGAACCCTTATAGGTACCATTTCAGTGCTCATAAATTTGCTTTGAGTCCACCTGATGTCATTTCCTTTTGGCCCCTATGCTCTTCTTAATGATGATGATAGTGATCAAACCTGTACCTTATTGTGTCCGCTCCTGTAAATGACCGGAGTCATTTAAATGTGCAGTAAAGCTGATTGTGGCACATGCAGCTGGCTTGTAAGCACATAGCTTAGAGCAGTGAAAGATCTCCATAAAACCACACGTATTTGGCACACAATCGCAAACAAGCGGGGCTGACTGTGAAGGGGGTTGATGCTGAAATGGCTAGCCAGGACAGCTGTTAAGCTGTTACTGGGTTTGATAACACAGCAACACGGTGTTACGAGGGATTAAGTGATTGTGGTTTATCAGAGCACAGTTCAAAAAGGGGGTAAGCCTGAGCCCTCCTCTGTCCTGGAACTGCTGACTGTCCGAAAACATTAACAAATACACACACGTGCTTTTGTAGGTGTGTGTAACTGACACTGTGCTGTTGAGTGTTTGCATTTGCTTTTAACAGGACATGAACTATTATTATGCGAGCAAAATTGAGACATTTTTTCTCTTTCATGACTTCAGGATGGTAAAATATCTATTGGAGACTTGCTTTACAAAAAGTAGGTCATCAGGGTACTATGAATACTGTTTTTATGAGTATTGACGGTTGACTGGCTGGACGGTATTTCTCATTTTGATGATCTAAAATCAATTCTGAATTGATTGATCTTTTAGTCTATGCTGCTATTAATCTGTTGATGGGTGAATAAATCTTCACTAAACATTATTACATCTCCCACACAATAATCACTATTGTAATAATTACGCTTCTGATAAGAAAAAAAGTCTTGTCCTTCATATTCCCGAAGTTATGATGTCACTTTGTTGGCCAAAACGAGGAAGTGAGTTAGCATTTTAGCACTCCCGGTTCCCTCGCTCCAAAGTCTATGGGATTTTTGAATGGGTTTTTGCTAAATCGTATGAAATAAGGACTGTGGTGAACAAAGCCTCTAAATGTTTTCACGTTTTGATCTATGACATAAAACACACCAGTTATAACCTGCTTTTGGTTTTTATAAACTTTCAAAGTATATAAAATTTAAATTTTTATAAACTTCAAAGTATATAAAATTTGGTTTGACTTGTAAAGATTATCTTGATAGAAAAAAAAACGTGTAAGGGTCACAACTCTTTGTTGAACACAGATCTTATTTTTTGCGATTTTCCAAAAGTCTATTGGGAAAATGCATAGCTTTTCGATGGGAACCCATGCGGTGCTACATAATAACACAAAAAAGCATGATTGAACCTTAGAAGGGATGTTGAAAGAAACTTGCTTAACAGTTTAATTTACTGAAATGTATCACTTTTCAATCGCTCAGTCAGTGTTTCAACTTTAAAAGAAGTCAATAAAACAGCTTGTAAACAAGTGTGCAGTGAAACTTTATATTTACCTCAGGAAAGCCATTCAATGAGCATAGCTTGTCAGTTAGCTAAAAAGGAGCATTGCTTAATAAATACTGTATATCATGTAAATATATTAAATATATTCATATGAGTAAATATATAAAAATATGTAAATATAATCATAATATGTGTAACCTGTTAGTGATTCAATTCAATTCCAATTCAAACAACTTTATTTATCCCCATAGGGCAATTCAGTTTTAGATGAAAATTGAAGATGAAAAAAGTCTTATGATTGAATAAATCTGTCATGATAAGTTTTTTATGACAGCCACCATTCAACTGTTTACATTTCAACAATAAATTGGAGTAGCAGCATAATATAATAATATTTAATAACATAATATATTAAAAGCTGAATTTTTATCAGCAATTACTCCAGTCTTCAGTGTCACATGATTCTTCAGAAATTGTAAATAGTACGAAATAGTGAAGAAAATGAAATCCAAAAAATCTAGATCAGATTGGAATCAAATCAAATTTTGAATCAGAATCAACTGATTTGTGATATTTGTTTCAGTCAGTCAATACCTCCCTCTAAATACTGCATTTGGAGACATAGTATTCATTTGACACACTACGTTTCGCATTCTATCGTTGGGGCTTGTGTTCAGATGTGTCGCAAGAGTTACGGTTATTTTTTTTAAACAAAAATGTGCTCTGCGTGTCCATGCATGTTTTGAAAGTGAAAAATGAAGAGAAAGATTGAGCAAGAAACAAGGGAGTGAGATAAACAAGGAAGAGATGAAGGGAAAGGGGGAGTGTTTGTGGTGTGAGAACGAGAGAGAGAGAGAGAGAGAGAGAGAGAGAGAGTGACAGAGAGGGAGTGTCAGTGAGTTTGCACACAGTATGTTCCCTGTGAGCTGGCCTGCGTGTGTATCTGGATATGGGCTCTCTCGCGGGAGTGGGATTGATATCTCCAGGAATCTCTAATGGACACGGAGACATGTCATGCCTGGAAGGTGGGACATGTGTATCTTTGTCTGCATGCCTGCTGTATTTTGCTGTATGTGTCCACGTGTGTGTTTGTGTTTAAGAGAATGATTGACAGTAGGGGAATCTTTGCTTGATATTAAAGGGGAAGGAGGGTCTTTGTGGTTGGTAAAATATCTTTTTGCTTTGGGATTTCCTCTCTTTCTGTTTCTCTTTTCATATATTGCAGTGTAGTAATTCAGTGACATATTGTTAGTGGTTTTGTTGTTTTAAATGTTGCGTACAGCTGTTGAAGGCAGACATGTGTCGTGGCATGTTCTGACCCGTGTGCTGTGGACATCACAAGTGTTCGCCCAGTTTCTTGTTCCCTCGCACTCCCTTTGTTTTTCTTTCTCCCTCTGTATGATATTTTCAGCATTATTAAATCAGCAGTAGATCATTTTTATGGCAAACTCTCCTTTTGCAGTACCGTATATTGCGTCTGCTGTCACCTAAAAATATTTGAGGAATATTAGTTTATGTTATTCAATTCATATTTTTCAACATAGTTAAATTAGTTTGTATAGTTCTATTGTTGTTTTGTCACTTTGAGTTCATTTAGTCATTACTACTAGATTACAAGGATTAAATATATCAAAATGTTTGTAATTATTAAGTACAGGGTACTTGAAATTTAAAAATGACAATACTATATTTCTAGTTCTACATCATACTGCAACTCATTATTTCTAATTTTTTACCTTATTTACATTTGACCAACTATTGGCTATGATTGTTTTTTTCCTGGGATATACCAATATCATTTTCAACGATAAATAGATTTCTGAACTCATCTACCTAAATGTTGCCTTACTTCTGCAGACTTTTAACGATGCATGAATTTTCAGATGGAAGAGCAGATCAAGCAAATCTGCCTCATTAGAGAAAGACGCAGGTTTGTTTATTGCATAACCTTTGATTTGACCCAAGATGCTGCCTCCATGCCAATGTACTGGATTTCTTTCTTTTTTTTTAGTTTGAAAATATGGTCTGGCCAGATTGATCTACTAAATAGATGTTTTGCTTTCTTTTTATTGTGAAATGAAGCAACAGACTTTTGATTGGGAAATATAGATTTCAGATTTAACTGGCACTTACTCAACCCAGTGAAACCAGATGTAGTGTTCATACTGACGATGTGTCAGTGAGGATATGTGTGTAGAGTTTGTTTGTGTCTTGTTTGTGTAACAGGGGTGAACTTTAGCTATGTACTGTATGCGAGAGCGAGTTGTTCATTGTTTAGATATACAACTGAGACCCTGTTTCTATGCATGGGAGACCTATAACCCCTAAGTTCAGAGTTAACCTATATATAAACTTGTGCTAAGACATGTAAGACAATCATAGCAGCCATGTGAAGCAAAACATTAGAGATTTTTTTTTTTAATAGTGTTTTGTTTATTTTGTATCTCTGGAAAAATAGAAATTTTAACTTTTGTTTTTATTTTGGTTTTAATTGACTAAATTGTTCCATCTGCCTATGATGACAGGGAGGGAACCTTTATAGATGATCAGAAAAACTGTAGTCGTCGTTGTATGTAAATCAGACATCAGGCTTCTTGTCTAATCGGGTGGTTGTTTTTGACCAAATATACCTTTTGACCTTTGGATTTGGAAATTTTGTATTTTCGTTTAGAATTTTGTTCACAGTGACATTTATAGTATCAGATCAATTTAGCTTTTGTAATTCTTTTATACCCATGTCTTTTTTTCTCTCTTTTTTTATATAATATTATAAAATAATAAAATAATACTTAAAAATATTATAAAATATTATTATTATGTTTTAGTTCATATTTTATATTTTTTATTAATTATTGTTCTTATTTTATATTCTTTTTACATTTCAATTTAGCTTTTGTAATTCTTTTATACTCATGTCTTTTTTTCCTCTTTTTTATT
>JAOTRC010000010.1:3884263-3904225 GCA_027497675.1 Cyprinella lutrensis | reverse complement strand
ATCTTTAAGATATTTTCTTTACATTTGAAATTAAGAAACCATTTACAAACTGAAACAGGAAGTGCTTCTGGACCAGTTTTGTTTACATCTCGTAAAATGGTCTATAGTGAGAGAGATTTGTAAATAGAAAAGAGATTTTAATTTTTATATATATATATATATA
Organism: Cyprinella lutrensis; assembly: GCA_027497675.1. Taxonomy (NCBI): domain Eukaryota; kingdom Metazoa; phylum Chordata; class Actinopteri; order Cypriniformes; family Leuciscidae; genus Cyprinella; species Cyprinella lutrensis. Next base: position 3,904,062 of record JAOTRC010000010.1, on the reverse strand, counting down.
TGATCAAATAAATGCAGCTTTAATTGTTCATGAGGAGCTTTTCAAAAACATTAAGAATTTTATCTGATCTAAAACACGGTTTTCACTGTATCGTATTGCACACTATTATTCTTTTTATTGTTGGGCTTTTTTATTTCTTTTTCTTTTTTGTGAAATTCTCACAATTGCATTTGCGGGAGTGATACCTGAAGCTGTGCACAGAAGCCCTTGTTAGATTAATTTGCTGTCACACATCATCATGTGTTAGTCTCTCTGAAGAGGGAGTAAGAAATCACTTCTATATTGAAAGTCCTGATGCCTCATGAATGAAGACAAAGGCCTCCTGTGGGCTCCGCTTGTCAGTCTGGCGGCTCTCACGTGATGGGCCATCACGGCCTAATGGCCCGGTGCCACCTGTGGACAGAGCTCCTCACACCTGTGAGAGAACCCCCTCCTCTGCTCCTACTTTCTCTTCTTCTCACGTTATAACGACCAGCCTGTTGTTCTTGTTTGTTTGCTGTCGGGGCAGCTGGGGGTTCCAGCTCCAGGGGTCTTTCCTTCAACATTCCCTATGGCTCATTTGCACCTCTGCTAGGTAGTTTACTGGCCTTTCTGTTCACTTTGGGTCCAGTTTTTAGGGTTCACTGACTCAGTTAAGTGTAACAGAGTTTAAAACAAAAAAAATAGTCCTTTTGGCTCTGTTTTGGCTCACGGTGAGTTCACAAATGGACACATTTGGCGGTTATTACTTGCATTTGGCAAAACGTGCATGTCCTTTGCATTGAGTTCAATGAGTTTTGCTAGAATAAACAGCTACGTTTAGGTAATTTGAAATGTTTATTATGGCATATTAATGATTTTAAGTGTCTTTCTTTTTTAGCTGTATCTAATCTGGATGAAGAGAAAAAGTGGACTGTTCACTACACGGCTCCATGGCACCAGCAGGAGAACGTCTTTCTGCCTGGCTCCAGACCAGCCTGCGTGGAAGACCTGCACCGCCAGGCCAAAGTTAACTTGAAAACAGCTCTCAGAGGTATGAGCCACACACACCAGTATCAACTTCAAACCTGCTGCAGTTCTCATGAGATCACTATTATGGGAACAAACACACCGGACAGCAGGTGAACGTGCCCATGATGTCACTCGTTGTTCTGAAGTGCACACCGGACACCTGTGAAACGGCCTGTTAGTGTTGTCCAGGGGTCGATTTAACTGTACAGCTCGGAGCGGTACAGATCAAGGTTCAATTAGCAGGTTCTCAAGATTGATCTAACGGTGCAGGTGGCTGATGTGAAGCCTGATTAATTATACAGGCGCAGGTGTGTAGCTCATATTACTCTATTAGAGACCTCAAGCCTTCAGATGGCAGAGAGGAAGACATGAGGACAGGTAGAGCTGTACCATCAAACACTTTTCCCAATGCTGTTTATACTTCCCACTCACTTGGTATGTCTTTTCTTTCCTGGCAGTCTCTCTTTGGTTAGGAAAAGAAGTCTTGACATAGTGCTTAAACGGGCTTATTCTGCCAAGACAACACTGTAGATCAGAGGAAGTTCACTGGTGTCATGAATTTGTAATGACAGGTTAAAAAGTGTTTGTAAACCTGCTTGTCTTTATTTGAAGTCTTAGCTGATGGATAAGTGTTGAAGGAAACTGTAAAGGATTAGCAAACAAAATAAATTGGGGGTTTGGAGAATTACAGGACAGTCTGGCTTTTTTAGACTCATGATTTGTCTCCTATATGCATTGCTCTTGTGTAAACATGTTGTTTGATTCTTTTTGCTCATTTATGGCATTTTTTTTAAAGCTGAGGAGTGTAATTTTATGTTGTAGGAATATTTTTTCCTATTTTCCTATTTCAGTTTAATATGCAAAGACAGCCAATAAGTAAGCCACTCTGATTTCTCCAAAATCGTTAACACTATGGGTCTGTTTGAGCATCTCGGCCAGCCCAACTAAGCAATTGTGAGATTTTTTTTTCTGACCATTGGCGGATAAGGAGTAGTTTGTGAAAACTTTGTAAAACAAAGTCAATATTTTTGCAATTCGGTTTGTTAAACCATAAATCGCACACTTCAGCTATTTAATGGAGTGCATCGCACAGCTGCAGTAAAGTGTCATAAAACAAACATTAGGAAATAATGAAAGCAGATGAGCATTATTTTTTTGTCTGCTGGATTCACTTGACTGAATGACTAAAGGGATTGTGGGATGTGTGCCAAGGGAATAGAGCTGCCATCTGCAACAGTTAGCTTAGAAAGTCAGCATGATGCAGTCTGTCACACATACATACAGAGCAGAACGGATCTCAGTCTTTTACTCTTTTCTAATCTCTAGTTCTCTCTCATCTGGAATATATTTTAATTATCTTATTAGTTGGGTCAGATAATTAGCATCGTTCGTCATTTTCATGAAGACCTACAAATGGTTATTTCTCTCTCAAACCACTAGAGGGAGCTAAATCTGCTTCTTTACTTCAAATCATGTTTCAAAGTTCCTAAAAACTTATTTTTGGGCTGGTCCTGATGTTTCTGCTCTTTCTGCTGTGTTCCCACAGAATGTGATAAACTGAGAAAAGATGGTTTCCGCAGCTCACAGTACTACTCACAGGGACCCACCTTCTCAAGCTCCTCAAACTCGCAACATGAAGATGAGGATGTCGAAGGGGAAGACGCTGATAAAAAGGTAGGCCTATTTAACAAAATATTAGAGACCATATGTAGACCATATTTGCATTTTTTGTGTTTTTCTGGTTATTGATGTTGACTTGATATCTCAAACAGATTGAATTATATGTAGTAATAACAATCATATAATGATGTATCTGCATATTATAAAATAATGATTATTATTATTATGCACTTCATGTATAGTTTTTTTTCCTCTATACTCTTTTTTCCTATGCCACATTTTTTAAATATGCTAAAACATTTCTGAAGCCTGAATTTTATTTATTTATTTTTTTATTTTATTTTTTTTAAGATTAATTCATGTAAAGAATTTTTTTTGTTAGTATAGGTTTGCAATATTTGCCACCATATTGGTTATTGGCTGTATAAATAATAAATTAATAAAAATAGGGGTCTGTTATCAAATCCTATCAAAAAGCTGAGTGTGTCGCACCCTGTGGGATTTGTCTGCCCTCTGCTGGAGAGAGTGTCTGCCTGCAGATGGGCTTCTGGGTACTGAATCACAGCTTCCCACATGTTCCTCTGCGGAGTTCCCGCCTCAGTTCTTCAGTATCTCTGCTGGCTTCATTAATGTTGTCAGCCATGTGTGGCCCCATTATGAGAGCTGAACCTCAAGAGAATGACACTCTAATGAAACTATTATTCACAATGTGTTAAAATAATTATTTACTGAGATATTGCAATTTAGAAAGCTGCTGTTTAGCTTTGAGCATTGAAGATAGGTTTGAAAGTAACAGGATTTTAGAGAACGGATTCAATAGTCGTGCGGTTTTGTTTATAGCACGCCATACCCTTGCCCTCATTCGCCATCCTTTCTTTCTTGCTCCCGACATCACACTGCGTTCAGGGGCCCTGGAAAGGTCAAACACAGTAAAAGCAAAGATTCGGGGGTCCTTTTGTCCTCCTGCTGCCCCCGGCCCACCCTAAAGGATCTCATGCCCTTTTAACCTCCTTCACCACCCTAGACCTGTTTTCCCAGCCCACGGAGATGAGGTTAACTCAGGTTACAGTGCTGGACTGGCCTTATAATTCTGACTGAAAACAAAAGTGTTTGCTGCTGAAAGTTTTTGCTGCTTTGTTTTATTTTTGAATTTTCTAATTTATTTAACTTTTTCTCTTCATCCAGATTAGAGACAGCTAAAAAGAAAGACACTTAAAATTATTAATATGCCATAATAAACATTTCAAATGACCTAAATGTAGCTGAAAAATAAATAATATTCATTAAATTGTTTTATTGGAGCAGGCTTAAGTGACAATATATAACAAAATTAGTCAAACACAATCAGCCAATCAGAGACATACTGTTGAGCGCGTGCGAATTAAAGTTGTTTACTAATAGTCCGTTCAACAGCTAGAGAGAAATGTTGGTATCGTCACAGTTTTTACAAATTTCAGTTCCGACTTTAGTGCCGAAATTTTGACAACACTAAACAAAATATTCAGAAGAATCACAGTATTGATTTTATTTTTGTTTTATTATTTCTTTAGTTTTAATTAAGGCAGGAATAACACTGGAATATATTTGTTTATGGTTTAATTGACCATTTATAAAGTTTCGAAGAACTATATGGTTTTATTTTTAGAACAAAGAAACTATTCGTTGTCTTCCTTTTTTGTGCAAATCAAGGTCAGCCATCTTTCAAACATTTGATAATAAGAATTGGTCACTTGTAAAACGTGATGTATTCATCATACTCTTTATTTTACACTGAAAGTCAATCCACTCTGCCTGAGGCAGGACAGGTAATAACATGTTGAAACAAAGAACAATACCTCAGGCAGTTGTGAATAGGTTTTTGACTATTTGTAGTGACCTGGATGTATAATTAAATGTGGTGTAGTGGTTTAGAAATTTTCGGTTTGTTCAGGCTGAGGGAGGCCCAGGTGTTGGACTGAAACTTCAGATGGTCCACTTGTAACTCTGCGAACGGCATTCGCATTTCAGAATCACAATGCGTGAACGGAGTTTTAACGCCTCACTGGTTTCCCCCCTTTCTCTATTCTTATTGTCTCTATTCTAGTTTCTCAGAGTGTTTATGTGTGTGTGGTTTGATGGTCAGTTGCCCGTGAAACCACTCTGTATACTCCCGAAGTTGGGGCACACAATCCTTAACCCTTGACTAAAGCTGAAGAGAAATAAGGGGTGTAGCAGCTCTCAGTCTGAATAATAATGCCCTGCTAGTTTACTACTACAAAATGTTCTGTTTACTTATCTCTATAAGCCTACTGTAGTCATTAAACTCACTGTATTTATTACATCTTTTCAGTCTACAGCCTCTTCAGGAGAGGAAGAGAAAGACTCCTGCCAAATGAGAGCACAAAGTCCCGCACCGGAGGAGGGCGTTGAGGTTGATGGACAAATGTCACGGTCCAAAGCCCCACACCTGCCCACTCCAGAAGAGAAGATGAGGCAGCAGGCCAAGGCTGTTCTCACAGATATTGTCCCCATCGATGTGACAGGTAAGAAATACATCCCACCAACTGTCAGTCAAACATGTTGTGTCCCGGATGGCTCCCGTTTGTCAGTTTAGAATTCATATTGTTGGTCTGTGTTATGTTACATTACTTTAATGTGGATCTTTCATTAAAATGATTCAAGTCTTAGAAATTTTAACTGGAATTTATATGTAATTTGTCTGTACCTAACATTTGAGCACTGCATGCATGATCACTACCGCCTGTTCTGGATGTATAACCACATGGATGGATCTAACATGAATGTGTCTGAGTGTATTAACAATTCTCATATTAACAGTTCTGTCATTTCCTTCTATCTCTTTGACCTTTGAGAGTCATCTGTTTGAGCATTCAGTCTCCCTGCCTATGCATAAATTCATCTGTGCATCACGATGAACACCTAGAGCAGTCTTTCCTACTAGTCGTCCTCAGACAGAACAAGCTCTCTATGTCCAATCCCTTTAAATAATTCCGAACTTCACTATGACTCAGGAAGAAGCTGTATTAAACTATAAAGGACTCACAAATACACACCACACACTAATTCAGTCTGTCAGCTCTGTGACTTAGTCAGGCATCCCAGCGTGCTGAGGCTTAGTCAACGGTGCCCAGTCTCTGGGGTTCCCTTGCTTTTGCATTGCTACAGCACATTTTGCTGCACAAAAGTGCTTTTATATAAAACGCTGTTTCTAATGATATATTTCACACCAGGAGTTTCCTTTTCATACACTATGCATAGAGGAAGATCATTGTATTTAGATAGAATTCCCCTTAGTGAGATCAGATCAGAGTCATAACCACACAACCATAGCCAGGCAAATGCAAACACAGTATATTTGCCTATGTTGTCAACTAAATTACTTAAATAAGTCATAGCACCCAATATTAAGGTTCAATATTTCACAAGATGGGTGGTTTTAATGGCTGTTTCTGGAATTTCTGTATTTTGTAACTTATAGCTACTTGCTTTCTTGACACAGACACACTTAATACATGAATGAGTGTAGATATGAATGGAGGTTTTTTTGTCTTTTCTCAAATTTTAGCCTGGTTTTCACTTTTCTCACTATTTCGCTTGCTGAATGTGTGTGGCTCTGCTTGAAAGTTTACTGGTATAGTATCTGTATGTGTGTGTGCTCTGCATGTATGATGCATGTATGTTACTAACTGGCCCTTTTGCCTGTCTGCCCTCGTCAACTGGTCTCCAGGGGAGACGTTTGACAGGCAGGCCAGCATTCGCCGCTCCCTAATAAACACTGACACACTGGTCCGCCGGCCCAAGAAGGTTAAGCGAAGAAAGACTATTTCAGGGGTGCCTGACAGCGTCCAACAGGAACTAGGTATGGCTTTGTCAGCTTTCTGTGCTGCTGCTCCCGCCTCACCGGTTTCCATTTAGATGACTGTGTAGTCATCTTCATGTAGTACTATAGTTGCCATCACCATGTAGTGTAGTTTGTCATGACCCTGCCTCTCTTCCCCATCTCAATGCATTTTCTGTGCATTGATTTTAGAGGTCTTAGGATCATCCTAATCTGAGCTTGTTGACTTCTCAATTCAAAATAAATTCCAAATTACTCTTATAAGTCTATTTTCAAGTCATCTGTTGATTTGCTAATCATTACAGAATCTCTCATGCCCTAAATGTGGATTTCTTGCATGCATACTCTCAGCGCGCCGTTACATAATCACAGCATCCAACAGCTGCATCCCGCATTCCATTTCTCACCACTCCCCTGGGTCATGGTCCCTGATTCTATTTATTTTGCTTCCTGTTAGTGTGTGTGAGTGCTCATATTTGGAGCCATTGTTGGAGATGGCATGCCACATTTTGCTTTGCAGCCAACTGAAGCCACTGCATAATCCCCTATTCAGATACCTCTGGCAAAACACTTCATATTTTATCAGGAGAGTAATGGAGGGGGAGGGGGAAGGGAGAGTTAAAATAGATGTAGTATAAGTAAAAATAGTGCAAATATTGCACGTCATGATTTTTTTTCTGTTATGTGGAAGTTCTATACAAGCAAATTTCATATACAGTAATTTTCAATAACACTGGCATACTGTTAAAATGCCATATCTGTTTGCGCTCATGCCAGATTATGGGGATTGTGGAAAGGGCATTCTGTATCAGTCTTTGTATTTGCTATTTGTAGATATGCTTTTAATGAGGCCTTTATTTATCCCCCACACCCATCTGTTCTTGTAGAGTGTCAAGCTCTTTTAAGATGTTTTGCTGATAGCAATGCACAATAAATCTGCATTAACTCCTATTCTGTTGTTTATACATGCAAGGGTGAGGGCTAACTACAGCACCAGTGTCCTATCCCTGGCTCTAAAACTTAAGCTGATCTGATAGAAATGCTTTTAATACACATTTCTGTCTGGCAGTTAGAATGTCATGATTACTCTTGTATGGTAATTTATTCTCTAACATTGAGCGTGACATTAAGAAGATGCAAGGTTGCACTTTGCTGGGTGTGTATTATGGTAACAGGAGGCGTAATACATTAACAGCTTGTGGTTTTCAACTAAACACTAGAAATGTGTTTGCATGCATAAGCCCATAAAGATGTGTGGTTTGTGTGAGAGAGTGTTGTGGTTCTGCTAGACCATCTGCCTGTCCTCCTTTGAGCACCAGCTTAGTAAGATCATTGACTTCAGTGCAAACTCTCAGTGACACTCAGGAGTGGACAACAAATTTGGTGCCAACCATTAAGTTATCAACCTTAATCAAAGTTTCCAGAAGTCATCAACATGCCACATGTGGCTCAAGATAATCTAATTAGCTCTCAATAGAGAGGGTTAATCTGATTGGCAGCTAATGTCACAGAGATGTAGGGAAGAGAAGCAGAAAAACAAGCAGATGTAGTACTTGTCATAATTGTCTCCTTTCTGTTTTTCTTCTCTGTAGCAGCTAAAGGGCGCGGAGGAGAGCTTCGGCCACAGTCCATGTTTATCCCTGGACAGTATTCAACACTTGGGCGAGTCATGAATAGGAATTCGACTCTCCATCGATCTATAACAAAAGATTCTGGCTGCCAAACTGAGGAGGTGAAAATTGTCCCACCCTCTGTGAGGAGAATACGAGCTCAGAAGGGCCAAGGAATTGCCGCTCAGATGGCCGGCATCTCCACTTCTGCCATGAACATCTCTTCTGTCTATGATGGGAGCTCCTCTGGAAGTTCTATTGTTGTAATGGAACCACAGTTTGGCAATGATATCCAACGTTTTCACAGCTTGCCACGAGGTGCACGGGTCTCTCTAAACGCAGAGCCCCTCTACAGTAGCACCCCCTTCAGGCAAGAAGACTCCACTGCAAAAGCACCTCAGCAGATTGGAAAATTACAAGTAGATGAAACTGTAGTGCACATGAGGAATGCCCCCAGGGTATGTAACCAAGCCCGGCCAAAATCTCAGGAGGTGAGGGGTACTCAAAAGGAGTGGGGATCTGTCTCAGGTCCAGCCTGTGTAGTTTCTCCTCATGCAGCCTACTCAACCTCCCTTATACCCAATGCTACTCTGTCATGTTCTGCTGAGGTTATTGCACTTCATACCACATCAAGCCCTGGCCAGAGCCCACTTGCTGGGTCACCATACACTAAAGCTAGACCTCTTAGCATGGTCTCAGCTGTTAACAGTGAGAGCACTAGTAGTGTAGGCACAGGATCACACACACCAGAGTCAGGCATGAAGGACACCTGCAGTGAGACTGGCCAGTCTGATAGTAGTTTGCACAGCCACAGCACCATTGCAGCAGGAACATTGTCTTCAGATGAGCAATGGATTTACGACACTCCTGAGAATGTATTGCCCAGAAGGACACTGACTTCCAGCAGCTCAACACCTATAAATCATCTCTATAGTAGCCTTGAACGCTCCTCAAAAGGCACAGACTCTAGTTCCCTCTACTCAATGGACAATGATGGCTACTACACTTCCATGCATCTGGATTCAGGTCTTAGGTCAAGGAGCCAGGGTAGTGGCCATGGGCATGGTATAGGAGGAAGAGCAGCAAGACACAGTATGTACGAGTGCCTGGGTCAACAAGAAGACAGAACCAGCTTGTACAGTGACCACTCAATATCACGCTCCATCTCTCTACGCAAGCCTAAAAAACCACCTCTTCCACCAGCACGCACAGACTCCCTACGACGAAAACCTAAGAAAACCAGCTCCCCTACTGCCAATATTGGAGGCTCAGATATTCGCAATGGTTCTCTTCTCAATGAGTCACTAATTGCCACACTCCAATTGTCCCTTCAGAATGGGCTGAAAGGCAAAGGGTCCTCCACCTCACCATCTCACAGTCCTTGTAGTGACTATGAGGACCCCTGGATGCTTCGTCCCAGGAGCCAGAGCAGCATCAGTGCAGGCAGCAGTGGTGTATCAGCAGCAGGGATGGCCCATGTGTACTCCATCTGTCATGTCACACCTTCTCATAGTGACAATAGTAGCCTTCGTTCTGAATATGCAGACTCTTGGGGCTACTACATGGATTATCCTCGCCCATCTGGAGATCAAACACAGTCACCATGCACCAATTCACTTTCTGCTGGACAAGTGGGTGAGATGGTAAATGGAAGAAGCCTCCACAATGGTAACCAAGCTACTCTTCCTCCTGCTCAGGAAGGAAGTGTAAAGCCCAGAACAGGCACCTCATCGCCAGACAGGGTACATCGATTGACTTCTCCATCAAGTGGATACTCAAGTCAATCCAACACTCCAACAGCTGGCACTCCCATCCCCTCTTTTATGAGATGCAAGTCCCCATCAGGCAGCAAGCCCAAACCCAGGGTGCCTGAAAGAAAGTCATCCTTGCTCTCATCTGTGTCCATATCCTCTTCTTCTACCTCTCTTTCCTCTAACACCTCTGATTCCAACAGGAACAATATTCCTCCTCCACCTCCTCTTCCAGCTGCCCCTGTGGCTCTTATACCTTTCAATGCTCCGTCCTTTCCTCCTCCCCTTGCGCCTTCCAGCCCTGTGTGCAGTGCAGACCAGATTTTTCCTCCTCCACCACCTGCTTTACCCACCACCCCCACTCAACAAGCATCCATGAGCCCTCCTTCAATCAATTCTTCCCCCGAATTTCCACCGCCTCCACCTCCAGAAGTGTTGATAGACCCTGCCTTGTCGGGCCTCAATATTTCTTTCAGCCCTCCACCTCCTCCTCCACCACCACCACTGCCTGCTTGTTCCCCCATCCCTGCTTATTCTCCACCCCAACATCAACTCCTATCCAGCATGACACCACCTACACCTTCTTCTACTTGTTTGAAGGAAATTAAGGGTAGCCTAAAACCAGTGAACTCAGAAAGAAGAACAGTGTCGCCTCTCTCTGAGCAGCCTAGTACGGTTGGCATGCCTCTGATCACCCCACTTGCCCTGCAGAGTGTGCAACTTCGCCCAGCAAAGCAGCCAAAAAACAATGAAGTTAATCAGTTGGCCAGACCCCAAACACCAGAGAAGCCTCTCAAACTACAGCATCCCACAGTTCCTCAGGTTTCTTTAATACATCCTAATTTAAGGCCATCATCGCCAGAGAAAAAACTCTCCATCCAGGATAGCCATGTTGAAGCACAACCTGACTGTGATGGAAAATCAATTTCTGAAACAACATCCTGCCTCACAAATGGGTCCATAGATCTTGACGAGGTTAAGGCCACAACTGAAGTAGATGGTTTGGAGCCTGCCCTCTCATCACCTGCAGAAACACCACAAAACACCACACCCAAGAAAAAGCCTCCTGCAGTTTCCAAAAAGCCCATGTTTTCTCTTACCTTTTCGTCAGTGGATCATGTCAGTGATTTGCGGAGTGCTCAAAATGACGTTAACATTTCTACGACTACGCCTGAAGGTCTGGACCGCACACCTGTGTCAGAACAGGAAGAGACAACTGAGAAGGATAGCATTGGAATTTCAGTACCTCCCGAGGAGATAAGAGACATTTCTTCCACAAATTGTGAAGCACAGGAATTCTCCCAGACTTCTGGTACCATCATTATTGATGCAGACATGGGTACCATTGAAGGAAAGAAGGGAGAACAGGGAGATGATGAAGATGTAACCAGCAGCACAGAATCTTTTGGATCTAAAGATGATGAAAGTGGTGAGTTAGATTTTTCTCATTTTACTCAGTGGGGATCATTTATAAAACTGGATGACACGAAATCATACAATTTTAAACACGCAGACCTTTTTAAAGAGTCAGGGGCAGTGGGGCACTATTGGGTGACATGTGATTCCAAGCTTTAAATTACTTAAAGAGAAATATTAGGAACAAGGTGATGCACATTAGTGATTTAGCTTGTATTAAAATAGCATTGTCAAGAAAAAAACTTGTGTATTCAAGGCAAGAAGTCGCTGATTTTGCTCACCTCTACCATGAGTGTGTTAGGGCTTAAAATTGGACATCACTCAAGCAGTTCTTTGGATTTAGTACTTGTTTATTTTTACTTCTGTCCCCAAGTCTTTCACTGTATTCATCCAGAAACCACTCCCCTTCCTTCCACCATCTGTCCCTTTGACTTCTGATTCTCTCGTCCTTTGCTCATTCTCTCATGTTTTACTATTTTCTCTTATCCTTTTGTTTTTCATTGTTTTATTTATATATTCCCTCACTAGTTTTGAATGCATGTTACACAACTCTATGATTTTTCTGGAACATCAAGGAAATAAGGAAATAAGCATATAAATTAAGTTGCAGGTAATTTAATATATAAATGTGAAATAAAAAATTGTATACAATTATTACAGTATAAAGCAAAAGAGAAAATGTGCATCTCTCTCAACGTCATCAGTGTTACAGTGTCCACAGCCTCTCACACTTCTAGTCAGGCTCAAGATAGAATGGGACAGCATTCTTTAGGGAAAGCCGTTTAAACAGGATGGGGCGGGGGGTGGAGCTGACTGTGGGTAGAGGAAGAGAGAAGTGAGGGAGGGGTATGGAAGAGAGCGCGTAACGTGAGATCATCCTCAGTGTCTCAGGCAAGTGCAGATGTGAGATGAGAGGAGAGCAGAGCAGAGCAACTGAACTCTGGGAAGGTGGATATGACCATAACAATGTAAGACAATATTAAACATAAAGCTTTTTACTGTCTTCATGTGTTTGTTTTTTAAGAGTGTGAAGTATACATGCGTTCTTGGATTTATCGATGGCTATAGAATGTGTCTTGATACTTATATGAAATGTAGGATTTTAAATTGACTGTTTTAAAATCTGTTTTCTGATATTTTATATAAAACTGTTCAAGCTCTAACAGTGTTTATCTACATAGATTTCTCTCTCTCCTATGAATATATTTTTGTATGTTTTTTAGACAAGTTTGTCCAAACATGCCTATGCATTTTGACACATTGAGTTCTAGAATGGCAGTATCTGTTTTGTCAGCTGGGTCCTGTTTGCAGTGTGTTCATTTGTTTTCAGGTCATTTAGGCTCTGCCTTTGAAGTTTATTATCATCATTGCACTTATGCATCTGGCAGATGCTTTTATATAAATTGAAGTCAGATGCATTCAAGGAGTCAAACCCATGACCTTGGTGTTGGAAGCGCAATGCTTATATTAATCCTATGCAATTTACATATATGTTAATATATTGATTTATTTTCAAGAAATTGAACACATCCTCTTTTATATGAGTTTAATATATGAACGTCCTATCAGGTGACGTGTTTGAGTCCAGCACGTTGGACGTCGCTCAATCTCCCAGCATCAGTGGCGACAACGGTGGGGACATGGTGACCCCCACACGGCCCCGCACCACAGAGGACCTCTTTGCTGCCATTCACAGGTAAATTCCCAAATACTTTGCTGGTATCCCTTTTCCAGTCTCATCTACTTCCTTTCCACTCCATCCTTCCCACCTCCCTTAAACCACAAGTCTTAACTTCAAAGTGGGCTGTCCCATCCAATCGCAGATACATTCATCAAAGAAGGAAAGCAGCCTGTAAAGAGTAGGGCTTCTGTGGTCTCTGTCTGTCAGATTGAGAAATGCCACAGGCTGATGTATTACTCCACTGGATGCTCATGTACATTTGTGTGTGTTAAAGAAACATGCACTCTCTTCTAATTCAGTCATAAAACTCTCATAGCCTTGCTGCAGTCACATGAAAATGCCCCTCTGTTGCTTGTCATATGGGGCGTTATTTAAAATTCATTATGTTGTTCACACAGACGTATTACGAATGCAGGCTCTTCCCTCTTCCATAGTCACGTGTAATGGGCAGGTTTTTGAAGTTCTTTAGCACGTCACACAATTTCATTCGAGAGGATTTGGTTTCCTCTGCTACTGTGTGTGTGTGTGCGGCTTTGCTCTTCCTTATGCTCTGGTCTGCTGCAATCTCGCATAGATATTAGAGTAAAAGATATCCTTGAAATGGAAGACCAGTTTAGATGTAGTGTGACAGTGCACCAGATGCTATATGTGCTCAGTAAATCCTGCGGTTTGGCTGATGTCACTCTCATAACACTGAGCTTTAGATGAATGAATCAAATAGAAAAGCTGGAGAAAAAACTGGATTACAACCACAATGTATACAGCATTTCTCTCAAGAATTGACCTAATGCGTTTTGAAGGACTTTACTGCAAAAAATGAAATCTCTATTTTTCTTGTTTTCCGGTTAAACATGCTTAAAACTAGGTTTACTTGAAGAACAAAATGACATTATAGAACGAAAGGATCAACAGTATGTGGAAGCCATGTGCATATTCCATTAATTCCAGTGAAGGCAAGCCAGTGTTACAGCACACATGACATTCCAAAATCCTTTGTTGCAATCCTTTTGGGGGGTCTTTTTCTGTTCCAGAAGGACAATGTCTCTGGCACACAAAGCAAAGTCCATAATGAAGTAGTTTATGGAGTCTGAACTGGAATAACTTGTCTGGTTGGGTGATGGGGTCTGGCTCACAGTCTGTGTTCCAATTCATCTCCAAGATGTTAAGCGTTGTTCAGATTCACACCAAGCTTTGTTAATAATTTCTTCATGAACCCTGTTCATGCTGGAGAAAAAAAGGCCCTCCCAAACTGTTGTATCTTAAAATAAGTTTACCATTTTACCTTTGCGATTAGTTTGTCTGTTTTATGCATAAACCCCAGAAATAAAGCATATAATTTAGATCATATTGTTTAATTTTAATCTTAAAACTAAACCGTGATTATTTTTAGCTTTTTTAAATATTTAGATGGGGTTTTTTTAATGGATTTTAGATATTGTATCTTTGACACTTCAATTCTTGCTTCCACATCCTTTGTCATTTTCCCACTCTCTTCTCATATCTGTCATTCTCTTCCTCCTTTTCCTTTCCTGATCCCTCCCATCCTCCTTTTCCTTCTCTTTCGTTCAGCCTGGACCAGTTGAACATGAACACCCCCCAACATACGAGGTGCGGTCTGGCAAGTAATTAGCTGTTGGCGTATTTCTCTCGTGGCGATGCTAGGGTGGGATTAGCTCTATAATCTCCCAGCGCATCTCAGACGTGGGATGAATTTCTGCTCCATCCCGCAGATAATCCTACGCTCCCTAATCTGCAGCAGTTATGCCATGCTAATGAATTTGATTTGATCCTGGCCACAAACGCTAGCTTTCATTGACCCAAGGTCCCCCTATTGGTGGGATGAGTGAACAACCCTCTTGGTTAAAGTGATGTGGGGCGTTTTGCCCAGTTTGCTTTGTTGATTAGGCTTCCATTATGTCTGCACTTCCATAAAGTTGCTTTGCTTGCAGTATTCCTCTTTAGTTTGGCTTTTAAAGGACTGAATTTGTATTAAGCAAACACCCCACACCCCCCTACTCCTGCTATTTATATGCCGCATTAAGATATTCCTGTTTTTCCAATTTTGCAGTGAGGTTTTGGTTTGCTTGGGGGCTAGTGGAGTTTAATGAGAAAGTGGAACAGAAATCAATGAAGGGGATAGGCTCATCAAGACTGAAAAAATTAATCACTAAAATTGAATTGAATCTTATTCAGGATGTTCAGCTTCAGGAGTTGTAAGATTAGTTGTTATTTGAAGTAAAGCATTTTAGTTAGCTATAAATAAGTTTAAATCAAACACAAGTTTTATTTTTGTCTATAAGCGGATTCTCTACAGCCTACTGCGAACTAATAAGCTTGAGCTGATATTTCATTATTTCTTTTACAGATATGGTACTAATATACTGCGCATCTCTACTTTGGTTTAAATGGCTTAATATATGTTTTTACAAAACAATTTACTTGACGATATGTTTGTCTCCAGGTCAAAGCGGAAGGTCCTGGGGCGTAAGGAATCTGAAGAGGAGCGTTCACGAGGTCCTCTATCCCCACCAGTCACTCCCACAGGAATGGCCCCCGTCTCGACTTCCTCCCTGCCACGGCAATCAAGCTCCATACAGCGTAGCCTGCGTAAATCCCCGACCAGCAGCGACACCTTCAAGGCCCTCCTGCTGAAGAAAGGCAGTCGCTCCGAGACCAGCTTCCGCATGTCTGCCGCCGAGATGCTGCGCAGCACCGACCCGCGCTTTCAGAGGACTCGCTCTCTCGACTCCTCGCTCGATCCCGCTTCTCCAACATTCGAGAGCCCCTGCTCTTCTCCAGGCCGTAACAAAAGGGCGTCAGAGGACTGGGCGCGCAACGAGGGAATGTTCTCAACGTCCCCGTCATTAATCGGGCCGAAGTACGGCCGATCCCGCACACCGCCCTCCGCCGCCAGCAGCAAGTACAACGCCCGCAGCCGGATCCTCAGCAGCCCCATGACAGTTATTTGCGAGAGGGATGGAGAACTCACCGACTGTGAAGACCCATGCCCTGTTTCACCATCAAACACGCCCCTTCCCATCTCTCAGGACTCTAACAGCACTTTATGTGAGCAGAGCAGCAGTTAGGAGAAGAAATGGCTCCTTGGCAAAGGCAGAACGTCTTCTCGGCACCAGAGATTGACTGAGGGCAGAAGACCAGGAGTCGAACTCTCGAAGGTCTTGCTGCCCGCTAATCCAGGCAGCGCTGCCTGATCTTGTAGTGTGGGCTAAGACACGCGGACCCGAGGTAGATCGAGCCGTCAGCTCAAACAGTAGGCGGTGTACTAGCTCTTCACAAATAAACTAACCTATCTAATCAAATTTGACCTCTGAAATTCTGCTTTCAGTGGCAATACTAGACCCATCTTTTCAAACCCCAACAATTTCTTGTGTTATATTGTTCAGCCTTTTATTTCCATTCTACAGCATTCACAGTCAGATTTGTGTGGAGCTGTTTACGAAAGTTGTATAGAAGGAATTACTATGTGACCACTTGTTTTGGCTGTAGTAGTTCAAGTTGATGGATATTGTGTCAGCGCTGTGGTCCAAAGAGGTGCGTCACTCTTCAAACTTCACGAGGCAGCTCTGTCAGCGCCTTTCAGTCAGATATCTTCAAAGAGCACACCGACCAATTTCTACTAGAGACTTTTACTGTTCGGGCCATCGGAAGTGTCTGGAATAGAAAAGGAATTGTGGGCCAAGAGATTGGAGTAATGATGGCTTGTTTGTGGAAAAGAGTTTGTTTGGTTTTTGGTGTGTAGGTTTGCACTGTTCATTGTCTCCTTTTATTTGTCATTTAAAAAACATTGTGTCTGTGTTGGTTATTTTAAAGACTTAATGCTTACATCTTACTTGAAACAAATGACCGGTTTTACTTGTAATTGATTTGGTTACCAAAGAGCCGAACGGGACATTCTCTCTAAATGTGAGGGCATTAGTCAGACCGAGTTCTGTTCTGTTAACATCTAGTGAAAGTGACCGCTTTATTACTAACCCTCTTGTTTACCTGTCAAGCTTCTTCTTCTTTTTTTGTGCAGTTTTATAATGTTTTTTATGTATATACCTAAAGAAATGTTAAGTAACACCTGAACTTATTTTCAAAGAATTTGTACATTTTAGAAACCTTTGCTAGGTGTGGCTTCCTTTTGTAGAGTATTTATTTTAGAATAGCCAGAATGTGGTTTGATATACTGTAGCTGGAGGTGGGCGTTTTGGGGGGGGAAGTGTGATTAGAGGAGACATCCAGACAATAAGTTCAGATTCAGCCGTCACAGAACTTCTATCCTGTTCCTTCACCCGTCGTACAAATGGAAAAGCGGGTCAGAAAATAAAAGCAGAATAAATAACGATGGCAAAGAGGAAGCAAGCTGCTAACCCTCGGGAGTTTGTCTCTGTAATAAAACATGGTGATATTTAAAAATGGCCCATCTGTCTTGTCTCCGTCTTTGATTCACTGCCACCTGTCAGCCGCCAGCCCAAACCACAATCTCATTAGCACCGTCACCATGACACCCACAGCTGTACATCAACTCCAAAGGCTTTGCTGGACCATCAACCCCTACTTCCGTCTTACTGACCATCATTTAAAGCTCGATACCGTGACCTGGACCAACGTCGTAATATGGATGCAAAATAGGTTATATCACCAAAGAGGTCATGAAAAATTGTGTATGATTTGTCTGCAAGTGCAGCATGGAGATAGAGGTAAGTTCCCTGTTTCATATGTTTTTGTGCTGAGCGTGTGAACACGATATTCAGGGAAGGCGAGCGTTACCTCGAAAATAAACCTGATGACGATGCAGACAGTGTGTTTGGCCTTGTATGGTTTCTTTAGCTAACACCTGACTCAGATTATGTCCTTTGTCAGATAAAGTACAAAAGTATTTTTCCTCTGCGATAGCTCTATAAGTAATTTAAAGCGACCAAAATAAAAGTACATTAATGACGTTTCTATTTATACACCGAATTAATGTGTAGATTGAATCTAAATGAAACAATACATTTGAATTAAAGCTACTCTATAACTTTTTTGTAGAGTGCGAACAAATCCTTCTTCAAACCATGTACACGCACATGTCTAAACAAAACCAAAATGTCACCTAACCTGCCTTGAATACCCCGTAAATTTATTTATTTTTAAATATGTACTAGCAGTTACTAGTTTATTTGCATTAGTCTATATTTTTGTTTTATTAGGCTAATTTGTAACAATGATTTTCTGTTACCATCATTTAGGGAAATGTATATATTTAGCCAACCACCGCTGATATTAATAACCATCTTTACATTTTTTAAATAATTTATAAGTTTATTAATAAGTTTCAATAGACGACTAAGACTAGGCCTATTCATTCGTGCAGCGCCAAATCACAACCAAAACAAAAATGTTCTTCCGCAAGATGTGCAGTTTTATTTTTCAACCACTAGAGGGCCAAAGATTTGTTTTGATGTGTACCAGTAGATCAAAAAGTGTCAATTTAATACACTGTTATTGTTCTCTTAAATTTTTAGATTCAAGATCTAGTGCAATAAACAGCTCAAAATGCAGATAAGATTATTCATATTTCAAAACAATAAAAAATTTGATTCAGTCGGGTCATTCAACGAGTAGCTGCACCTTTACATAACCATTACATGAGTACTTTGAATGATACATTAATAGTGCCAAAAACCATTAATCAAAAATTATTAAAAAATATTTCAACATTCAAATGACTTCATAGTTAATTGTAGATATGTTTAAAGTGTTAATGTTGCTGTAAAAAAATATTGGTCAGATATAAAATCAGTACAGTGTTAAATTCTCAAAAACATTCAGGCACTTGCATGTATGTACATAGTAAACAGAAGCACCTACATAACTATTGTTAAGTTCAAACAAACAGTTGACCTCCTCTTCATTTGCATCACAAGGCAGGCTCGTTTGATCCTTAGGCTTTTTCTTCCTCATCTTTGATCACCCACACCTCGTTCCTGCGGTTGGTCAGTTTGAAGGGGCTGTCATATCCGGCTCTGTAGAACGGAGCTTCTTTGAATTTCATCCCATCCCTCTTGAGGCTCTCGATCAGTTTCAGAAGCTCCTCACGGCTGCTCTCACTGTTGGCAAAGCCTCCATACGTCCTGCAAAACACGGTCAAGCAAAAAGTGAAGCATTTTTAAACCAAAGAACAGTTTGACCTGGCAACCAAACTAACATTCCAAAGTTCCATAATATTCTTTTTTTTTTTTCAGGATTCTTTGTGACTCATAGAAACTAAAGTAACATTCAAAATAACATATTTTTGTAAAATGAAATGTTCTTACTGCAACTTTTGAGCAATTGAATGCATTATTGCTGAATAAAAGTATAAATTGAAGCTAAACATATTGACCCCAAAGTTTTAAACACAAGAGATGCTAAATTTAATCTCCAATTTAAAAAGCACAAGCATATACCTCACAAACATTGTGCACTCTTTGCGCTTCTCTATGAAAACATCGGCGTCGGTGGGTTTGGGTGGGTCAGCCTGATGTTCCTCAGGGATGAAGAAGGAGATAGTGAAGGTGCTTTCACAAGTGGGTCCAGGCCCAGGGTCAATCAAACAGCTCACTGGTGCCGTCATCTCCACCTTAGACTCTGAAAGGACAAGCACTCAGATAAAGCCCATGTACGATATACTTTCTTTAATGAAAAGGTGCAGGAACATGCACTGATCTCAATGTGCCAAAGCTATTTTGCAGGTACAATTTCACTTAGTGAATCATAAACACAATTGTATCTTTGGTAACAACCTGGCACATGATTTTTATTATTATAAAAGCCTCTTGAGATGTGATTTATTGTAGTCACAGGAAACCATTTCCACATAAAACTTTTGGCTTTAGGAGTCCCTAAAGGGACAAGATGGTGGACAA
>JAOTRC010000010.1:3859927-3872686 GCA_027497675.1 Cyprinella lutrensis | reverse complement strand
TGAATCATCTGAACAATGTTTTGAGGTGTGGTAACTGTAGTATAAGCGGAATAATTGACTTCAGGCCGTTGAATTATCCGAAAAATAATGCTGTGTGTAACGGCCACTCCGCTTCGCGTCGTGACCGCATTACCACCTCGGGCGTGCATTATTTTTCTAATAATTCAACGGCCTGTCGTCAATTATCCCTTACTTAATGGAGTAACGCGATATTGTAACTTTCCCCAAACACTGCATGCAAAATACAAAAAAAAGTATGCTGGCTGTACCATGGAACATTGATGGTATGAGAATAAGAACGAGCTGATGTACTATGATTACCATATTCCGATGCCATGGTATTATTCTAATGTCCTTAACATGGACAAACCATATTAAAACCATAATAACCATATTAACATGGTCAATTCATATTTTCGTATTATTGCATAATAGCTACTTTTTGTGGGTGGCTTCACACAACAACAATAAGAACATGGAGGTCTATGACTAATATCATAATATAAATAAATATATTATATGATTATATATTTATACTTTATTCACAATAAACTCAATATAACAGCATAATGATCATAACGACAGACATGTCTGTAAATCAAAAGTAAAAGCACGTCAAAGTGACAAACATTTGCAAGCCTATCAATTTTGACATTCAGGTAACGTTAATATAGGAAACTCACCCGCAGTTTGTGCTCTAGGAGGTGGACTTGATGAGCAAAGATCTGGTCTCTATTAATAAAGAGCGGCATTGTGTGACAGAGTACAAACTGGATGTGAATGAAGCATTTACTGTACAGTGGTGGTGAACTCTACATAACGAGCTCGTGCGTGGTTTGTGTAATCCGATTACCTGCCTGGCCTGCCCACACTAGCCTATGCGTCCTCCTGTTAAGTGCCTTCTGATCTATTTACCATGATTAATATCGTTTTTCCATGTTTACAGAACAATGCATGAAACTGTATGTGCATGTATTAGCAATGTGGACTTGATATGTTAATTTTGACTTGTTTAAACCCCTTTAGACTTCATGGCAGCAATCACATCATACTTATGTGAGATTCAAGAACAGGCCGATGACGAAGAACGCCATTTGAGTGCCTCCTACTGGTTATTTTATCAATTGTTCACGCCGTTGCATCTCTCACGGAGGTGATGTCGATGTCAGGTAAGGTAATGTGGGGCAGATTAACTCTCGTTGTTATACTTGCCTCAAAATGCCACAATAGTACTTGAAATATATGAATTGAGTAGCTGCTAATTGCAACATTTCATAAGGTTAATGTTCCTAAAAAACAACTGACCATCTAAAAGTAAAACATTATGATTGCTAACGAACTGTATTATTTATTTTAGAAACAACTTATTCTAGTTTACAATGTATATATTTACGGACTGATTTTACCTGAATACAATGTTGGGCTAAAACAGTTGTTTTGATGTATATTTTAAACATAATTGATTGCAAAATGCCTGACTAAAATCACAAAGAGAGCTATCTGTAAAATGTGCATAAATATTTCTAGATGGTTAGCCAAACAAATGGTGGCCCTGTATTGACTGTAGGACACATTGCTCTCCATTAAATTCTTTATTATGTGAAGATATGTAGAGTACAGCAGGCTAAATATGTAAACAGCTTTTCCCCTGAGGTACAATTAACATTGGGAGATTATTAAAAGCAGCCTATTGGAAGCACAGGAAAGAGGTGAATTTAGCCTTTTGGCACATTTGACATTCTCTAAGGCAGGTTTCTATTGCACAGTGTAAACAGGCCCTGTTCTAAATTTGCAAACAAACTGACTCCATTCAACAGATCGATTACTACACAAAAAGTTTGTTGTCATTGATATGCATGTGTAATACATGGACAGACCCAGTTTAAACACCAATAAATGTTCTATTATAAGAGTAACTCGGCAACCATAGACGATTAACACACAAAAAGGAATGTCATTAAAGCTGGTATACTTCAGGAAGTCATCTTTATGTAGCACAAATCACTAAAGACTGAAGGGAATACATTAGATTTAAGTGCAAAATACATCAGACACACTCTGATACATAAGAGATGATTTTACACCAAAAACCAAAACTGGCCATGTGTAAATTATACTACAGGTTTGCATTAATAACTTTAGTGTCACCATAACCTGTTAAAGATTTGTAAACATGTGTTTTGAATATGGAAACTGGTTTCAAGGCCTGATTAAAAGCACACGATTACAGTGAGGTCATTTGTTTAAATCAGGATTATTCAGCCCTTATTCTCTCTCTATACACATAGCAATCCCCATTCCACCGCCTATACACAGTGAAGCGACCCCTTTCCGTCCCCCTGTCCTCTGAAGTGCGTGGAGCAGGGTCACCAACACTCTACAGCCAGACATCCCAAGAGGATGTCCTAGAGAGATCGCACCTCCACACACATTAACCTGAAGGGAAAGAGACAAATTAAGTTTACTGTACGCTATATAATCATACATTATAGCATATCATAATACACACAGCTAGCACATTGAGAGTCTGGCTCGCTCATAGGTTGCACTGCGGCAAATGCACATCCAATGGCGCGGGCGCCTCTGACGTGCAACCACTGAGCCAACTCTGCGTCATTATGCGTAAGAGCCCGCCAAGCGGGCGTGGCCTCAGATAGTCCCCGAATTTGCCATTATAGCAGGTCTTCGTTCATTCATTGTCTGACGTATATATTAGATGCTATGGGTCTGTCATGGATTTGCACTGAATTGACTCTCAAAAATACGAAACAAAGTGCGTTCCGTATCAGTTCAATACAAAACGAGACTAATATGTCAAATACTGGACGATTCCGTATTATACGGAATGGTTGGCAACCATAGTGAGTGGATATATATGCATGTATATAGTGGAGGAAATCACACACCTTGTCAGGGTTTAGACCGAGCTCCTGTACCACTGCAATGGACTGAGCAGCAAACGCTTCATTTACCTCGAACAGGTCCAACTCGTCTAGCTTCCATCCGGCTTTATCAACCTGGTTAGAACGCAGATACAATTCACGTCAAAAAACACTATAACAAAACAAATAGGCTTTTAACAATACATTGGTGAGGACTAAAGCACAAAACATTTTGATTGAATTAGCTAATGTAATGATTTTCTCCTCTCTTGTAAGTCACTTTGGGTAAAAGCGTCTGCATAAATGTTAGTGATACTGCATTACATTACATTATAAAGTAACCAAAAAAAATTCTGAAAAGTATCTTAAAGTAAGCTCAAACTATATAACAGCATAAATAATAACACACACACAATTATAATTATATCATATCATAGTATATAAAATTATATTATTTCTCACTCTTATAATAATGGACAATTCTGCTCAACGTTTTAGATTTATTTGAAACTCTAAATCTGTGTCTTTAATGGATTATACTGGTCCTCTGAGTGCCTGTAAGCATAGTGTGTGTTTCAGGACCAAACACTGATTACAAGCATTCATTCTTCATTCATGTGTTTGAATTAAAACCAGTGATGACTCAACAGAAACTCACAGCTTTTCTAATGGCTGGAATTGGCCCTGTGCCCATGACTGAAGGATCAAGGCCTGCCTGAGCCCAGGAAATGATGCGTGCCATTGGTTTTAAGCCCCGCCTCCGGGCCTCTGATTGGCTCATGAGAACGGTAGCTGCAGCTCCATCATTTATGCCTGTTAAACAAATGTCATAACAATGGAGAAAAGCACATTAATTCTTGTCTGTATGCAATGAAGATGTCATAATTGAGTGTCAAAGATGTCTCTGTTTACCAGATGCATTGCCAGCTGTCACTGTACCAGAACTATCCTTCACAAAACAGGGCTTCAGTTTGGACATGGAATCAATATTACTGCCATGCCGAGGAAACTCATCAGCTTTGACCTCGACTGGACCTGATATGGTAACAAAGGTTTCATTTGAATTTATATTCAGTCACAGATAAATTCAAGCTTAAGGAGATAAAACAATCCATTTGAAAAAGTTTCTGAAAACAAAAGATATTGAGACATTTTCAGAAAATACAAAATAATTAATTAATTTTAGCTTTCTCAGGCAACTTTTCTTGTACCAAGCATAACTCTAACAAAATTTGTGAGCTTTATGCTTAAAGTGTTTCTATGATTATACAGATGATTTTACTAGTAAACAAACCAAAAATACTGATTAAAAAAATACTTTTTTTGCAGTACAACGCTGCCTTGAATGAATTCACTACTCAATATTCACTGAATATTTTTTTAATGCAATTAACAGTTTTATTCAGCAAGGATTCAACATTGACAATAATAAATAAATATTTCTTGAGCAATATTTATGGATCATGTGACACTAAAGACTGGAGTTATGGCTGCTGAGCATTTTGCCATTACATTGTAATAATACTTCACAATATTACAGTTTTTACTGTTTTTTTATGAAACTTTTTAACAGAAGTGCACATAAAACATTTTTATTGAAGGTATAAAAGAGCCTCTTGCCTTTCCTAGAGGGAACAGTGACTGGCACAATCTCCTGGTCAAAATATCCAGCATTCTGAGCTGCTTCAGTTCTGTTTTGTGATGTCACAGCAAACTGGTCCTGAGCCTCACGGGACACCCCCCACTGCTTGGCCACATTCTCCGCTATCACAGGCACACAACCAAAACTAGATCAATTATAATATTAACGTGCACTATAAAGATAGGCAATAAGTTTTAAGAAATTACCCGTGAATCCCATGTGGTAATTGTAAAAGGCGTCTGTGAGTCCATCAGTCAATATAGAGTCCTGCAAAGTAGCATCTCCCATCTTCACCCCTGACCTCATCTGCACTATATGAGGAGCCTGACAGAAGATGTTGCATGGTTATCATTAGATCAAGATACATGTTTTTACTAATGTAGACTCAAATGTGTCTTCTTTTTACTTTAAGGTTAATGTCATGGATATCTTACCCGACTCATGCTCTCCATCCCTCCTGCTACTACTATAGTGGATTCTTTCGTCATGATGGACTGGGCAGCAAGACACACAGACTTTAGGCCAGATCCACAGATCATCTGACAGCTCCATGCAGGCACAGAGTAAGGTATACCAGCACCAACACTTGCCTGCCGGGCAGGGTTCTGCCCGTGACCTTAATAGAGTCAAAGTAGGAAAGTTAAGGGAGAACTCTCAATCCACAAGCTAGAGTACACTACATGTAATGCTATATTATTACCTGCAGTGAGGACGTGACCCATAATGACCTCTGAGACCTCTTCTGGCTTTACATTGGCCTTCTTCAGCACATCTTTAATGACTAATGCCCCCAGATCATGGAGGGGTACACTACTAAGTGCTCCATTGAATGATCCTGTGAATAAAATAGGCTAAACATATTTGTTCTGTTGTTTTAACATTTTATATTTAATTAGTTTATATAATTTAATGCATGGAGGGATTATATTTAAAGAGCAAACTAGTTTCTGGTTTTAATTCTGTACAAGTATATAACCTGTAAATGATGATTATAAGGTTTGGCTAACCCTGACCAATCATAAAATTTCTCCTGGCCATGGCGATACAATAAATTGACCAATCAGAGCTCGAGAACAGTGGGAAGAACGCACAGCAACCAATCAGAACAGCTCTACGTTTCTTCTGCACCATAGTGAAACACTTCAATACTGCCGTGTAGCTAGAGCGTTAGCTAATTAAAAAAAACTAATAAGACGCATATTTTGACGGTGAAAAATTACAGCTAACCGACACTCTTTCATCAATTTCATCGTACAGATCATTTGGTTAACTTGTAGTGACATAGGAGTGCAAACATGTTAGTATAATCTGTCAACAAGCTGCAACAGGATAACTTAACGTAACAGTTAATAGATACAAAGAGATGCGGCTTAGCATCGTGTGTAAAATATGATGATACCAGATATGAGATGAAGTTTACCTATAGGAGTCCTGGCAGCGGAAATAATAACAATCGCGTCCGTGTTCATCTTTGCTGTAGCGCAGCGCTGTTTTTCCCTGCTGGTTCCTCGTGTGACTGGTTCTCTATTTATATGCAGGTTGTTTCTAGGAGCCTCCTATTTTACGCTGTCTCATTCATTTGATGAGTACGAAAGCATCAGCATCGAAATCTAAGTTGGTTTTATTTTTGTGTAGCGCCATCTAATGGCGTGGACGGTTCACAAAAAGTGCAGCAACCCGTCGTCCATGTACTCAAAATGTATTATGTATTTAGAACAGATTTAAAAGCATTTTTACAGGTTTTTTTTTCTATTTATTTGTTATAAATAGATATAACAAATCAAAGACAGATAAACTAATGGCATGATTTTGATAGAATTTATTCAAAACAGAAAATCAAAGCAAGGTTTGAGTCATATTAAAATTCTTTATTGATATTTGGTCAGTACATGAAAATGATCGAAATCAGAATTTAACAAGATACATCTCAAAAAAACTACACACACGTCAAACAAAAATGGTTTCTCTCGTCATATAGAGGAACAAAAAGTTCAACATCAGGAAACTAAGGACTCTCCGAACTTGCAGCTTCAAGACTTAATTGAGCTTTATTATACGATACATCACACGTAGCTAAATGATTTCGGAGTTCTAACGAGAGAGCAAATGAACAGTACAGAACCAAGTGTTCGTATTACTTTGACAGTGGAAAACGGTTTAAAAGTCATTCATTAAAAAAAAATTCAAATATACAAACACAATGTTGCTTTTTTTATATAAACGTAATCAGCTTTGAGCATCTCGCAAATGCACTGAAATAGGTTATGATGGGAGGTCTTGTAGAAAACAAAAGTGATGCTGTTGACCATTTCTCAAACAAGAACTAACTGGCCTAGTGTGTGACTTTCTTGTTTGTCATGAGTTACTGAAAAAAAAATGAACAAATCTTTAAGAATGTTACAAAACAGACCCTGTGGAGGCATTGGTGGCAACTGTTGCTGCAGATGAGTCCAGGCCATTCTGAGTGCTGTGCCGCATACCCGCAGTCCTGCTGCCTTTGGAGACAGCAGCGGCCTCATGGGAGTCAGCATTGGAGTCTGTATCATTCGAGTGCTGGGTCACTGATGTCTCACTGCCTGTAGGTGAGTCCACGCTCTCATAGCCTGCACTTAGCTGAGTCACGTACCCTTCTCCGCCCCTCTGGCTCACAGCATCTTCCGAGTGGTTGGAGAGTTTTGACATGCCACCATGGGTGGGGCTGGAGACAGAGGGCGATGGTGGGTAATCTTCATCTGCACTGCTTGCTTCCCTATACAGACTGGAACCGGACACTCCCCTCTGAGACGAGTTCCCGTTGGCGGGTCCATTTGACACCCTTCCGCAGTCTTTCCCCACACTTGAGCTTGAGGTGTTCATAGGTTCACTTTGAATGGAAGGTTCGGAGGCCGTCGAAGGGGAAGTTCTGCTCGGACCAGCTCCACTAGAAGTGCCTGGGGTTTGGTTATTCTGAGTCATCTGCTGCCTGGTCTCCCTCAACTGCTGCTGAAGAACCAGAATGGTGCTTTGCATGCCCTCCACCTCCTCATCCAGCTGAATAATGAAGTCATTCAGCTCTGGACCACATAAAATGCAAAGGGAAAAATAAAGTAAGTGAATTCAATGTCTGTTTAAAACAAACCATGAATTGAGTAGATGACCAGAGAAAGGTTTTGGCTCACCATCTTGGCTGCTCTTGAGCTCTTCGCTGTACTTCTTCTGCAAGGCGAGCTCGGCCTCCAGCTGGGCGATGCGCCCCTGAGACAGCTGCCTGCCCAACTCCTGATTCTCCTGGATCAGCATGCGACATTTCGCCATCAGCTTCTTACCAGTCTGGCTGCAAGGGAAACAAGTCTGACATCACATCGTGAACATGGCCACAGGGTAAGTACAAGTGGCCACTGCTATTTTGAACTGGGTGGTAACATTAGTTAACCGGGAAAGAGTTTACAACAAACTCTCCATTGACCAGACTGGTAAATATTGTTGACCATTAGAGTTTACATGCACCTAAGAAAATGGCAAAACATGGTTTAACACACTTGGGTTTCTCTCAGAGAATGTGCCTTATTT
Organism: Cyprinella lutrensis; assembly: GCA_027497675.1. Taxonomy (NCBI): domain Eukaryota; kingdom Metazoa; phylum Chordata; class Actinopteri; order Cypriniformes; family Leuciscidae; genus Cyprinella; species Cyprinella lutrensis. The sequence goes on along the minus strand of JAOTRC010000010.1, from coordinate 3,864,613 downwards.
AGGCATGATAACGCATAAGTAGGGTTTCTTCCAGCTTTTTGAAAAGTGCACATGAAAACGATCAGATTATTAGAGTAATAACAGACTGGAGAAAGCCAATTACCAATCATGCCCTATGTATGAGCATTTTAAGAACGCACTGCAAACACAGTGCAAGCAAGCGCTATGACTGATAAGCAGTTTCCTTGTGTGCATGTAAACGGTCAACGACAAACAAGAAAATCAAGTAACAGCTCAAACAATTCTGGGAAGAGATGAATGAACAGTTATCAGACCAAATCAAGTTTAACCAAGTGCAATACATATGAACAACTCTAGCATGGAAGCATTCCAATAGGCCATTGACCAAGTTGCAAAACCAAATTCATAAAAAATAAAAAAATAAATTCTAAAAGATAAGTTGTTCACAGATTCAGTTAAAATTAGTACCTACCTGTTAATCTAAAACCAGCTATGAGCAGCACAACAATGATTGCCTCAACTGAGGCTTAATGCTATTGTAACTAGTCATTTACTAAATGACAGCAGGTAAAAAGTTATGTTTGACATTTTCCCAACAGAAGGCAATGCAATTTCTTGTATTATCATTGAGATCAAATAACTGCAAAACCGGATGTGCAAGAGCTTGTCATTTAAATCAGTAGCATTTTTTACTCTTCTATTTCGGTGTAAGTAAATGCAACCCTTTTCAACTGAAAACTCAGCAGAGACTGAACTGATATATTGATATACTGTACAGAGATGCATTCAGTACCATTCAACCTTGAATGCAATGGTACCTAGGATGTTTTCATGTTAAATACAGTAGTTAGTAATACTACTGTCCTCAAAATAAATGACTTGAGACTAATTTCATCAAAGCAATTGCAGGCATTTAACATTTAAGCGCAAATAAAATGTGAGGTAAAAATGGACTATTTCCTTAAACTGGTTCAACATCTTTTCTGGACAAACTGCAGCTAACCACCAAAGAAATTTCTGATGAATTATTTAATGCCCCTTTAGAGCAGACAATATTTCAAGAGACTTGGCAACAAAGAAAATTAACCAAATTGTTTTCTTAGATTTGCAAAGTAGAAGCTCTAAAACTACTCTTGAATCACACAGATTTTAAAATGCAGCTACAAAGTCAAAATGTAATCTCGCCATAAAATAACTACCGAGCAAAACACCTGCAAAGGAATTAAACGTCACCCGAGAGAAATAAACAAAGTAAATAAAAGGTGATTAGAAAGGTGCACAAGTTAAAGTACAAATTATCATACACAAGACATTTGAACAGCTTGAATAGTTTCCTCTAACACACATTGGACATTTGCAATCACATTGAAAAGGACAATTATGTTTGCATCTGCAGCAGCGCAACAGCCAATTTAAATTCAGTCAATTCATTTGAACCACACTGCTGTAAATGCAAGGTGCATTTCCAGAGCAAAACAAAGTATAATATTAAGAACACAAAAAAAGTAGAAAGTTTAAGACACTGTACCGTATGTCGCACCTGTGAGATGAACATATATCAAAGTCTTTGCAGATCAGAAAGTCTGATTCCTTCCCCAAAGTCTTACATCATAAAGGCTTCTGCCCCCAAAGTCTTAAGATTGCTTAACTCCTCCCCCATTTCATTGGATCACGCTACACCTCCCTGTTACATTCTAGATTCTTAACCAGAGTCTCAAGGTGTCTACGATGAAGTTTAAATGGGGGCATACTCCTCTGCAACACATTTAGTAGGGCCATGTCATGTTTTAAATGTTCAATCAGTGATCTTTAAACTACAGTTCAATCAGTTCCAGAGCCAACGCTTTGCTCAAGTCTTTCATAGGCCGCCTTTTTTGTTACAGGAAGCTTTCTAACATGGGCTGTTGGGGCTGGAAGGGGGGCGTTTCCGACGTGACCACCTCTTCAGGAACAGTCCCGATTCCTTCAGGCTTCTGTACCATGAGGGGTGTGGGGGGGAGAAAGAGCTGAAACAAAAGTGTCACCTGACCAAAACTGTCGTGTTTTGTTCTGATTTTACATTACGGTATGTGTAATAGCAGGGCAATACGAAAGAAAAATGTCTTTTGTTCTGAGCTTTGGCTTTAAAGTCTGAGTCTCGATGTGAGCAAAACATTTCAGTCTTCCCCCACCATTATCTGCACTCCTGCAGAGGAGAAGGTGGGGGTTGAATCAGGAAAGTCTTGACTTTTTGTTTGGAGGGGGAGTTATTTTAGTTTACCTATCAGGTGTAAATTTCCAGGCACTCAGTTCATTTTGGGCTTGCTCCAGTTTGTCTTTTGTCTGTTCCAGTTCAGCCTTCATTTTGAGGAAAAATAAGTTGATGGCTGGGTCCACCATGGACGATCTCAGCTGAGCTGCACTGGGTTGCTGGACTTGCTTCAGGTACTGGATTTGGGTCTGCAAGGTAAAAGATACCATTAGAATGAATCTCAGCATATGAACACAAGTGATGCCCAGTCTGTAAAAAAGGACTATTTAGCTCTGAAGCTAGTATATAAGGTTTGAAAACACCAAACTTTTACAAATCACAACATTTGGTTAATAATTACCGGTACACAAGTTTTTATTACTCTATGCCAGCTTCTGTAACTATTTTCCCAAGTTGATTCCATACAACAACTTTGATTAATTACAGTGAGCATTTGTATGACTAACATTTGGAAACACATTTGACTAGTGCACAACTGCAGCTATTACTTATGTAAATATCCAGTGATGCTTCACAGACAAGTCAGTAGAAAAAACAAATGCAAATGCTGCATGTAAACTATTTACACTTAAATTCTATATCTACATGCTTAGGAAATGGAAGCATCTACTACTGTCCATCCGAAACACATTATCATTCAAGCAAATCGACCTATTTCCTCCAATAAGAACTGACCATGAAGCAGAAGGAAACTAGGAGATGTAGTAACACACTTACTGTACAATCTTGCATTTCCTGCTCTTTAGTAGCAAGCCTCATGACCAGAATGTTCTCCCTGCGTGCAGATTCCTGCTGTTGCTGCTTCAACTTCTCCTCAGACTCTTTCAGGCCTGTCACATCATTGGCTGCAAACATTTCAACATTAAATGGGTGCGTTAGTTATCAACATTTTATTTTCTGCACAACAGAAATATACCATCTAGTAAACACAAAGACGGAACACTCATAGAATGAGTAAACCGCAGAAGACCATTAATAATTCAGAACATCTGGGATGTGCAAACTTACAGTTTAAATCAGCATATTTCGCCTCAAGCATCTGGACGTAAGCTTCATGCTGCTTCCACCTACACCAGGGACAAAACAAATCAGCTTTACAATCAGGAAAGCTTCAACATACAGAGATTATTGCACACCAGAATGGTAACACACCTAGTACAGAGCTCCTCTCGCGTCAGGGTCTTCATGTCAGATTCACTAAGGCGAACCTGCAAGGACAATAAATAAAGAATGAAGATTTATAAAAGGATCTTGTTGGCGGTAAGAGATTCATATAATCAGATTAGACTGCGACAATGGGCTCACCTTCTTCGGGAGAGGTTCTTCATTGGTCATTCTGATCCCTGTGAAGCAAAGAAGCACACAAATCAAACATTCGGTAAAACAACTCAAAGATACACAGGTTTTTCGAGCAACACTATGCAGCAATGGTCTAGAGGCAGTTGCGTGGATTTCACACGCCTACAGATGTTCAATTACAATAGGCCAGATAATGAGCGATTTGCTCATTTTTATAGAATGCAACAATTGCAATAATTAAATGCCTTTAATCAATCATTTGCAATAATGATCGTAAAAACTCAGTGAAAATGAAAAAAAATATGGTTGTACGGTTGGAAAAACGAAACTGCTCCATTAATCGGGTTTACTACTGAAGGATTTCTTGCACCTTTTCCACGTTTATTATTTATTATAAGCGAAACAGCAAGGTAAATTAATCAGATCGGTCACCAATGAATATAACGTAGCTTATCATTGTGTCAAAAAACAGAGTTAACCTTGTTCATGGAAAATGAGTTCGGCAGTTTAAAGAGTGTCTCACGGTGCACGTTACTGTCGGGGGATATCTGAAGCTTAAGTTGCCAATGCATGTTTTTCTTTTAAAATAAAGTCACTAAATTACCGTGAAAGGACGCGGAGGAATAAAAATGTGCCGGCGCCTTCTTGTAGCTGTTTCGCTGTCACAAAATGGCGGAGAAGGAAGAGACTCTCCCTCTCCGAGAAGCAGCACTTTATCTCGAATAACAAAATCAAAAGTCTTAACACTTACCAGACCCAAATTCACTTCGACCAGAATGACACGTATTTTTTTCCCAATATGAGATCTTAAGCGCTTATGTTGATTTATATGTTTTTTCGGAAGAGGGACAGCTACGACTTTTATTTAAACGGAGTGGAACCCGTCCGCCATGACCAGCGTGTGCACGATGTTGTTCAGCCGCACAGCATCGGTGTGTTCGCGCGAGCGTCGAGGGGGAGGAGCACGTTACTATACAGAGTTGGTGTTGCCATGTTGCAGTTGTATTCTGTGAGAAATCGGATCTCTATCATTTTAGTTAGTACGACAAGTATGAACAAACGTGTGTATAAGTATATACAAACTTTATTATATACTGCGTGTGTGTGTGTGTGTGTGTGTGTTTCTATAGCCTTGGGTGGGTTTCTGCCTCATATTCATTTCCTGTGATCAAGAT
>JAOTRC010000010.1:3839811-3851305 GCA_027497675.1 Cyprinella lutrensis | reverse complement strand
ATTAAATTTTTTAATGTATTTTTTTACAATGATTTATATAGAGTGAAATTAAAATATAACATTCCATTTTAATAGTTATTTTGTGAAAATCACATATATTCACATGTATTTATATTTATTCCTGTATATACAAATTGTGATTTGGGTGCAGTGTCATTTCCACCAAACTTTCCTTTTAAAGTTTGTGTACTTGTTCACTAGGAAGTGTGAGGCATTGTGAGCAGTGTCAGCGTATATTTAAGATGAAATATGATGCATTCTGAGTGAAGAAATTAACTTTTGTATAATCGCCAATCAAGCTATAGCATATATTTTAGTCTATATATTTGTGTTTTTTTTGTTTATTAGCTTTATCAAAAATTCAAAGGGCTATACAATATAAACATGCACATGATATTTTTAGAAAATGTACTTCCACTGTGATGTAGGCTTTACAATATTGTATACTGTTTGTAGAAGTCAAAAGTGCAAAGTTGAAGATCCTTCCAAAAACAAAAATTCCATACTCAGATTTAGTTGCTCAGGTTTTCGGCAGGCTGAGGTATGTTACAATCGCATCACTTTCAATAGGCAAAACAATGAAGATGGTTTTAGTGAAGACTATATGCCTTTTTAATACACAATGCTGTGTTATTTAAAGTCTGTGAGTCAATTTTTAAGTGTGTGTGCGCCACAGAAATGTAAATTTCTTGTCAGACCTGCTTTAGAGTTTGCCACCTTGAAAAAAATGTGCAATTACTTATCAGTAAAAAAGCTCAGTTTATAATCATTGAACAATCCCTGAGGAGCACAGCCTTGCAAGCAAGAGACGCAGCTTAGCTTTTATCTCTAACTCACATGTCATCAGAGAACTCCATCATAAAACATACACATGTTCAAGAGATTTACCCTGCCAAAGAGAAGTGAACGTGGTGTGATCTAAAAGAGAAACACCTGCCTAAAGGATCAAACTTTCATCCGCTCACGTTAAAGCACTACTTTGAGGAAGATGGATCTGTGGGTAAACTTTCCAGCTAATTAGATGGAAAATTGAGTTGTTTTACTTTGAGGCTCGGTCCAACATTGTTCAAAAGAGGCTTTCATGAGAGGTCAATGTGATTTTATGTGTAACATCTGGTTTCAGTGATCTGATGTTTAACATGAAAATGCTTTGGCTCTCAAAAATGCTTATATAATTAAGGAAAACACCAGTATCTTCCGATTTTTCAGATGGTTCAAATTTTTCAGCACAGCAAGGCTAGGGCAACCATAAAACTCTTGTCGTGCTTAAATTGACTCTTGAGTTTAAAGAGCAATTGGGCTTTCATTTCCTACATGTTTTTTAAGGGTTAGGTACCAAGAAGCCCGCTACACTTTGCGATGTGATGCCATTCATCGTTTCTGGTGGTATTCTTATTGAATGCCAGCTTTATAATCCAGTGTTTGTATATACAACTTTCAAGAATAATGGTAGAGGAACCCCCTGCGAGAACTCAGTGCCAGCTGAAATGAACACATATCTGCAGTGCCAAATCATGAGGCAACGCATTTCAGACTGATAGATCAGTTGGCCCATGCACAAAAGAACAAATAGGTACAGAGAAACGACCATCATTATTCTTAATTGCCATCTGAAAGGGTCTTTGAGTTTGAGAAACATCAGGTATTAACAGAACAGCTTCAGTTAATGGAATAGGCCCGATTCAGCTGAAATGTTATCGAAGCTATTAAACTGAAATCGCCAGCACTTGTGGCATAATTTTGATTACCATAGAAAATCATTTTGACACCTGCCTCGTTTTCTTCATATAAAAAAAAACAGAAAAAGGTTACAGTGGGACACACAATGGAAGCAAATGGAGCAAGTTTTGATGGCTTAAAAGCAGAAATGTGAAACCTTTATAAATGCATTATATATTTAAATAATTTGTACCGATTTTATTTCGATTTTTTTTTCAGACTTTTTAGTGTGTTAATGACAGTTTTAACAGTTATTAAGCAACCTCTCACATAAAACTTGAAAAAAAATCACTAAATTTTACAAGCAATTACACAGAAACAGTAAGTAACGTTTGAAGAGTTTCTAATTGTACAACTGAACTTCGAAAAACAATTTTTACAGTGTTAAATCATGCTAAAACATTATGTCTTGTGGTCCTGTTGAAACATTTTGATGTTTACAGATTGGCAGTGTTCCTGGAAAAGTACTTTTAAAATGTATTATATTATTAAAAATAAAAATGATATATGGAGTATTAATTCATTCAAATAGCTGTGATTGCATGATTCCATTTTTCGTCAAGGTAGGGAAATCTGTGTCCATTTTTCGGCAGATGTACTGATTCTTCTTTTTTATGGAAAAAAAATGATCACTGAAGGTTACAACGCTTTTAAAAAATGCCTTTTGTCAGAAAGACGCTGAGGTTCTGGAATATGTCTGAGGAGACTCTGCATGTCTGAGAGAAAGCTCCACTCAGGACGTGATGTACTGTACCCAGACGTCGCACACTTGTTAATTCTTGTCGTCAGACGGTTCTAAATATCCCTCTGTTTGCACAAGGAGCTTAAAAGATCCAAATGTAAGACAACAAATGGAAAGAACTCACCGTCCAGGTCAGCATGAACACTTGCCACTTAATCAACGCTTGTCTTTTTTTCCACAGAAAGGTCATGGCTTCAGTATCCATCTATCACTCCACACATCTGTTGGTCTAAATGTTTAGGTGGATATATCTTAGAAAACAGTTCTTTCCCCACTTCCCAGTTAGGCCTACGAATGGCTTTATCCTCTAATAACAAAAGCCCAACACTTCCATTAACTTCAGACATGTTTTAAGAGTTTACTTTCCACAAATACAGTAAAATAGTGTACTTTGGTGTTAATTAGGACACCATTGCTTTCTGCTTAGCTAAAGTAAACTTGTTTCATAAATTGATGAGCTTTGCAATATTGACAGTTATTGAACTGAATCGAAACAGCGTTGAACTAAATTGGGCTGAATACTGACACTATCTGTAGAGCTGCTTTATAGCTTAAATTTAATTCATAATTTAGGAATTTTACAATGGCTGGCTTCACTGTTATTTCTCTGTTTATAAATGTCAATAAGCTACTTTGAAACAATATTAATCACTAGGGGTGTAACAATACCCTCATGTCACGATTCGATATCACGCTACTGAACTCACGATACGATATAATTGCGATACTCTAAGACATGTGGCAAAAGGTTAACAAAAAATGTAATGTTGATTGAAATGCTAAATTTGATATTACATAATAGGTTTAAATGAATAGGCTTGGACTTTGGGTGATTGTAACCCAAGGACAATGGACATGATTCTGAAGCTGTAATTACTTATTGTAGATGAATACGCTTGCACGCTTTCGCCAACTAGATATATTTACAATAATGTCAGCCACTTTTTACTGGTAACATCAGATATTTGGCATTATCAGGACGCACAAATATGCCCCCATTGCATTGATGGAATATGCCCCTTTTTTCTTTTTTCTTACACAGTAATTTTTTATTTTGGGAGAACCATCCACGATATATATTGTCACTATCTACAATACGTATTGTTGCATTTTTGTATTGAAATATATTGTGGCACAATATATTGTTAGACCCCTATTAAATGCTATATAAATAAATGTGACTTGACTTGATCATTGATGCTCAGAAATTATATAAAATAATTTGAATGCGTAAAAAGATAATATTATTTGCGGTTGTGCTACATTTGGTTTTATTTATTTATTTTGGTTAAATGGTTGCAAGAACAAGCCTCATGTATATTGAAAGTTTAGTTTAGTTTAGTTTCAGCACTGGCAATCACTGACCATTTGTTTTACAATCAATGTATTTTTCCAGATAAACAACGTGGTTCACTATTAAAGTTATCAATATTTTGTAATTTATCTAATATTAATCTATGTCTACTGTTGCATGTTAATGTTAGAGCATTTGTAAAAGGGCAAAAATGATAGGGGAACATACAGTATATTTTGTTTCAAGGAGTTTTTATGCCCTTTTAAGTGTCTTAAAGTGATTAAAAATTGTATGTATGTGCTCTTTAAGTCATTCTTTCATGAGTTTCAAACTTCTATCAGTGCTTAGTGTCTCATATCATGTCCTAGTTGTTAATTGCTAAATACAGACCTGGCCCTGAGGTCTAAAGAGCATGAAGCTCAGTTCAAAATAGCTGACAAAGGATCAGAGGTTAAAGAGCAGGTTTGATTTATGGGCTCAAAGGGCAGACTAGAATTACTTTAACCTCTTAACACCACCTGACCTCCCTTTAGGCAAGTTCTGACAAAAATTAGGGCCAGAAGTATTGTGGAAAAAGCTATATATCTGCCACACAATGAAAATCAAAATCTATTTCAGAGTTCACTATAAAGCTTTTGTTTCTCTCCTCTGTTTTAGATGTGTGTGTACATTTGACAGAATATGTTTGCACATTCACTTTTGTGTTTGCTTGTTTGTAAAAGATTCTCCCTGCCAGGGGTTTTTCCATCAGCAGATCTTTAGACAGAAACAGATGCTCCAAACCTCCACAGCCGAGAGACTCCAGGAGAAAGTACACAAGTAACCTTTCAAGAAAGAAATATTTATGTCTCTTTTGGTATTATTGTTTGCTTATTTGCTTCTCTTTCATTCAGTCCACTCTTCATTAAAAAAGTTGAACAATAAATTGATACATAAGTTTGCTATATTAAATAAAGGTTAGATGCAGCTTTGTAATTTGCAGTATCTGTTTTAAAAGCGGTTCGACTAGTGCAAAATGGGTCAAAGAGTTGTTTGGGTACTGATTATGAAAACAGCTAAATTATGAAACAAGTCAAAGGGAACATTCTTAACAATGCTGAATGAATGCCATGTATGAAAACCTTAAAAAAAAAAACTAGAAAGTAGAAAATAATTGACTAAACCTTCTCAGTCTGAACAAAAACTCCATCATGATATTTGAAAAGCTGGAATTTATGGCAGGTCTGGGAAGTACTTGTTCTTAAATGCATAATGGCAAGCAAAAACCTTTGAGCTATATTGAAACAGAGCAGTGTGCAATGGAGACAAGGGCTATGGAAAACAGTAATATGGTCTGATAGACATCTTTAGCACAATTTCCCACTCCCAAATGGGTTACGATTGGATAAGGCCAAACGAGGCCTTTAACCTACAATAACCTGTTAATGATGGTGTGAAACTGTGCGGTTGGACTTTATTTATATGTGCACTAAGGACTTGCATGTATACATTGTAAGTACTAGTTAATATTGGGTACTACGCTGAGCACTGTGCAGTCCCTCTAAATACGTCAGATGAGGCTGAACAGTTTGATCATAGTAATACTTCTGTCCGTTCAACATCCATCTTCTACATACCCGCTTATTCTGTTTAGGGTCACCGGGGATTGTTTGAGCCTATCCCAGCATATTTCAAGCCAAAGGCAGGGAGACACCCTAGACAGGTGGCCAATCAATCACAGGACCAGCCATGATCGGACGTTCTGATATATGAGGAACATCTTGCTTATTGACCAGGGAGAACAGTTTCATTTGGGCTTTTACACAATATTTTTTTGTAATTAAATCTAAAAGAATAGCACACACCACCATAACTATAATGATAATAGCATAGAGGAACGATATCCTTGGAATCTCTTTTTTGAAGCTAATGAAGGGTAAAAACATTGACAGCCAATCAGAATCCATCCCCCTGTTTTGAATAAACATGAAAATGCACAATCTGAACTTAAAATTCAAGAATGTTTTGGAATATAGATGTAAGATTGATATTGTTTTAAAGAAGACATTTGGCAGATTTTTAAATAAATTAAGAAAATGAAACAGAAAAATAGTTATAGAATATTAAGTCTATAAAAATGTAACAGTTTAAATATTCATATTTTCTATAAAATATATTTTTTCCAAAACCTGGTGGACTCTAAAACTGCAAGAAAATCAAAGCCAAAAACTCTGAACAAGTTGAGTTTCAAATTTTAAGTTGATATCTCAAAAAATGAGCTTTCTGTGAGATTTTTTTGGGCATTTCCATGTGTTTTGAGTGATCTTAACCATAATTTCCACAATTTTCATACAATTTATGAAGTAGACATCCTATTGAAAAGTAGTAAGGGAAGTTTGGCATATTTTGATATGATTTCTACATCTAATAGTGTGTCTAATAATGTCTTTATGAGTTTGTCATACATTGCTTAATTAACTTTATGGTGTATGATAGTGTGATTTAACTATGTTTGTCAAATTTTTGCCGGCTATGCCTCATCACATCGAAATTGAATAGTTGAATTCAGACGCTTCATGGCGAAGGCATTCCCCAACGTGTCGATTCTCGACGCAGCGTCTCGTTCCCTTCTCACCCGAGACGATATCGAACAAAACAAGTTATTTGATAATTTCTTTATGAGTGTGTCATAAATTACTGAATTAACTTTATGGTGATAGTGTGATTTAACTATGTTTGCCACATTTTTGCTTTCTGATATTACAAAACTAGATGTTGCTAAATGATGTTTGTAATTTTACAGTTCTGTTTGGGGTTGATGGTCCCACACCCATAGTCCTGCTCTGGGACTTTGCAATTAAACTTTCTTGATGATGTTACTATAATGAAAATGATAAGTGATAAACACTTGACAATGATAAAGTGCTCAAATCCATGCCGCAATGATTATGTAATGAAGGGAGAGAAAAAATATCTATACTCCCAAAGAGTTCTGGAACATGCTCAGTTTATGGCACAATGGGGCTTAAATTGTCAAACTTAATTTCCAACAGCTGTTCAAATCTTGGGTGGTGACTGGGATGTTTACAATTATTGTGATTACTCTTTAATTAAAAGTAATTATTAGCACAGATTAACAAAAATGACAAATGGAGAATAAAATGTTTTGTTGAGGGCAGCTGGTGAACTGAGCAGGTGGGGAAGGGCTGTTGGTTGAGGCAAGAAAAGCAGAGTAGCCGAAACTCTCCTGGTTTTCTCTTTATTCAGCTCATAATTTGGGAGGTGTTGGCATGTTCAGAGAGACCTGTTCCATCACACTGTGTTTTGTTAATTCAGTTCAGGATATTATTTAATGCAAGGTATTAATAAGCCATTATGCTTTATATTCCTTTGGAAATCCTGTTGCCGTGGGGCTATAAGTGAATGAGAGCAACTTTTATATTTTTCCATGTAGCTGACTTGACTGACACTTAATGAGTTTTCAAGATGTTATTTCTGTATGGAATTTTGCAAATTTAATGACACTGCACCGCAGCCAAGAGACGGGAGGGGGAAAAATATTTTCTATTCATCTATATATATTTTTGGTTATTGTATTGTACAGATAAATTGTGCATGATTTCTTTGCCACACTTCTCGATCTATTATCATTAATGCTATAGATGTTTTTTTTAAACCTTTCCTACAGAGTCAGCAGTGTCGCACGCTACCATTGCACCTACAGAGTTTACTAATCCCAGTCTCGCCCAATTATCTTTTATGAGTTTCAACTTGTCATTTCCCTTGCCTGCTCGTCTCTCGCCCGTTCCATCATTCACTCGCAATGCTGCTCTATGTAGTTGGCCACGATGTTTGTCTCCTTGTGTCTATGCACACATGATGATAATTCTGGCACAGGAACACATCCCAATGGAAAGCATTAAAATATAATTCAAGTCTGACGACCATGCAAGGATGTGGATAAGATGAATGTCTCTGCTGCGCAATTGTCTGTCTGTCCAGATGTTTTTCTGTCTTTTTTCCCCTTCTCCTTCACTGCATCTGTTTTTCTGCTGTCCATCTGAGCAGTATTAGAGGTATCATTGAACTGTATCTCGAGAGGAGAATGGTTTTATCATCAGATGATGCAAGAGAGAGGGAGTAACACACTGTTATCCGGTTTGATTCCCTCTCAGTTCTCCTAGAATGACTCACTTAATTATGGAGACTTTGAACTAATTAATATTTTTGGTGTCATACTGGCAGGTATAAAAATATGTTGGTGTTGAAAGTATTGACTGATTGTCTTTTTTATGACCTTTTTTAATGTTTCCAACTGAAATACAGAACCATAACAATAATATAAAATTGTATTGTTCAACTAATGCATTTTGGTTACTCACACTCTAAAAAATGAAATGCTGGGTTGTTTGAACACAAATTTGGGTCAAGTATGGACAAACCCAAATGTTGGGTTAAAAAATGTCATTTAAAATTTTAACCCAACTTCAACTTCCTCTTTCAACTATAATTTTTTAAATTACATTTTAACCCAACATTTGGGTTTGTCCATATTTGTCCTAAATTTGGGTTGCAAAACAACCCAGCATTTTTTAGAGTGTATAATAATAAAGTAATTAATAATAATAATTGTTATTAAAATAAATACGCTATAATAATTATAATGGTGGTGATGATGATGGTTTTTAAATATCCATGTGGAAAAAAAGTATAACTGCAAAAAATACTGGACAAACCAATTATCAAACTTTACAGAAACTTTACAAGTTTCAGCAGCCATTGTTTCCAACAACAAACATACTTTTGTTATTTCTTAATTCTTCTTCTATATAAACCCTTAATCACTATTTTAATAGATCTGCAATGCTTCAAAATAAGATAAAACTTTCCCCTATAAGAAAAGGTCAGACCTTATAAGTCTATTCAAGCATTTGCTCTAAGTACTTCAGACAAATGTGAATAAGTTCTTTGTCTTTCATCATACATTGCAGCGAGTACTCCCTCTCACTCAGCGCCTCACACCAGTTTGAATGAGTTCACGTCAGCAAGAAGTGTCATTTGAGCACTAATTGCTACACTGTTCTTTGTACTCTAGTCTAGAGTTTCACCACTGCAAACATCAGGTCAGGAATGAAGAGCAACTTTGTAGCGTGGCATGAATTCTTCCACAATAACATAGATATTCCACCTGCGGTGCGTTTGAGCCACAGCCAGGCCCACCATCAGCCCCTCATGTGTTTCATTTTTCAGACAGAAGAGTACAGGGGGACCTGTGGATTTTTCCATAACACTATCTGAGGAACCAGAGTATTCTACAACTGCCTGTTGTTCCACTGAGACTTGATAGCTGCATTAAAAACTGATCTGACCTAACCAATTAAAGCCAGAGAGGTGACTATAAAAAAATGTGTTTTGTTATTGCAGCATACATATTTTAAGAATCCATATTTTAAGATTTTAGAATCCATTTCAGGTGTGAGCAATTTCTTCTAAAAAATTGAATAGTTGCTGCTATGTCATGTTTAAGCGACGAGAAGTTTTCCTGTCAAAGCGAGTTGCACCTTACTGCACTTTACTCTCTCTATCTGGATCCATATGGCATTCATTAAATTAAATTAACACAATTATTTTAATGTTTGAGTTGTGGGTAATGCATGTGCTAATGAAACCAACAATACATTTTAAATTTGTACTAGCAACAAAATCATTTAAGGACAAGGCCAAGGCCCTTATTCATCGTCTGGAACCATTTAAAGTCCTTTGAGCAGTTTGCAGTGAAACTGTCTTTTGGACCTTCAATCGTTTGGTGCCCAGTAAAGTGCATTATATGGAGAAAAATCCTGGAATGTTTTCATCAAAAACCTTTTTTCCGACTTAAGAAAGAAAGACATGGACATCTTGGACGACTAGGGGTGAGTAAATTATCAGCAAAAGGTTTTTTTGTTTGTTTGTTTGTTTGTTTTTTTTATAGTGAACTGCTCCTTTAATACTGCAATATGTTTTATATACGGATTTGCTTCCAATAAGGAGTTGGTGGGGCGGGCGAGGCTGGATGAGGTAGAGCTTTATTGAGAGAGTGAATGTGTTGTATTATCTTGACTTTGTGTTTTTTTTCAAGGACCCCCTCGAAAACGAGATGTTTATCAAGGGGTTATCCTCAAAAATTAATTAAAATAAGTCTCCATCATATGCACACTTCAGAAAGTTACTGTTTCTGAAGTGTGCATAGTTACTGTTTGCAGACTCTTTCAAGAGTTCTGTCAATTTGAACACTTTTTTGTCACATACTGTTTTTGGAAGTAGCCTATGCGATGCTGCTCATCCCAAGACGTCATATGACTGACGTCTTGGGAAGTCTTTTGACCATACGTCAACATCTGCCGTTTTAGGGTAGGCTACCCTTTAACATCAGTTCCATGGTGATCCTGGGACGTCATACATCTGATGCTTTACCTTTAACGTCAGTTAGGTGACGGGGTAGGTTTAGGGGTAGGTGTAGGTCTGGGGAAGGGTTAGGATCCGATAATGTCATCTAACCGACGTTAAAGGGTAGGGCGGATTTATGTGTTTTGCCTGTTAATTAAAAGAGAGGAACATTAGACCTACTTCAAGAATTTTAGAAGAAGTATTAGAATCTGAAAAATAATCACAAACAAAGAATGAGAAAGTCACGTTGCCATATTACTCACTGAGACAAATCAATTAATTATTTCTGCTGAATTGACAAGTTATCCATTTCTGCAACACAAAGACACGTGTTTCAGGGGAAAAGGTTATTCAGTACCACAGAAGTATCCTCTTTATGAAGAACAGGCACCATGGGCATGTATGTTTTTATTTTTTAAGCACTCTGAGTGTTCTCTGATGGTTCTTAAACATTAACAGGAGGCGCTACCACCACACTGCTTTCACTTGGCTTCAAACGTGTGACTTCATCTTTCTCCAAGTGTTTACCTCTTGATGATGCTGCCATGGAAACGCAGTCATTTTGGAAAGGAAACGGAGGAATAAATGACAGACTATGATCAGACTCACACACTCTTGACTCAAGAAGGCTTGTCAAGTTCTCATAAATATTAGAGCTTCATTTGTTACAGTGTAAGAGCAATATTAATATCAGTTTGTTGATTTGCTTTTTGGGGACCTTCTGACTAATTGTTTTTCCATCCAAAAATAATAAACTTGACTTGATCTGAAAATGTCCACCAGTTCACTTGACACGCAAACTCAGATGCAGAGGTAAAGACAACTGATTATTTTGGCAGAAGTTTTCGTTGATGTCATAAGAAAGTGAACAAACCTCTATTGAAGTCAAGAGATATTCAAAAGTTGTGTAATTGGATGTGAGATCTCGTTATTTAATCCATCAATCCACTGCCAAATTCAAAGGGGAAAAATATAAAGAGACATTACAATAGTGGCATATGGTGAAATACTATATGAATGAGGAAAAAAAAGAAATTAAAATAATTCTAGCAAAGCTAACACAGACTGCTTTAAATATATAAAATTCAAATGATACTAAAATGGTATTGAAAATTATTGAAATAAAAGGATTAGTTCACCCAAACATTAAAATTCTGTCAGTTTTTACTCACCCTCATGTTGTTCCAAACCACTATGTGTTTATTTGTTCTGCTGAACACAAAGGAAGATATTTGGAAGAATGTTTTAATCAAACAGATAAATGGAGGTTGGAGCAGGCTTCACTCAACGTTTATACCTCAAATTGTTTTAAGAGTGCTGGCCTAATAATGACA
>JAOTRC010000010.1:3813815-3839711 GCA_027497675.1 Cyprinella lutrensis | reverse complement strand
GGTCTTGACTCGGACTCGACTCTCTCTGGTCTCGGTCTCGACTCGGACTCGAGTGAGGTGGTCTCGACTACAACACTGCTATATATAAGGTTCAGTTTGCCCCTTATTTTGGCCAAGAACTGGCAATAGGGCGTCGTCATATAGGTGACGCTTTTGAAATTGAATCAAAATCCAACCCACATGGCATTCTTTCATGTCAATATAACACGCTTCGGTTATGGGTAGGTTTAGGTCTGAGGTAGTGTTAGGGTTAGACAACTAGGAGGCGCCTTCTGACCCATATATATCTTCCTTTCATATTGATGCTTAAGGGTGCCATGTGCGTCAGATGTAGACATGGTAGCCTTGGGATTAGACCGGGCTGAGAATAGTCATCTGGCAATACCACAGTTTTTGTTTTTATGTGCCATTTAGCTGAAAAAAAGTGTTACTAAAAGTGTTACTTTAAAACACTGTACAGAAAATACAGACAAAATGGGAGTACATCTGTCAAAAAATAAAAAACTAAAGTTGATTGTTTCAAAGATAAATCGTGCAAGCAAAACACAGTTCTGTTCTTTTGAAATCTAGTTTTCATGCTACTGAGTGAAAAAACATTAAAAATCTTTCAACGATTTCAGGAACCTGGCAAACCTCCAAACTTTTCATATAGTAATGCATATGAACTTCTTTCTCCGCACAGCTCCCAGCAGAGACCCAGTTATAATGCAGAGTGGTTTGTGGTTCTCTGAAACTGTTTGACTTTATACAAAGTAATAGCTCACTCTGTTTATTATTGTGGTTTAAATAGGAAGAAATCTAAATTAACCACTGGGACCCTGATGTGAGGAATTGGTGCCAAATCATGATCTAATAATGATCTGATTCCAAAAATCTTGTTGGTTTCACACAGACTTTGGTTTTAGTTTCCTTCTGCAACAAAGATGCAAATGAAAAACATTTGAGCAGATGGATGTAGGACATTAAAGCTGGCAAACAATGTTCCTATGAGGAAAACTAGCTGCTCAAGAAGAGTAATCATGTTTTCTTCTGAACTACAAATTAAAACCCCAAAAGCATGGGATTACCTCTGAAAGCGAGCTTGAAATTTCCTTACTGACATTTGTCAATAGCTGAATTCAACTTTATAACATTTTAAAAGTTGCTCCTCCATTTGCTGTATGCGATGTTTTGCTCACAACAAAACATCTGATGCTCTCTTGTATTACACACTCACAACCACGTAAGCTGGGAATTATGACCATTGTAAAAGTAAATCCTTGCTACAAATGGTTTGCATTAGTCTTACAGAGGAATAAATCATCCCTTTCTCAGCACTGGGGAACAAAGATGGCGCAGATCCATTGTTTATCTGCTGTAAGACCTCCTTGCAAGGGAACAAATGTCTCTTGCTCTTTCTCTTCAGCTTCTTTCTCTCCTTCTGACATCTGGATGCTGGGCTTTCCAGAAACTGAAGTCAGAGAAAGTCAGTAGATGCTGTTCATCTGACAGAAACATTGGAGATGAGTGCATGTTGAGGTTAAATAGTTATCACTGTATGGTGAGTACATTATTTCAGCAAGGTCTCTTTCTGGGTTATGTTGGAGGAGAGGAACAGATCTTGCAGGGTTTGTACGGAAAGCATTGTGGGACTGGGAAAACTTTGGCATCTTTTAATTTGAAAATAAAGTAGGTTTCTTTATATTTCGGGGGACATGCTCAACCAATCAGGCAAATGTCTGTGCTGTTCTGACCAGAGTTTTCAGTGAATTACACAGAGTTTGCTACTTACAGCAAAAGCAGAATGCCTGCCTCCTGGAAAAGTGCAGAGATGCAAAGTGTGAAGGATTTGTCCTCGGAGAACTCTTAGAATTGTTGTAAACCCAGCCGAACTTCGGAAGTGTTTATTTTTGCTCCGTGTTAATAAAAGCTGATGTTGAAACTCAAGTCCTCCCTCTGGCGTGTGAAAGAAGGGAAGTGGCTTATTGTCAAGGGCCACGGCCTGCAATCTATGACGTCCTACATCTGGAGTTGCCATGGGTTCTGCCTATTCAGTTTAATGGCACATGTTTGGACTGACCGCAATTATCTGGCACGTCTAATTCAATAATTTAAACAATATTATTAGTCTTACTCATTTCCCTTAAAAATACAACTCTTATTTGCAACAGAGACTAGACATGAAGCACATGCACAGCGGTATTTCAGATGTATGGTGAATGAAAAGCGGACAGATGGATTTATTGATTAAGGATAGTAATCTAATCCTCCCTGTATTGCGTTTCAGTTTTTCAGCTAAACTCTCTGTGAGAAAAAAGATATTTTCGATTGAAAGCATGTGTTTTTTTTTCTTTTTTTTCTTTTTTGGTTTGGATTGAGTCTAAACTGAAAAAGAAACAGTTGGGGCCAAAAGTCTTCTGAGAACACTATAATGAACATGTTTTATTGTTCATTTATTTATTTTATTGTACTATTTATTTTTGAAAAATTGTATTATTTGGATTGGGATTTTGTGATTAATTGGAGGAAAGAAAATTGATTTGTGGTCTGAAATAGGGCAACTACTGACATACAGTTTTAGGATGTACTAATTAGTGATGGCATGTACATAAACATTTTGTTCAGGATCAGACTCAGGATAGTTTCTCTTAAATCAGGGTGTCTCAACTCATGAATGCAACATAAATCATTCTCCCTAAATAGAGATCTCGCAAATTCCTTGAGTTGGAAGAACAAAAGCTGGCATCAGGTAATTCAGCGCTCATAAATCATTGGTGCTGGACAATCCAAACTCAATGCTCTGTTTTCTCTTAATTCAGGACTGAAGAAGGATAGCCAGCCAGCCGCTAAGCTTTGTGCGTGTGCTTTGTCAGGCAGATAGACCTCCTGCTTTCTTTCTCTCTCTCTCTTTTTCCTCTGGCCATCTCTTTTCACTGTTTTCTCTGTAGTTGGAGTGGGGTGTGGTGAGTTAGTGTCACATGACACTATGTGGGTGGAGTCAGAGAGAAGCCCAGAGACTCCAGCTGAGGCTCACACTGGAGGTTTGAGCCTGAGCAGGGACGAGCAGGAGGGTAGGTCAACACACTTCCACTCTTTCTTCCTCTCTTTTTCCTTTTCCTTCACTCAATCTCTCCCATTCTGGTTGTCTATTGCTGCCTGCTGATAATTTGCTTCTTTACAAGCGTTAACAGTGTAGGAAAGTTTAGTTCAGAGCCAGTTGAACTTTAGTGTGTGCATGTAGGTGAGTCTGTAAAAACATGTCTGTCTGTAAGTAAGATTTTTCCCTGTTCACAGCTGAGACTCTGCCTGTTTTCCATGTTAGAGCTTCACGGATGTTTAAACTGGAAAGTACTGAGCGGGGAAGATTTATTAGGTCCCTTAAAGCATCTGTAAGTTTGCATAGGGGGCGTGTTTGCCTGTTCCGCTCTCCCTTTTCATCCTTTACTCCTTGTCTGCACCTTCTCTCTTGGCCTTGTAATTAAACGTGTGCAGGTTACAGGGTTGCATGAGACCCAGACACTCTAGTCCTGTGTAATTTCACCTCCTCAAAGTCTCCCTTTCAAACTTTTCCAATAGTTTTTCTGTTTTGTTGGGTTTTTTTGCATTGTATTATTAATAAAAAAGGGTATACCTTTTTTAAATAAATACTTGTTTGATTTTTTTTTTTGTTAAACAATAATATCACTATGCAAAAAGTATGATTAAAAATATACCTAATTTGCTTTGATCATTTCAATTTTGTATTTACATATTTTCTTGAGATTCACCCTTAAGTTTTGGTCTGGCCTTTGTTAAAAAGATTTATTGCCATTGAAATTACAACAATGACTTTCTCAATGTGTCAGTTATGTGTCTGCCCACATCCTGCAGGGGACCAGGAAGAAAGGCACACCACTTTCTTCCTCTCTATCCTGGTCATGTCCATGTTATAATCTGTTTGTTCACAATATATGAGAAAAAAAAAATTCTCATCCGTTTCCTTCAGCCTATTTCAGTTTCCATCCACTGTCACAGACTCGTCACCGTTCTTTGAGTTGTTAAAATCGTGAGAAGAGCTATCTGTACTAGTAACAGCGAAGCCAATGTTTGTTCTTGTTGTCAACAGGTTTGACATCCAGCCATCCAGCATAGAAATGAATAAAAAATAAATAGTTTAGGCCAAGTATCATTAGCACATTCTGTATGGGGCTGTTTACACTTGGCAACTTTATGCGTTTTCTGTGATTGGATAGCTATACGATTGTGAAAAGACCAGGTGTAAACGGCCTCCGAGTCGCATTCACGACGGATTTGAATCCGATCGCTCAAACCATCGCTCAGGGGGTGGTCTGAGCCGCATTCCAGACAAAGCTGGACAATTGTAAATGCATCTGGTTGTTGAAACCACATCAATTTTACTCCTCCCAAAAATGCTAAAAAATAAACGTGTGAGAGCCACTAAGCCAATGCGCCGAACATTATCGCAAAACAAAGTGAAATTTGCGGACGCTTAACACACAACCATCTTCATTAAAAGAAAAGAAACGAGATGATCTTACCATGATCTTCTTTGATTTTGAAATTAGTTGACGATTAATAAAATGCAGCAATGTCTGTTGCTTTCGGTGGCATGCACTTCAAATCTGCAGCGGGAATTGAAGATTGGATTTATATCTATTACATTTGCAAAAGTTGTTTTAATTTTTCATATTTCTAAAAAAAAATTAATTGTTTTGATAAATCAATTTGATCTGAGAAAATACATTAAGTGGCCAGGTGGTCTTTTATAGCATGTCAAAAAGCTATTAGATCTGTTGAAAGCCAGGGATGTTCACTAACATAGTGAAACCACTTCTTCTGTCTTTCCTACACCACGTTTTGTTCCTAAGTTTTGATGAGTCATTTCAAACTCCTTGCTGGCCTTTCTCTATTTATACAGTCAACATACTCTCCCAAACCCAGGGTAGCAGGCCTCTGAGGGTTTCAGCCCACTTCCACTGAAAACTCCACAGAACCTTTAGAAGGATTCTTGTGGGATGATAATGTTTTCCATAATTGTTGGGAATATTCATTGTGTGAACGTTTCTACTTTCCTGTATATGTCTACTAGCCCTGAACTCTTTGGTCTTTGGCAGTAATGGAGCATGGTTAGACCTAGACCTCTGATTCGTCCTTTCTGTGGTGAGGGTGAGCGGCGGCTTTGTAGTGTCATAAACACCTGCTGGGCACATGAGGTTAACACTTATGCTTGCATATTTGAGGCACTGCTAGTGTCTGTCATCACACATGTATAACCGGTATTGATTTCCAATGCAAAGTATTGCGGAGCGTGTAGTTCAACAGATGGTATGAAATTCATGCCTGTGACTTTCATAAACACTAATTAATTGTCTTTTAAGACTCTTTGAGTAATTATTCTTGTTCCTGTGATCAGTTGAATCCTGTTTACCATCATTGTGAGTGTGAATTATTCAAAGAGCTTTCAGGACTAACTTTAATATCACCTCAGGCTATTTATGTAATCATAAGTAAACATTCATTTTTCATAGCTTGCCTTTCCAGTCTGTTCATGTTCACGTTCGGTCTGTTTATGCTCACAACTCAAACAACTCAAACAACTCAACAACTCAAATCAAGATGATTTCTAAACATATTTGGACAATAATATGACTCATTTAATCGCTCAACTATTTGAGTTTTCATTTATCTCAATACAGAAAGTGTACAGGAATCTCCATTGAGCCTGGTATGGCGACAAATAAACAAGAGCACAACTGATGCGGGAATGTGTGGTAAATGACTTTCGCGAGAGGATAATGGATCTACGCGCGAGGAAACGGGAACTCGCAAGCTCATTCAAACCGTGTGCGCGCACATGACATCTCCTCTGCATGCAATACAAGCCCTCACGCGCACGCATGGTCATTCCCTGCACGCTTGATCTACTCTTGTCTGCTGCTTTTGCTCGCTCAAACAATTTTATTTTTGCCAGTTGAGGGGTGGGACTTATTGTTTTAATAAGCTCAAATGTCATTGGCTACTTCCCCTTTTCTGGAAGTCAGTTGTGATTGGACGCCTGTCCAATGACCTGTAATTCACATGACTTGAGACATGAGACGTCACTTGTTTTATTTGTTGTGGTTTATTAATGTGTGTAATGCATTGTTAATATAGAACATATTCTTAGCAGATACTTTATTAAGTCTTACTTGTGTTTGCATTGTGTTGTTAAGAGATAGGCACGCGCCGAAACGCGTTTGTGTATAATAAAACTGTATATGCAAAGTGCGGCCTCTCTCTTCCATACATGCATTAATCAAACAGATCTCATTCCCCATTGACTACCATATGTATTTTTTCCTACTATGGAAGTCAATGGGGAATGAGATCTTTTTGATTAAAATATTCTTCCAAATATCTTCCTTTGTGTTCAGCAGAACAAATAAACACATAGTGGTTTGGAACAACATGCGGGTAAGTAAACTGACAGAATTTTAATTTTTGGGTGAACTAACATTTTAATGGTATTGAAATTAAATGAAATTATGAATTAGCAATTTTAGAAATAGAACTGGGGGTCTGCATCTACACACTGTGTCTGCTACTCATTTTGTTGACAGCATCACTGATTGTAATGGGTTCTATTTGCGTTTAGACATGTCGCGGCACATAGCTCGCATCCGGTATACACACGATGAAAGTGTTTTATGGTACAATAAAGCATCTGGCATTACCTTTTTTACATTGCAGGTGTTAATCTTCATTCATCCCTCAGCAAGCACACTGGAATAGCCCTCTCAGACCATTCATCTTACACCAGACAATAGTCATTTGTATGGATGTCACTTCCTTCAACTTGGGAGAAGAAAAAGTGGAATCATGTTGTATGTGAGTGTAACCAGATACTGAATTTATTAAAAAATGAACAAAAATATCTATACTTTTGCACACACAGCAGTCCTGTCACGTGGAGTGGTCCGTGGTTACACCCAAACACAATAACAAATGGTACTCTGTCAGACGGGTGGAGTGCTGCATTTTTTGTCCCCATGAGTCTCATGTCTAGCAGTCATAATGTGCACAGGCAGAGAGATGATTATGTAACACTGTTTAATATCAGTGTCCTCGTACTGATGGAGTAATTACCTAAATCTTCAGACTGTTTGGTTATTGCACAAGATGTGCTCATACCAAAGCACATTATATGAATATTATACAAAATATAAATGCATATTGAAATATGACACTATTTATGTGATTTCCAGAGTCTCAGGAACGCAATGCCTCTCCATGGCAGGGGTACTTGGCTGGGAGCACCGGCTGGACGCAGGAGCTGTGGGCCCTCGCTCTCTCTGCTGCATGTTTACATCTCTTCTGGTGAGTTATGACAGGTTTTCCATGTGGAGGTTAGGTGAGTCTGTGTTTTGGCAGGTTTCTTCTTTGCTGGAATGAAAAAAGAAGATGAAAAGAAAAAAAACTTGGGAAATAACTGCAATGCAAGAGGGAGTAACCACCAGAAAACTCCAGAAACACATTACATCATGTCTCAGGTATTTTAGGAGACGAAAACCTGTGACTAATTATCCTTTGTTTGTTGAGTTAGTGATAGGCTAAAGGTAGCAAAAAAACAAGGTTCGAGGGAAACAATGTGAATATAAATCACATGTCTGATGATATCTGTTACAAGCTCCGATGAACAGATATATCCACGTAACCAGATCTTGCATTAATGCATTCCAAATTTGGTGTATTTTGTCTCTGTTCAATAACCATAAATTGTCCATCACAATCGAGGGTCCCTTTCTAAGCACATTCCCATTTATGGCTGAAAAAAAATGTTTTTTAGCATTCCATTTTAAAAGGTTATTGGTGACTCAGTTGTTATTGTTAACTGAAACTATATATATATATATATATATATATAATGCTGAAGTAAACCAAAATACAATTTAAATATTAGATGAAAAACCTAAACTAAAACAAAATTTAAAATGCTGCCTTGTCACCTAAGTGAAATAAAGTATTCAGTTTTGTAGCTGACGCTGGAAGGTGATGATGCCAGTGTGATGATATTTTGGTGATTTCAGCAGTTTATGATTATTTTGACTTTATAGTTTATTTTTGGACTTCATAGTTTAAATGTGTATTTCTATATTGTGAATTTCATAATTTGGTTGCCGTTTTTATTTTATTATTACTCTGTTGTTGAAGTTGAGTGTCATGTGACCCTGTGTGTAGCTACTGATTAATTCAGCTGGACGTGTCAGCGTGACGAGATGTGAAACGTTACTGCTCCGGACTTAATCTACCGTTGGTTACCAGGCGAATGCGGTAAATGTTTTAATACTTTGTATATTATGTTGGTTTGTGTTTGTAGTGGTGTTGTGTGTAAAATTATGGTTTGGTTTTCTTCGTGTCTAGTTTTCACGGCGTCTCTAGAATAAATTAACTGAAATGGACATCAGTCGGCCACGTTACTTTCCTAGCGTTTTGTAACCAGCGAGTAGTTACAAGTTTAGTTGACATAATTAAATGACTAAAACTGAAATAAAATAATTTAAGCTGGCCATATAGAAATATTTATATACAAAAAACTTTAAAAAATGATATAAAGCACATTGCACGTTGTGTTCTGATGTCAACCCGATTTTCATAAAAGTTTGAAATAATGCTGAAATAAAATAAAATATAAATATTAGATGAAAAAGCTAAAAAAAAAAAAAAAAAAACGAAATTTAAAATGCTGCCTTGGGAAATCACTGAGAAATATATACTATTTAGTTGACATACTAAAATTACTAAAACTGAAATAAAATATCTAAAGCTATATATACAAAATAAAATTACTAAAAGCTGAAAATATAAAAATAGACATGAGACACGCAATAGACATCCTTTACGTTCCTATATTATAAGCGTCAGTCTTAAAGCTTTGTATCATAAACCATGAGGTGTCATATATTCTACATGTTATAGCACATCTGACCTGTGATGTAATGGACTTTTCTATGTTCATGCCCAACTGTGTTGTTGTCAATGTTTTAATTTACAGCCTCACACTCCTGTGTATCAACAGTGCACAATACTCTTTAAGCACACCAGCACAACCTTTGACTGCTTTTAAACGATTTTACAGCGGTGGGCCTTTTGCCCTTCACCACAGAGGGGCCAGTGCCGCTCACAAAGCACAGCGGTTTTACGCATGACTAAACTGGGTGCCAAACATGGCGTTATAGAGATTAATTTTAAATGATCAATCACAAACTGGGAATAGTGGTAGTTTTAAAACACTAAACTCCGCCAGTTTGGCAGGGAAACCCAGTTTATGTAAATCTATGTTAAAAGTACACAGGGTGCATATTAAACTTCCAGGCGCTAGAAAAACACCAGAGTTTAGATATAAATGACTTAGACTATCTGTCCTGGTCAAACTAAAGTGTGAGACTTTCAGAAAGCCAGAATCCCTTTCCTATGTGCGAGTCAATAAGTTCATGATGAGGACATGATCCCAATAATGTAGTAGCCTTATTGATTGTCACTGTAAAGAACTGCTAAAGTCATTCTGTCATGTCCTGGATTGTGTAGTTTGGACATAAAACTCAAACTGGCCTTCAGCACAGTCTGCTTTAGTCTGGCACTGGCTGAGGCTGGTAATCTTGCACAGATACTGTGAGTAAGACAAGGCAGGGAGGCACAAATTTATCAGGACACATGTGGATTATATATTATTACGGCAAATTTATTAAACAGAGCTTTACCTCAGCAAAATATACAGTTCTGTCAGTGTCATGACAACTCTCTGAATGTTTGGCATGCTAATGGATATGACAGTGTATGTTTGGTCTTTGTGGAATATATCTGCTTCTGAAAGCACACTGCACTACTACAGCAAATGCTGACCAAATATTTGAAGGTTGATCAGCGAGCTCATTGTCTACTGAAACAGCAGGAACAAATCAGCTGTGTCTTATGGAGAATGATGTGACTGTAAGCAGATTGATTTTAGGACATATCAACTAGTGCCGTTTAGAGTTTAATGAGAGAACTTAGTATATTTATTACATTTATTTCCATGAATAAGAGTGATTTCTGATGTTGGTATGAGAATGCTACCTTAATTTTGTGTCTTATAACTTGGAAATGCTCTTCACTGCACATTAACATATTTTATTTTTGTATTACAGTACATTTATTTTAGAGAAATCAGTAATTAAAGAACTGTCAGAATTGAATTGTGTGTCTCGGCAAAATTATAGTGACTCAAAAAAATGAATAAATGATAAACATGCAGCTATATGGTGGATTATAAGCATTATGGCACTTCTTCAGCAGGTTAATCTCTCTCTCTCTCTCTCTCTCTCTCTTTCTCTCTCCTGACTTTCTTTCGATGATTTAATCCTTTTAGTATGAGTGGTAACATTTTCCAGCCCAAGTAGCGTATGACCTAGTTTGAAAAGAGATGCACAAATAGCATGTGGAAAACAGTTTAAATCCTGCTTTACTTCAATTTGAATAATTATAATTTTCTAAAAATGTTTAGGTCATTTTACCTCATAAATCTAATGAAACTAGGTCAAAATTACTGAGCGATTATCACAATAATCCAACAACCATAAAAAGAAATAGAGAAAATACGGATTAACAAACCTATTGTAAATCTGCAGCTGAAATGAACCACATTGCAAGTCAGTCTTAATTGCTTGGGCAACTTCCTTGGTTTTGCCTACAGGCATTAGGGTTTACAAAAGCAATTGGCCAAAACAAAAAAGAGAACACTGCGTGTGTAGCCATTAATGGGATTGTTTAACAAAGTTAGATGCCTCGCATGTGTGGTTCTCCACTAAATTAAAGGGAAAGGATGTTTTTAATGTTTTAATTCCCTGTAAAGATTCGTTCAGACCTTCATTATGGAAGACCTTCATCACAGAACACTACATTTGCATTTACATGTCACTGATCTTTGATAAGCACTTTACCTTTTATGCCACATATGTCTAATAATACCACAAATACACAATTAGGCCTAAATGATAGCAAACAGACCAGCAGTAAAATTATGAAAAAAGTATAGCTATAATCCACAGCCAATCAGCAACCTCAAATGTTTCATTGACTGTTTCTGAGTCCATTATTGCTTTGAAAAACGAAAATAAAATTTGTGTTTGACCTTTTCGGCTTAGTATAAAGTTGTCATTGGGGTATAAAGCAACTGTAAACCTTAGACATTTGATCACGGTTCCCATGTGGCAATATCGTGTGGTCGTTGCGATGACATGTTGCTCATGTTCTCCAAACCCACAACATCTTCCATGTTTGTAAATATATTTGCCACAAGATATTGTTCCATTGCACGCCACTCTGCAAAAATCTCTTTTGTAGAAACAGTCTGTCTCTCACCCACTTCCTCTTTTAACATCTTTAGCAGATGTGTTTGTCCGGTCTCATTTTGCTCACTCTCTGGCAACCCACTACAAACTCATTATCTGTAAAGACCGTTCCTCTTACAAACCATGAATCGATTAATTCTGAACTTGCAAATGGCCAAACGTTTTAGATTTTTACTGTTTCTCATTGATTTGTGATTTGAGCTCTAGAGATATATGTTGACTGAATGAGGGCAAGTTAAGAACCATTATACTCTTAAAATGGATAGAAGATCTTCTCATATTTATCTGTTGTTTAAAAATAACCATTACACCCAACTCTGGAAAAACACTTAAGAGATCCCCTAGGCATGTGGATTATTAGGAGCCAACTAAAACATCAATGGGTTTTTATTTAATGATAATAAACTATTGCACTTACAGATAGGAAACCTTGGCTTTTCACTCGATTTGAATCCAGCTGATGCCAAAGTGAGACGCACCTTTCTAACGATGCCAGAATACGTGGATGGATGCCAGTCATTGAGCTGGCATACCATAATTATTGTTTATTTTTGTGATGGGAAAGAATTCAATCTCTATCTTGTGTAAAAGATGAGAATAATAAATAAGATAATAAAAAAGGCATATAAAGTGCAATAAAATTTATTGCATGGCATGTAGGAGGAAAGGACTTTCTAGGTATTTGTAATTTTGGTATTTGCAAAGTTATAGGCTTTTAAATGTGTCAGAATAAAGGGTTATTGCTAAAACACCTCATCCGAAATAGATTTAGAAAAGGAGGATAAGTTATTACCACCTATTATTATGTGGAAAGCCCACCACAGTTGCATGACCACAAACGCATACGTTTCAATCAGAAAGAATTCAACCGGTTTTGACAATGTTCTGGATACATAAAATTAATTAAGATGGCGACTGTAATATTTCCCAGATTTGTATTTTTGACATTTCTTGTTTTTTTTTTGTACTCTGTTAATACATTTTCCATTTTAATTTATTTTTACTTTTTTTCCCCTAGAAATGTAGCTGTCTTTAAAGAAGGTGTGATTTGAAAAGTGGTTCGCAGAAATCTGATTGTGATCAATATATAAAATATTGTTCTTTAAAATTATAATATAATGAATCACAGACTTGGTGTGTAATGAACAGAAGTCTGTGGCACCGTATTATTTATCAAAGGGAGGTGAAGATCATGTTACATTTTCTCCATAGCACCTTTATTCAAATCTGAACCTTCCTGAGCAAATAAAAATAGTTTTTTTTTCAATCTGCCCTAATATGGGCAATATTTCCATGCCAACTTTTGTTTAAAAAGAGGGTAATACAAAAATGTAAGCGTACAAAACCTCAGCAAGTTATATAAACAACAGCAAACATCACTCCGATAAAATTGTTACATCATTGCAAATGTCATATTTTTGTTCTCAGACATCACTAATTCATTTGATCTTGTGCTTTGATATTTAACAAGCCAAAAATGGTTTCTTTAAAGTTACTGTAAGATAAATATTCCAGGTGAAGTTGATGTGAAATAATTACTAATACAGAACACATGAAAATAAAACACTGTTAATAAACTCAAATACACATGCTGCAATTTCCTCATATACAGACTGATTTTTTTTTTAAAAAAGTGCTTGATATCGAATATGTAGAAATATTAGTGTTACTCAAAGTACTATATTCCTTCCATCAGAAGCAGATGCTATAGGATTTAGGTTTGTTTGCCAAGGTGAGCAGTAGTTCACCGCTGTGATTGACTGGTAGATATAGGAAGAAAACTCATGGTATGTGATTGCCTGTGGAAATGTCCTCTTGGAGTTCCCCCTGTTACCACTTTCCAGGGATTGGAACTCCACATTCATACCAGCCAACGAAAGGATGTGGTGTGCGCCTGCCAATGGCCCCGAAATTCACTGGCTCTTGTCTGTATGAGCGATAATATCCTGAAATCCACAAACGGCATCTTGTTACAATGCTGATTGATCACCCCCTTAAGTGGCAGTGAGCAAACACAAAGATTTGAGGCATCAAGTGAAGCCAAACTACAGACCATACTCAGAGATGTCGTACCTTGAGCTGTGGGTAGGTTGAGGGAGAGATTGTGTGGTCCTGTCCTTCCATCTAGATACGAGTCCACAAACTGGCAGTGGTCCTCTCCGTGGCCAAATGTATCAGCGATGCTGTAGAATGTTTCTAAAATGGAAAAAATTTGTAGCTTAAGTATCCCTTTGGACCCAAACCTCAGACAGTGCGTTGAGTTTAGCTAAGGGAAACTGTGGTTTGGATTGGATACGTTTACGGCCAGCACTTCAAAAAAACGACACACTAAGCAGTAGATCAAAGTTTTAAATGTATTATGTTGTTAGAAAGGAAGGTCTGTACCTTTCAGTCCATCTCCCATGAAGATCTTATAGCGCAGTGAGTTGCAGAGGACGACACCTACAAACTTTTTGTACCAGGTGCGCTTGACAAACTGGCTTCCTTTACATGTACTGTGGGCTGGGTTATACCTGAATGAGAATGGGACCCAGATGGGCTCCCCACCTAGAAAGGGAATTCATTTTAGGTCATTACATTTAAAAAAATATCATGATAATGGTTCTTATAAAAAGACCTGGGAAACCAGCACATCAGCATAAACAAGCTAGTCTTTTTAGCACATGTAGAGAACATAAAACATAATGGAATATTATGTTTAATGATGTATCTCTTACCTGGGGGTCTCTCTATGAGCAGGGGATCATCTAGATTAAAGAAAACACAAATTTAATTACTATTTTTCAAAACATTTTAAACCAACAACCTACTGTATTATGTGGGTTCAGACGAGAAGTCTCACCTGACTCTGTGACGTATGTTAAAGTTTCACTGAGTGGCCCCAGTCCAAAGATATTTTTTGCTTGAACTTTGAAGTAATACCTAAGAACAAGAATAAGAACATACACATATAAAATCTGCCATATTTAAAGCATGGTTTGCCGTCATGGAGAGACTATTTTAATGAAAGTAATGAAAATAGTTAATTTACAATGAGAGCAAAAGGATTGAATGACAAGGGATGGAGGAAACTATTAAAGGGAAAGACAACAATTAGAGGAAAAATAAATGGCATGAAAGCAAAAGGGACTGGAAATTAAAAGAAAGAAAAGGAAAAGGAAAAATAGGAAGAAGGTAGACAAATTAAGGGAGGAAGAAAAGAAAGGAATTTTTAGGACAAATAAAGGAAACAAAATGGATGTGAAAAAAGAAAAAAAGATAAACTGAAAAGGGAAATGAAAGCAAAATCGGGAAAATGAAAGGAAAAATTTATAGGAAAACTAAGAGGAAATGAAAGGAAAGAAAAGGGGTAGGATAAATGAAGGAAAAGAAAACTTTGAAGATTGGAAAAAGGAAAAAGTGAAGCCAAAAAAATACAACCAAAGGAATGTATAGAAATGAAAATAAAATTAAAGTGTTGAAGAGGAAAAGAGGTTGGAAAATAAAAGGAAAAAGGAGGGGAAAAAAGGAAAAGGAAAGGCCACAGTTAGAATGTGCATTTATAAAATGCATGAGAGGAAATTATAAGAATGAGCTTCTGGCTAAAAGAAAAGGCTGACAAGGAATAATGACAAGAAGAGGCTGCATGTCAAAGAGGGTGCGCAAGAGAATAACACATCAACATGGAATTTCCAATCTGACAAAACCTCTTTGTGACAAATACCAGACCACAAGCACTTATTCTGACTCTGGCACATCCTTTACCTCTGAGGATAAATTAGACAAGCAAAGAAATTAAACCAGAGAACTGCGATGAGGTTCAAAGGGCTGAGCTAACAGCACTGTTCTGCCTGTGAGAAGCTGTTCAGTAAGCTCATGCTTCACTTAGTTTAACTCAGGACCCGTTTAATGACATAAAATCAGCACTGCTGGATCAAATTAGCACAGCCACGTGGAAACTCTGACCAAAATAAAGAGAAAATGGACAATTACAGTCAAACCGCCAGAGGGAGAGTGATGGGAGGGGGACCTGTCATATTTCAGTGAGAATGTGGATGTCCATGTGCAGTTTTCCTTGTCCTTTTGACTATAGATTACTAAGAATGTGTGTGTGTGTGTACAGAATGTGTGCTATTTTTCCTTCATCTACTGACCATAATTCTTCATGGAATTGATGAAAGCTCCAGTCTCGATATGGAATCCAAGTGGTTTGTCATTGTTGCTTTGACTAAGAAGGAGCTGTTATTGTCCACAGTATGGCCTTTACCTAGTTCTAAAAGCTATTGCAAATCACTCATAAAACTTATCAACACTTCATGTGTGAATTATAAAGTTGTCAGTCACTGAGCTCGGCTGAGAGGCTATAATAACAGAGGTTTCTAAATGAATCCCTGGGGACAATAAAAACAACTTCATCCTTACATTCCACATTTGATGTATGAACCAAACATCTGTAATGAGTGCATTTGCATTCAAGTGTTTTCTCAAGGTAGTGGAGGAGAGAGTCTATCTGCCTGGGAAAGTGTACAAAACAAATGTCAATCAAACCTGGGGTGTTGCACACAGCTGCCTGCATTTATGCATGTGTAAGTAACCAGTGTGCAGGAGTAGATGAGATCTGTGGATAATTTTTGCATTTTCGGTGCTGATTTTGAAGCAAAATCTAACTGAATAGGCAGAAAACATTTAATAAACAAACATGCATAAGGGACTTTGCGTTTCAATTTTGCGGAAATCTGTAGAACAGTTCATGGGTGTCGTAATGCACCACTGAAGGCATGCTGCTTGATGAAGAAAGCGTTTAGAAGGGTCTGGTAGGCAGAAATGACTTCACATCCTTGGAAAATGTCCAGGCAGCCCATAAACACCTCCTTTATCTACTGTTGCAATAATGTATGGGTAATAGCAATATAGCAAAATAGCAATTTCTTTCGTAAAAACACAACAACTCACTTATGCTTCTGTTTTTTGGAGGGTGAGGAGAATAATTATTTAGAATTAAATCATTATTAGGGCTCTCAGTCTAAAAGATCTGATTTCAAGAAAACTAAATAATACACCTTTGTGTAATTATTAGATCAGGACTCCATTGTGTTTCTGCAAATGTTTCTCCTGGCTTTGCGATCCTATATTATGGTCAGAAAAGATGATCCTGCCCCCGAGGTAAGCATGACACGGTAAAAGAACGGTTCTAGTCCAGCAAAGAGTTGGTGCCGCTTTGGAACCAGTTTTCCCGGCCGAGAACCGGTTCTTTGGCTGTCGAAACACAAAGAACTGGTTCACACGCAGGCACCGGCTCCGAACCGGCTCTCAAAATGCTTTGGTGGAAAAGCGGCCTACTAGTCCTCTACCTTTTAAAACTTTAGGGTCTGTATGATTTTGAAAGAAGTCTTTTATGCTCACCATGACTGCAGTTTTAGAAATATTGCGAAATATGGATTACAATTTCAAAAAACTCTTTTCTATTTTAGTATATTTTTCATATATTCCTGTGAATTTTCAGCAGTCATTCAATATCCTTCTAATATGCTGATCTAATGCTCAAGAAACATTTCTTCTTATTATCAATGTTTAAAACAGTTGTGCTGTTTTTTTGTGGAATGGCATGATTATGTCTTTACTGTCACCTTTGATCGATTTGATGCATCATTGCTAAATAAATATATTACTATCTTTCAAAAAAAATGCAAATGACTTTTGTCAAACTTCCAATCTGGGTTTGATTGATCAGTTCCTATCTGCTCCAAAGACTGAATGAAACAAATATGTCAAACTGAATGGATGCATTAACAAGTTATGACATAATATGACAGCCCTACTAATTATATATTAGTCCCTTGCTCCCATGATTTAACCTGTCTTTTATTGAACCTATTCAACTACATCTTAGATCAGTTAACTTGTCAGAGATTGTTGAAGACTTAGAAAAATTGTTTGGAAAAATTTACATCACCAAAACTATTCCGAGGTGATGTTGCACAACAAGGGGAAAATAAATGACCCATTCATATAAATTTATGTCCAATAAAGGAAGTGGAAATGATTTTGTAGATTTGTATACCAGCAAGCCTTTATCATATTGTTGGATTAAGCATGATTTAGGAAGGCTCCCAAAAGATCTTCATTGAGAATGTGTTCCAGTTGTCTTTTTGTGAGCCTTTACAAGCAAACTGCTTTGTATTCAATTTGAATCATTGCAGATTATATAAATGAATGAACACATGAATGAATGTGCAGGAAACATGATAAACATGTAAAATAGTGAATGAATTGATGGGATATGTTTGCATCTGTGTGCAAGAGTCCTGTCATCGCACCTGGAATTGGGCTTGAGGTTTTCAACAGGAAGGTGTGTTCCACTTGATGGTCTGGTTGACCATCTGTTGTTTAGGACATCGTCATAGGATGCACTGTGTACCATGTAGCCTATAAAAGAGAGAGTGAACTATTAAACCATGCACTAAATGTGAGATATTATATGAGATATTAAACAGATTCAAATAAATGAGGATACATTAGGTCATGTCTGTGCAGGGATTCTTCAATATAATCCTAGTTCTTTATTACGTCATGGAAGGGCTAAACTCCTGCCAAGGCAGCAGGATGTATATAAAGCATATGTGCGTATTTTCCATCCTTTAAAATGAAAGAGAGAGGCAGTGCAGGAGTGAAGCTTGATGAAAGAAAGGAGGATGACTGAAAAAGTAAATATAAAGTAACATACATTTTTAATAAAGGAGATTTGTTACATAAATTACCATTTAAAAGTTTAGGATCGGTTTTTAATGTCTTTGAAAGAAATCTCTTTTGAACATTTATATGTCAAAAAAAAAAACGAATCTAAAATATTTTAAAATGTTATGTATTCCTTTGATAGCAAAGCTTAAACCATTACTCCAGTCTTCAATGTCACATGATCCTTGAGAAATCATTCTAATATGCTGATTAAAGAATCTTACTGTCCCAAATTTCAGGTGGTAGTATATATAAATGCACATTCAAACCCATTTAAATTACAATTTAAAATGATAAATACATATGCTGAATTTGTTCATGTATTAAAAGTAAATATGAATGCTTTTAGGTCTAGTTAAAACTATGTAAAGCAGCATAAAAACTGTTCAGTAACATGAGATTGCCTTGTAAAGTTTTATTCAAGAGCATGTGGACTTTATTTTTCATGTGTTGAAAAAAATTGCACCATTCATCTAAGCAACTTTATCAGTTGACTGTTGGCAGGGAATCCCCTGAATTTAAAACTCCTTACACATCATCTTGACACTAACAGTGGCTGTGGGAACTGCCTCTTTTTATGCATGAATCAAGATGAATCTGTCAGGGTCAATAATGTTGGAGCAGTGTTATATATTGCTTTGTGTTTGGAAATGCAAATTAAATGAAAACCAGACAGGATGTAAGACAATTCCATATACTACACTTTTACAGATTTCATACTTCAGTATGTGGTATTTCAGAGCACAATCTTGCATAATTTTTACAAAGCACACAATCCATTTCAATCAATTACTGTACAACCAAAAATAGTGCATCATAATAATTATAAAGCCCTCCCAACACAGCTTCTTTCAAACCAAATTAGGTGAATTATGGAATGTACCAATTTACAAATGTTAGCGCTGTTTGCCGATAATTCACCCCAAAATGAACATTTCGTAATCATTTACTCATTCTCATATTGTCTCAAAGCTGTATACATGTTTTTTTTTCTGTTAAACACAAAATAACTAATAACTAACAGTAACTAAAATAACTAATAACTAAAATAACTAACAGTCTTGGCCACTAACTTCGAAAGAATGGACAGGGTGGGAACATTCACGACAACACCGTAGTTTCTAAAATTCGGCACCCTGGCAAAAGTTTCGTTTTCAGTGACCGGATACTGCATTTAGACCAACAGTCAAAAAAGTGGCGGTTTTGATAATACGTGTTCGTGTGGACAGGGCCTTATTCTAAAAATCAAGCCTTCTCAAATTTAACAGTTAATTACTCATTTGTGATTTAAATTTGTCCTAAGCCCGATATATCGATCCTGAAAGAAAGCTTGTAATTTTATTTGAGCTATTGTGGTCAATTTTCAGTATTTTTAAATAATAATAATAAAAAAGAACTGTTATGTCACTCACCAGACACCATGTCATCTTTCAGTGGAAGTGCCCAGTCCAAAATCACAAAGGAGTGACAGCCCTCCATAGCAACCACGGTGACATTATGGGGCTTGTTTTTGGGTGGCTGCTTTTGATTAAATGATTGTTGGTCCTTCTCCATCAAGTCTGCTAAGACATCCACTTGCAGATACTCCAGAGCCTCAGTGAGGGAGCAGGGAGCTCCAGGGTCCTTACGGATGTAGTTTACATAGGGAGCTGAGAGCAGGAGGTGAGTGAGGACAAGAAGAGAAAAGTAAAAGATGTGAATTGAGGAAATAAAGAAAGGCAAATACATTTTCACAAAGCATTTGACAATTTAAGTATTTTGGTTTCCCCCCTATTGCTTTAATGGCAGAAGCACAAGTTTGTGTAAAACCCGAAGATCATGTTTTCCGGCATGATTTGAGATTTTCTTCACTGGAAACTATCTGAACGTATAAAGAGTCAATTCAAATAATCGAAACATTTGTATTATTTATTTTCCATCATAACGTTTCTTTGCTTTGAATTTTTCCCAGGTACTTTACACAAAACAAATCCCAGATTTTCAATTTATTATGTATAGACTACTGTTCAAAAGGCGGGGGTTAACAAAAAAATAATAATAAAAAATAAAATAAAAAAATGGTAATGCTGTCAAATTTTGTTTTCCATTTTAATATAGTTTAAAATTAAATCTATTTTTTATAGTATAGCTGACTTTTTAGCCGCCATTACAAATGTCTTTGTCATATGCCCCTTCAGAAATCATTCTTTAATAAATCATTTCTTATCTTTAATGTTGAAAAAATTCAATTTATTTGAAATAGAAGTCTTTTGTAATATTTTAAATGTCTTTACTGTCACTTTTGATCAATTTAATGCATCCATTCTGAGAAACAAAATTGACCATAAACTTTTGAACGGTAGAGTACATAAATTGCCTTTGGCTTTCAATTTGTATGTTTTATTAGGTACATCTAGTAATACAAAAAGGATTGCAAAACATCCATGAACGTTCGTGCAAACTGACAACAAATAACTTGGAAGTACCATTCAGTAAACATTACATTTCTGTTGGGTTGTTTGCATTAGCTTGTTGTCCTAGTTTAAGAATGTACCCAATATACGCTTGCTCGTGGTTGCAGACAATAAAAGCTTCAATTGTTGATATTTTGCTGTAGACTTTTCCTGTTGGCTCAATGAAATTTTGTTATTTCTGTCGTTGAACCCAGTGCCAGCTGGATCCACAGCTGTGAACACTTCCAGAAACCCCTGTCTGATTTGGCCACAAGATTCACACCTGGACCTAATCAAAAGCTCCATGTGATGTTGAACCCTGATACAGAACAAAAAACACACTTCTGTGCATGTGCCTCCGCAGTGACCAAATGTGACTCGCACACACAAACAAGCTGCATTGAGTGCACTCGTTACGGGTGATAAAACCAAAACCACAATACAGTGTGTGAAGAGGAAACTACTGATGGGGAGAAAAACTGAACAATGCATGCTAAGAAGAGTCAAGACATGTCTTCTAATATTATTATTCAGCACAGCTGTATACAGCTACATTTTTAGTTTTTTATACGCACAGAAACTGCTACAACTACTGTATTCACACCTACAGAACCAGTGTGAAATACAATGGATATTTTGGAGTATCTGGAGAGCAGAGAACACCCTAGGATATTAAACCCATAAATATTAAAAGACACGTCTGAGGTTTGGGCCAGAAGGAAGCCTCTCTCAGCTGATATCAGCACATTTAGCTCATGTCGTTTTATTTAGGGCTTATATCTTGACATGTTTCACTGTTTAAATGGCTTGCATATGTGTGTAAGTATGTGCCTGTTGTGGAGCCCAAAGTCTAGAGTGTTCGGATTTATTTCTCCAAGCATTGAGGATAAGACATTTTACCAAAGCGTTGTGTTCTCTGTTTTGGTTTTTATAGGTATGAAGCTTGTTTTGGTCAAACCAGACCAGGAAATGTTGATGTTGAAGTGCTTCTCCTCAATCTATATACTGGCTCTATCATTCTAATGTATGACAGCTTCCTCAACTCAGTTTTACTCTTGTACCCATTAGTAATACTCACATTATGAGGCCAAATCCTGTAGCCACAGCCTGTAACATGCAGTATTTCTCTACAGGCACAGCTTGGTTCCTTGGTTCTTTTAATAATCATACTTTTGAATTTGAAGAGCTCAGCAGTGCTTCTGGCTCCAGTGGTCTAAATGGTGCTGATATCTCTGTTTCATTTCAAAGTTCTGCTAGGCAAAGTCACTCTAATACAGCAATATAAATGCATTACAATCATCAACTTAGGGACCATTGAGGGCCTCCCTCATAAAACAATGAAGAGTTGGCTAATAATGTTTTTCTCATTCTTCTGCTGTTTTCCTATGTATCTAGCCAGAGAAGTTGATGTCACACTTCTGCCAAGACAAGCACATCGGAGGAGCCGTGAAACAGCAGGAGTTCTTGGATTGCTGGCTAATTACCAAAAACAGAACGGAGGTAGTGTGACCCCTGTCTTTTCATAATACATTCATTACAAAAAATGCACCTTAATCAGTGATACCTGACACATGTCCATTGTTAACCATAGATTTTAAACAGTCAATCAAAAAGTTATTTCAAATTAATAACATTATATAACATAACATGAATATTAATTAATCAAAATAATAATTTAATCCCATATAAATATTTAATTGCAAACATTAGACAACCAAAAACGTGGCTATAGAAGCCAATGAAATATTTTTTATTTAATTTTTAAAAAATATTTTATTGTTAAATATGAGCTTAGATACTTACAATAGCAGAGTGAACTTCCCTTCTGCAAGTGCAATACTGTAAAGTCAGTGAGGGCAGACCTAAATTTGCCTGATCACTAGCCAAAGCTCCAGCTCAGTATAACCATTTCTGAAACTCATCTGGCAACTGGCACAGTGTCTGCATGCAAACTGGACCTGATACAATGTTCCAGAGTTAGTTGTATAGCTTGTGGAGATTTAAGTTCGGAAAGATGGAATCTGTTGAACCTGATGTTGAAAGGCTATTACTGTCAGTCTTGGTAAAAACTTGACAAAGCTTGACTAGAGTAAGGTAAGGTTGAAATAGGATTGCATAATTTTTGCACTAATCCATTGCTGCATTATTTTATACAATTGAGATGTTTAAACAAATATGAATTATTGTTTGAAACAATATCCTAATAGCCTGTATCCTATAATATAACCTTTATCCTCATAACACACTTGGAGCATTTGGGAAGGAAGCCCAAACCCACAGACATTCATCCATAATTTATAGAGTGGTCTAAATACTTTCACTCAGGCATTCTCAAATATTTCCTACAGAAGCCGCCCACATGAAACATCCTGAGAGCCTGTAAAGTCAATGGCCTCTAAAATGGCCTCTACCAACACACGATATGTGGTATTTGTTGCGGGTGTGAGGGTTGACAAGGTTAGTCACACTATACCCATAGCGGAGAGACCCCTAAAAGTAGAAACACTTTAGAATAACATGATCCGAATGGGGAGGGTAAAGGTAAGACATATCTTTTGTTTTTCCCTTTTTGTAATACTCTACCATTCAAAAGTGTGAGGTCATAAAGACATTTTTCAGCAAGAATGCATTAAACTGATCAAAAATGACATTTTGACAATACAAAAGTTTCCTATTTCAAATAGACGCTGTACTTTTGAACTTTAAATTAAATAAAAAAAAAAATGCGTCAAGGTTTCCCCAAAAATATCAAGCATACTGTTTTCAAACATTGATAAAAATAAATGTTCCCTTTCAGTCGCTCACGTTCGACGTTCTGTCGACGTCACGTCTCCCGTTCCCGCCTTCAGGGAACAAGGGTTACATTAGTAACCAAGACTGTTTTTGTGCACCAAATCAGCATTTTGGAAGGATTTGTGAAGGAAATCATGTGAGACTGAAGACTGGATTAATGATGCTGAAAATTCAGCTTAGCAATCACAGGAATAAATGACACTTTAAAATAATAAAATAGAAAACGTCTCGGTTACGTATGTAACCCTCGTTCCCTGAGTACAGGGTTAGGGTTAGGAGTTCCCAGGATGAAAGGGAACAGTTATTATAAATTGTAACAATATTTTACAATATTACGGTTTACTGTATTTTTGATCAAATAAATGCAGCCTTGGTGAGCATAGACATCTTTCAAAAACTGTAAAAAATATCTTACAGTAACAGACCCCAAACTTTTAAATGACAAGTGTACACATTTACTAGTAACTTCTTAATATAGCACAATTTTCACAACTGTCCTGGAGGTCAAATCACATAAATGTTTGCTTATTTTGTATGATAGACCTTTACTCTTGGCATTAACATTTGTGTCATATCTTGATTTTTTTAATTTTTTTTAGCTGGATTGCATTCCCACCTTCATTTCAATGTATTTTCAGTGTAACTGGATTGCATGATTCAAAATCGGATGGGTAAAAAATTATTTGCAAACCCATTAGTAAAGGATGGTAATGGGTCTAGAAGCAAAGAAGTGAGGTGAAAAGTTTAAAAGCGCTCTCTCCTGTGAGAGAAATTTGATTCCAAGTGTAATAGAGTGAAATAATTTGAATCGAGTGAGATAATCACAAACGCGTGTGATTGTTGTCTTTTTCACACTGCGAGAGCAGAATAATGAAAAGAACTTGCAACACAG
The DNA here is from genome assembly GCA_027497675.1 of Cyprinella lutrensis. Lineage (NCBI taxonomy): Eukaryota > Metazoa > Chordata > Actinopteri > Cypriniformes > Leuciscidae > Cyprinella > Cyprinella lutrensis. The sequence continues at coordinate 3,815,535 of JAOTRC010000010.1, read as the reverse complement.
GACTTTAACGACTCAGTCTGTCAAAGTGACATGTTTATTTACAGCATAAACTCATTTATTACTTGTGTAGCTGAATGCGGATAATGAAAACATGTTTGCATTTACATCTTCATTAAATGTGGTGAAAATCTATCCCAGACACTTCAGGATGTAGTTTCGGTGATGCAATCACAATCCGATCAAACTGTGTTTTGTGTGTGTTTATGTATATTTGGCATGGGGGTCAACTAAAAATGCATGTTAATGCATGGTGCAAAAGCATACAAACACAAATTGATTAGGCTTAAGGAACCAACAATTTTAGCAATGATAAAAGTTGGGCAGCTGAAGAGTACGAGCTGAGTCAGTGCACAAAAGTAGAATATATAGTGTAATGATAATCATAGAACCTTTGCAATCATTTGGGTTATGAATTCATTCAAGTGCTTACAGAAGAGCTGTGTTTAGGAACTCAGCTGATTGAGTGAAGTTTGGAAAAGCATTCCACTACTGAGGGACAAGAAGTATTTGCATATAAATCCTACCTAAGGTCAGCTGTGTGCACTATTTTATTTGCTGCTTACAACATTACCAAGGGAATAAGCTGCATTTGTAGGCCAGATAAGTTTCCTTCACATTCACCATTCAACTCTCCAGTGCCTCACATCTACAGGAAATGCTGTGGTGATTGGAAATAAATTAACTGCGAGTGGCCAGTTGTGTTTCCAGAGCGGTTCAATCTCAACATGGTATTGCTGAGTTTGGAACCAATAGGAAAATGGATTATAGCATTTTATACCGGAGTACTAACTGTTGTAGTAAGTAATAAAGCAAATATATTACCTGTGAACCGTTTCTTTCCAGCCACATCAAATTCAGAGGAAGGGGTGTTGTTAAAAGGCCTTGTCTCAAGAGTGGGAGCCAGTGTTGTAGGAGTCTGTGTTGTGGGAGCCAGTGTTGTGGTGGGAAGTGGGACTGGGATTGTGGTGGTCTCCACAAAAAGTTCATCTGTAAGATAGAGTTGCAATCAAAAACAGGAAGAGTAAAAGTCCACAGGATCCAACCCCACAATAGCCCAAAAGTATTTGGATGCTTATGTATTAAATAAAATATTAAGCCATCCAAATACTTTTGGCCATTGTGAGTTTGGATCCTGGTGACTTTTTTTATGTAATGCCATTTTACATTACATAGTAGTGTAACAGAGTAGTGAGAATGTGACCTCACTGTTCATTATGGTTACTATACTCTAGCTCAGGGATTCCTGTCGCAATGAGGAGATTACTATTGGGAGAAGCCAAGGAATTATTAAAACTGTATGTAAACAAGCTTGTCCCTGAACTTGGCAACATTGGCTGTCTTGTGTTCAAACCAGCCGAATTACATAACAAATGATTATACAAGAAGTTTTTATTCAAGAAAGGTCATCCAAGTTCGAGCATATTGAATCACAAAGATCTTCCCTTTGCAACTTATAAAGCCGTATGGAAAATGTAGAAAAAAAGTATAGCCATTAAAGGGGTTCATTTCTGGTCTAATGAGCAAGTGGTCTGGGAAGTCTCTACAAATGAGCTTGTAGGAGCCATAGGGCTATTGATAATGTTACTTAATGTTATTGTTGTATGTAACTATTGTCTGCACTCCCCCCTGTGGTAAGGGAAAGAAATTGAACCCCTTTTTGGGGACTTCCTGAAGGTAGCCATCTTAAACAGGAAGTGATGTGGCAAGGGCAGAGGGGAAG
>JAOTRC010000010.1:3771161-3783874 GCA_027497675.1 Cyprinella lutrensis | reverse complement strand
GTTTGACCTAAAAATATCAAAATTGAAAATACTGTGGAAACAAAGACACCTACATCTTGGATGCCCTTGAGGTAAGCAAAAACATATCAAAAATTAATTTCAAAGTGAACTATCACTTTAAGAGCGTCCTCAAAATTGTTTACTGTGCACTTTCATGTGTTTTGGAGGAGGTGTACATGTTTGCTAAGCCTCTCAGAAATTGCCTACACTAACTTTAAGTTTTTACTCAATTAATGCATGTTACATAACCATTTTTCACTATCTCCTCAAGCAAAAGCATCTTTAAATCTAGGTTGTAAGCCTGGTGATACTTTAGTTTTTGCCCTCAATGGGTACAATAATACTGTGCTATTCACAAAATCTTCCACATTATGCTTTTTTAAAGTCAATTCTTGTTTTCCTATTATGAGTTTGATGTAAAAATATTTCACACCAGCTGAATTTTGTGATCTACAGCACTGTGTATTGAGGTTATAAATGTTACCTGGGGGAAAAGCGCTTGTGAACAACAGCAGCCAGCTAGGAGTGTGAGATGAGCTGCTGTTTGTTTCTCTGAGACTGAGAGAAATTTGCAGTCTGTATTTTGAGAGTACATATCTTTCTTAATTTTACTCTTCTAAAGCATTTTAACGTGATAATTACCAGCTCAAATGTTCATCAAAAAATCAAGACATCACTATGATTGCATAAAACTACAATAGCACAATAAATCATAAATGGATTGCATATGTTATAAAAATCAATGGTTGTGAACCACAAACATACTGAAGAGTATGTTTCATTGTGTTTATTGTAGTGTAAGGTCATATAGCTAATGATGATTTATGTATTTACCCTTTTTCAGCATTGATAAAAATCAATGGTTTACACTGGTTTCTCAATGCTGAAAGAGATATACATAAATCATTATTAGTTATGGCCTTTCACTGGCCTTACACTCAATATAAGTGTTTGTGATGGCATGTGTAAGTGCGTAAGGGTGGTGTGTAAACATATTTGTATTGAGCGTTCATATTTACTTGTACCCACAAAGACACTGACAAGAAACAACGATCTGTATTATTCTTAGACAGAGTCAGACTTCTATAAAGCAGTTTCACACTTCACTATTTTAACTGTTGCAGTTTTATGAAATTGGTATGACATTTCTTCTCTTTTGCCAAAACAGAGATTGTTCTTCTCTGTTGCTCTGTTTGGTAACACTTTACAATTATTATTTAAAAAAAAAACTTGGTAAATGTCCTGCTCCTGACTAACTGGGACTATTCACAGCACTTTGGTATAATTTCCATTTTGTTGGTTTGATTGCTTCAAATGTTCTCATTTGTTAGTTGCTTTGTATGAAAGCATCTGATAAGTGATTAAATGTAAATGTTAAATGCAAATTGAGTAGTTGTGCTGGGAGTCAATTGTTTTATTTGAGATAAAACAACGAAACATGCCAAATTGTCATTAAAAACAATCATCACTTTAGGCCACTACTGTATATAATATGTAAAATAATTTCTGTTATGTTAGTCTCTTCTGACTCGAGCCACATTGACCTTTAACCTTGTTTATCTCCCCTCAGGTCTTTCTTTCTTCTCTCGGGTGCTGGAAAACTGTGAGGATGAGGCTCGATTTGATCAGGTCAGTCCACCCCAACCCCTCTATATTCTACTACTAACTCATGCATCTTCTGATACATATATAGGCTACAAATTTGATTTCTCACTCCCTAAGAGAGGATGTGGTGAAGGAATCACACATGGAATCGAACCGCTCAACCGTGGCCAGACGCATCACATTTAGCCCCACTGATTCCTATTTTGCACAGACCCTCAGGCAAGCAACATAGCAGTATGAAGTGGCAATAGACCAGCTAAATTGCCATTACGCTAATACAGTTCTTTAAATGATTGCTCTCTTTACTCCGAAATAACTCTGCCACAGGTCTCATCCTTACATTTGATGGGTAGGAGGTAAAGCTGTGTTGCCTTCTTGTTCTTAAATATGACATAAAGGGATGTGTACATAATGGTGGTGGTTGAGGAGATTCCTCCTTCAATGTAAAGCGCTTTGAGTATAAACCGTGTGTTACGGAAGTGAGCCTGGAATTGCTGACAACTAGTTTGGGCAGTTCAGAATCGATTCTTTCTTTTAGGAGACAATAATTTTATTTGTCATGCACTTTGATCTTTAAGACTTTGCAGACCTTTTACATTCACAAACAGCTTACACTCTGCATGCAAGGTAATAATCAAAAAAGCATAGGGGCACTTTAAAATATACCAGTATAACCTCCTCATGTGTCCTCATAGTAGGCAGAAATTCAATTATGTTTTGTTGTCAGTCGTGATTTGGACTCCCACACTAGTGTTAGCCTTGTTTGATGTTTGGAGGGGGTTGTTGATATATTTATTTATTTATTTATTGTGCTGCAAACAGCAAGCGTTACAAAATTGTTGTTTTGAATCTATTTTAAAACCAAGTGCTGCTAAGTAATGACTTAATCAGTTTTTATTTTTATATTGCTGTCCTTAAATTTCCTATGAACTTTCTGGTTGGCCTTTTTATTTCCTCTCTGTCCGTCACTTGGTGGTAATAGTTTAATCATTACTAGGCAGTTAGAGTGGGTCAGTACACACTTCAAATCGACTGAGCCCACTCGCCACTTATGATTACATCACAGATCTCATACTAAACCCCACAAGACAGTTCAGGCCTATCATCACTCCTAGTACTGCACTGTAGGAGACAGTATGTTCACTTTCTTGCCGTCTTTCTCTCCCTCCATCTTCTCTTTTTTTTAATATCATGTTTGTGTTTGGCCCCCATCATTGTCTTTTCAGGTTTGTCAGATAGGCACTATCAGGTTTCATATTCATCATAAGTTACAAGGGTTTTAGTTTACCTAACACTGACATGCAATGAAGGCAGGGCATTATCAGAAAACGAACAGTGTGCGAACCAATGTGTCCCTGAACAAGACACTTAACCCCTAGTTGCTCTAAAGGCGTGTGACCTCTAAAATATATAGCAATTGTAAGTCGCTTTGGATAAAAGTGTCAGCTAAATGAATAAATGTAATGTACTTTGCTGCATTCACACAACTTTGAACTCTGAACCTATCACAAAAGTGTGTTCAGCACAGATTTTATGGGTTAACGTTCACATTCTGCTTTTTGCGTATAAAGTATGCATATTCATATCCGTTTTTTAAGTGATAGTTGACCCAAAAATGAAAATCCTGTCTTCATGTTCTCACTCTCATGTTTCTCCAAACCCATACTTTTGTTCATCTTCAAAACACAAATGGAGATATTTTTAATATAATTTGAGTGATTTCTGTCCCTTTAAAAGTACAAAAAGAAATCATAAAAAATTCCATATGAATCCAATCTTTTGCAGAAACATGATTGCTGAGAGCACATATACAGTATTATGCTGAAAGGAAGCTCAACTGTGCTTGCTTGATGCAATGCCTAGTTGGGACAGAAATTTCTCATTTATTTGTGTTTCAAAGTCTTAATTTTTGGGTGAACCGTTTCTTTAAGCATACTTCCCTGCTTTGTGTACTACCGTACTGACGTTCTCTCCATCTCTCATTCTTACATGTATGTCTCCATTTGTTTCCTCACAGCCTTATTATCTCAGAACAAATGAACATTGCATTGACTAGGGTCCTAAGTTTCCCTCTAATCTTTTGTTTCCATTTCCATTGTTTTTGAATGATTTAATTAAAAAGGTAAAAAATACAAAAATGTTGTGCACATCCCAAAGACCCAGATTGGGCTCAGTTCCAGGACAATAAGTCACAATTGAGCACAATTGTGACCTGAGGGTCAAAACATTGCCTTTTAATAAATCCTTTGGAGCAGTAATTTTCCGTCTGCAGACTTAAAAATTTAAACATCAAAAAGCTTGTCTAATCAATTGAATTCATAAAACCATAACAACATAATAAGTGTTGGATTTTTTTGCAGGAGCGTTTGAGGGCTAGTATGTGTCTCTTGATTGTGTGATAGCTATATGGCGATAGCTTTCTTTGAAACTGATGAAATGCTCATGGAGTGAGCAGAGCAGCTCTGGAAATGAAGTTCTTGTGTTCATCTTGTCGTCATATAGTGAGACAGCAGACACTGAAAATACCATGAGAACCACTTGTGCTTGAGTGCAGTAAACGAAACTGCGCTGCTCATTCATTCTGAGACAAACAGAACATTTAGACTTCATGTTCCTTTTTACAGTCTAACAATCACAGACACTATCCATGTTTGAATTTGATTAATTGAATGTCTCTACCGTTTAAGTGACTGGATTAAACAACTCTGTCCTTTTTTTTCAGCAATCATAGGGCTCTACCTTGTTTTCTAACCCTGCTGTGTGCAGCTGAGTACACCTTTTAGGTCTCAGCTGTACTCACACAAATAGACTATTCATTTGAATCAGAATGGACCCAGCTATTGTTTATGTATGAGCAATTATTATTTTATCTTCAACAAGCTCACAGTCGCTTGCAAAGACAAAGCTGTACATAATTTAACCAGATACGTCCTGCTCTTATCCTACCTGATATAGTGATGCATTTTTCCCCACACAATATGTGCATCCTCATTTTATACATTATATAAATAACATTTTAAGCACTTCTCAATGCTGTGTATTGTAATGACATATTGTTGCAGGGCTGTTGAACACTGCTTTAGGCATGCAGCCTGATGTTGACTATGATGGACAGATATGGTTTTATGGCAGACACTTGCAGCAACCATGTGCAAAATTGCCCTCCTTTACATCAGCTCTGCAGGAGTGCCGATCTTTAAACCATTGATTTTATTAGCAGGAGTCCAGCAAGAAACTTGTTAACAGCTGCTGATGTGAAAGTTTGATGTTCACGCTGGTTAAGGCACTTCTTGTGGTGGATGAAATGGATCAGATGTGTACGTATTTCGTTACTATTGCTTGTATTTAGCGTTTTATATCAAATATTAAAGATGGAGAAAGATTTTGCTGAATATAGTGCCCATAGTGATAGGCAATTTCTCTTAGACCTTGTTAACATTTATTACCTTGTAGAGGAACATGAAACTCAGGCTTTTCTTAAATGGCTTCCAAGGGGTATATGAAAAGAATTTTGACCTTGTACAGTAAGTTATTTTTAACCTTTAAATCATAACTTTGCTTTAAAATCTGTATAAATGCCAAGGTATTGGTTTGTGGCAGATATTTTCATATTTTGTTGAGCTTCTGTTATTTTATGTTCCACCCACCATATGATTAATACATTGGACTTAACATGCCATCTGCATTTTATTTATAAATACATTTGTTGTTAGGTGTTGGTTGTAACATTTCTGTATGATTGGCAAACATGAAGGTGATGTTTAAAGGCAAACAAGCTCAGGGGTGTCATTAAAGACAGATGAAGCTGTGTGTTGAGCTATTTTTCTTGCACAGTGTCAATATTTTTAATTTGGTAGTTAATAATTCTAAGGCTTCTTTAATGATTTTAATGGCAATGCAAAAGTTATCTAGAATAAATGAACATACTTCTTGTTTTGTTTTGAAGATAAGGTACTTGAGACTCTAATGTGGCTGTTGGGGATGCATAACACAATAAGAGTTGGGAAAATATGGGCCTGGTTAAATGTAAACCAGTGTAAATTTTCTGTGAATGCTAATGAGTAAATAATTGAAGTGATGACATAGTTGCACAGGAATACAGAGTGTTATGAAACAAGGGCATTAAAAGGTATGTTTAAAGAATTAATACTTTTACTCATCGAAAAAAAAAAATTGTCTGCAAGAGATTATGATGGGTTTACCACTGCTGCTGTTTGTATACAAGCAAGTATAAGGAAGACTGACAGACATTGTTTTCCTCAGCTCTATTACTCCCATGCATTTAAGTTCATGTCCATCATAAAACTTCAGCTACGCCTATTACACTGCATCAATGTCTCAGTAAGAAACTAAGAGTTGCTTTCTCATTATGCTGATGGGGAATTGTGTCATCATGACCAGCAGATCTCATTTGATATGATCATTCTCTTCAATGGCTCAATGAAGCACCAAATTACATCTCTCTCTTTTGTCAATCCAATCATTCTTTCTGTTTCCAACAGTTTTCAACTGCTGCCAAAGAATTAAATGTTGACGTTTCACATTAGATGGTGTTGTTTCCAATGAAAAAGAGACAAATGAATTTGTTATTTTAAAAAGGTGTAAATGTTGAACTTATCTTAGAAACTTAGAATGAACTTCGAAATCAGACATATGTAAAGCTGTGATTCTCAAATAGTTATGCTTTAGGACTTTTATTTTAGTGGCAAGTACCAGAAAATAGTGTAAAAAGTTGAAAAAAGGATTTTTTTTTTTCAGAATGAAGTCTTTTATATTTTACAGCCGGTGAATCTGTTGTAACTGATGATTGTCGTTTGAACCTTTCTGAATATGCCATCAAACTGATGTTTAATTATATCAAGTGTTGTGAGAAAAGGATATAAATCTCCACCGCCAACATCCATAGCCGACTAGCCAAGACTCGTTCTTTATGGGTACAGATGTGTGTATAGATGTGACATAATGACGCCAAGATGATGACGCTCGAATCTCCCACGGAAATTCACCAGTACCACTGGAATTAAAATATTATTGCAAGCTTACCGCTTTGAATAGAGCTAAGCCAAGCAGTTTTGAACACTGGCTGGTTAATATATTTTCTCAAATATGTTAATTTTAGATAATTTTTAACCCAAAAAAGCAATGGACTGCAGCTTTAAATAACAGACAGGTGAATAATTTTCTCCTTCATTATTAAAAGTTAAGAAGCTTATTCATTTTATATGCTATCTTTGCATAATTAATTATGTGGTTTGCATTGGTTATCCCCTGCTGTTTGTGATCCTATCAGAACTATTTTTAATTGGTTAACCAGTTGAGAACTACTGATATAACAGGTGCGGATTAAGTTAATAGACGATTAAATGAACAAAGGATCTGGTGACTTGTTTCAAATTCAAAAACAGGCTAGCATTTTGCATTTAACTAAACTACCTTGCACAATCTCTATTGCATACTGTGCTACTTACAGTAAACTCTAACATTACTGCCCCCTGTCTTTATCAGTTAAACAAAATACATACATTTAAAACCATGTCACCATGTCTTTTGATGCTTTAGATTTAATGGGAAAGGAAAGGGGAAGATATGAGCTTGTTTTGACTCAGAATCGAATAAGGTCACCTAGTGGAATCTGCAGAGGGTGAGATGTTTGAGGTACTGCAGGAGAAATCACACACTGTGAGACCATATGGTGTAGAGGGAAGAGTGAAGAAGTAATAGCCACATTAAATCATTCCCGATTACTGCAGTAAATCAAAACAATCTGTTTTAATGAGCTTAATTAGCTGAAATGTTCCCGCGAGTTGGCCGCACACTGGGAATCTGAAATAAGAAGTGCTTTAACTTGTTGTATTAATGTCAGGAAGTGACTTTAGGATGTGGCAGCATGAAACATTACAGAGGTTGGAAGATGGATAGATATGAAGATGAGAGCTGAGAAATTGAGACCAAAAAGCTAAAATTACAAGAAACGAGAGCATACAGTATATGAGAAAGAGACTTATAAAAATGTAGGAGAGGAGGAGAAGGGAAAAAATGGAAGGGCAAGCGAGTGTGAGAAAGAAAATCACTAGGGCTTGACTGAGGAGGCTGATTAGAGATGCGGTTTGATGTCAGGACCAGTGCACATTTTTTTACCTAATAGAGTGGCATTGATTTCAATGAAAAAGTTGAATGTTCATGCATCATTCCATTATCTGTATCACAGACAAGAGAGAGAGGGGGAGGGAGATGTGGCATGTCAGAGCGTGTGATCCTTTGCCATTGAATAATTCACTCTCCATGCATTTAAATCGTGAGGAGGCGCTTCTTAGGGCTGAATTACAAACTCAAATCACCTCAAGTCTTCACCATCACTGAAGCAGAGAGCTCATATTCACAGCATATGTTAGAGGGGGAGACCCACTGCAGACCCACTCTTGATTCAGACAAACAGAAAATTCACTAGCCTATTTTAATAATGTCATTATAGGCTGATTGTTTTGTACATTGTAATGGTACATGTAATTGGTACATGGTAAAAAGCTTTAAGATTTGTTGTGGAGCTAATTGTACATTGTCCTTTAAGCAAATATATTATATTTGATTGGGATTCTATTCACAATACAAACATTAATTTTATAAATATTTGGGTTTCAAAACCTGTAAAAAAAGAGAAAAAAATCGAGTGAAAGAAAAGGATAAATTGGCTGTATTTCTCAGTGTTATCTGCAGTGAAATAGAGTCCAGTCAACAAGACACTGAGTGAATCCGTAATGTCACAGCTCTCTGAGCTCAAACCTCATGACACCAGGAGGAGATAAGTCTTTTTTTCATGGGCAGACTCCTGTATTTCCAGCATTTCTTTCAGATAAACACTTTGTGTGATCGTTTTTTTTTTTTGTATTATAAAACATGAAATTACCCTTTATAAGTTATTATTAGACTTTTTGTTAAAAACATATTTAATTAAGTTTTTATTTTTTAAAATCCAATTTTAACCATGCATCTAACAAAATTTGTTGAAGCATATGCTTTGAAAATGAGTGCACGAGCCATGCTATTTCTGTCCAATTAATTTTTGTTTCCATGGTTAATTAGTCATGGTGAGCAACTGTGAACTAGCGGTACGTCTTTGGGTTGATGAATCCAGCCTTCTTACAAATGCTATTACAAGAATAACTCTAAGCTGCATAGAATTTTTTCAAAGTTTATAATCAGCAGCCGTATCATCTGCAAAGATAATTTGATCTTCATCTGATCTGCATCTATGGGCACAGTCACTGTAATTCCTTCTAATCTGTTTTCTCTAGATAGCCAGCAGCATTTTGTTAGAGTATTAATAATTATTGTAAAGGGTATGTTGCAACTTGTCACAGGTTCTTGTAATAATATTATCCATAATTATTTGCAGCAAACAGAATTATGCACATTTTCATACAATGTTCTGTTTTTTTCATTTATAGTGATGCTTAATATATTAAGATTCTGGCCTTCGATGAGACAATATTTTCATGTTATGGCCATCTTTAACTGGTTTAATTATTATTCTGATGTTAAAATTCTTCTATTTTGTCTGAGGAAATGAAAACAAAACTCTAACAACTAAAAACAAGTGAATTTAGGCATCACAACGTACAGTATAAAGATGAGATTTGATAAAGATAACATTTAACAGCAATAAATAAATGTGATAAAAGACCTAATATATTTTGTGCATTTCTGTTAATTTATAATTAACAGTCAATAACACCCCATCAGACCATTTTAAACATCTCACAAAAAATATTACCGATTCTCAATGGTTATTGCGTGATAATGGTTGGTATTTTTTTTTAAGTTTATGACTTTATGCAGGTTGTATCCATCCGAGTGACTTCCAATAGCTCTGTGTTTGTTTGTTTGTTCATTTATCAACAGGGAGCATAAGGATGTTAAAGAGTTGATTCCTATCTCTGCTCCTCATGTTCCTTATTCTTCCCCGATATACTCTCGAGCCGCCTCTCACCTCAAGCTTTCTAATAAACGTTAAAGGTTAATGTACACAAGGGATTGTAGAGACGAGTGAGTTTAAAATAAGCACTCATTGCCAGTTAATTCTTTCTCTCTAAGGAGCAACTCCATCTCCTCTTGTTTATTCTTCCTCATATTTTGCACTATCCGTGGGAGTGAATATAGATTCTGCACTGGAGCTCTGGGATTTGAGGGGAAAATCCTCACTCCGCTTGACTGGACTTTACCCCATGTGTATTTGGCTCAGTCCGTGAAGGAGTCTTGCAGTTATACTCCCATCAGTGGCTCCTCTCTGTAGGTTTAGCATATAGACCTGTGCTGAGGTTTGTGCAGCTGCTCGAGTGTGAATAGAGGTGGTTTGAGACATCTAGTAAATCTCACATAGACCCTCTTTTCACCCTTTTGTGTTCAACGACTTCACAACTTTCAATACGGTACATGACTCTTTTTGAGACCCTCCCGTTTTCGAGTTTTTTTCCCTTCTGTATTATAAAATGTTAATATGGAGTTCTACGAGCATCTGGTTTGTATCACTCCCTGTCTAGTGAGGATCATGTCTCTCATCGCATTAACTTCTCATACTGTGATGAGAACCCATAACATTCAAATAGACAAAAGATCCGAATGTGTTTGGAATATAAGACTGTAGGTGTCCTGTTGACAGAAGTTTGCTTTTGCGTGTGTGTGTGTCTGGTTAATAACAGCATCCCATCCTCAACAACCAAGCTCAACATCTTTTATCCCATTAGGTTTCTCTAGATTCTTAAATACGTTATTTCCTTGTGTAAGCCTCATTTACGTTGCACCCTGGCAAGCTCAATTTCCTTTTTTAAATATTTTCTGTTTGTTTATATGCAAAGCTGTAAAAAGCTCTTCTTTTTATAGGAAATTATTGAGGTTAAATGTATACATAGTGCAATTTCATCCACAATGAGCTGGCAGGAGTTCAAATTTGAAAATAATTATTCCCCAATCTGCCCTGGTTCAACTAATCATTTCAGCACACTGATGAATTTAGTGGTCTTATTATGTATATTTCGTATCCTATCATCTTTGTTTTCACCTCAACTCGTTTCTATAGGCTTACTCTACTGCAGACTTATGTATACGTATAATTTAATAATAATAATAATAATAATAATAATACTCTTATCCAGCAAATTTATTTAAAATAAATGCTGTTCTTTTGAACATTCTATTAATCAAAGAATCCTGAATAAATCTGAGCTGCATAATCATTTTTAACATTGATAATAATAAAAAATGTTTCTTGAGAGGCAAATCAAAGCTATGTTCAGCCCTGACAAAACATTGCACGACGTTTTTTTTTTTGTTTTTTTTTTAAACAGAACACACTATTCTGATGACGCAAGAGTTGCAACTATGGCAGTGGAGAAAGCCATTCTTTGTGTTCTTTATGAAGAATTTTTGGAGCCTGATGAAGGCAGGATAATTATGTTTTTAATACTGCAAAATATGCCAATTTTTTTCAAGACTTAATTTGCTTGTTAAATGTGGCTGTCGCTCCTGTAAATAACCAAACTATGTGTTCCAAACAGGATTAAGCAGAAGTGACAGTCTTATTTACCTGCACGTGGCCTCTGTGACTTTTTAATCACACATCAACAATCTCATTCCTCTAGCCAGTGCATCCAAGCCAGTCTAAGCTCTGCACTGATTGATTTGGCAAGAAACACTGTGGTCTCACAGCCTTGCAGTGGAGAACCGCTGTTCTCCATAATCGCAGTGAAACAGAACGCCTCAGCAGCCCTCAGGGTAGCCCGTTTGTCTGTATAGATCAGTGTACCAGATGGGAGTCCATGTTCTGGGATCATGAGCAAGCTAATGCATCATCCCTTGGTTTAGAGCCCTAGCACCAGAAAAGACTCCTGCAGTGTCATAGATTGCCAGTTTGCAACAATTCGTTTAAAATGAATGCGAGTGATATTGACGCTAAAGGGGTCCATGTGCATAGTATTTCGACGCAATGTCATATGGTGTCAACTATATGATGCCAAAGGATGAGAATGTGTTGAATATTCACACTGAAATCCCTGGTAAAGTTTGCCATGTTAATGGCAAGTAAATGGGCTGACCTTAGTGTATTTAGATTGAGACTAGTGTCTATCTTCTATATTTGTAATAAACAAAATGGGCACATTTAGTAATAATAAAGGACTGCTTTAATGATGTGCAAATTATCAAATCTGTTTCTAATTCTGTTCCATACCTAACTTTTTTTTGTAATTGCAACTTAAAATTATATCTCACAATGAATGAAATTTTTAATGTTTTAATCTGAAGCATAAATGGGCTTCCGTAAACATCACCAAGCCCAACATTATCGATAACTTTCGCCTGCCTTTATTTGTGCTCATAGGACAATCTAATGGTGCAGTGTTGTACTAGAGCTGTTTTGGTTATGGACTCAATATAGTGTGTATATTAAGTATGGAAATGTCTACAAATGATCAGTTCTGTTAAAAACAGATTGAACATATTGATTTTTGGCTTTGTTTGGTTTGTTTTCCAGGCGTTCCGATGGCCAATTGGGAGTCAAGTGGATGGGGACGAGATGCTGGAGATCCAAGTGTTTAATTACAGCAAAGTCTTTACTAACAGGTATGATAATGCAAAACATTTTCTGTGTGTGTGACTTCCGATCAGCACAAAAAGATAGCAGCCTATTAATATATAGTACTTCTGATTGTATAGTATTTATTGACATTTAGTTTAACATTTAATTAACATTCTTGGCTTCAACCTGGTCTCTAAACAAACTCTAGCAACAAAGCATTGGCTATTTAAATGTTCTCTTAGACAAACTAAGGCTTGTTTGTTTAGCAATAATTCTTTGTTATTTCCATCGGACACAGGACCTCATAACTCGTACATTTTCTTTGTGAAACTGGTTTTCATAATATGTTGTATAGACCATAGTCCAGTAGCAGTGTAGATTATTTGAGCCTTTTAGGTATTTTAAAATGTTTCTCACGATAACATGAGGGGTGGGACTGACCTACTTAATCACAGCCTTCATAATTCCATCCATCCATCCATCCATCCATCCATCCATCCATCCATCCATCCATCCATCCATCCATCCATCCATCCAT
>JAOTRC010000010.1:3749972-3766727 GCA_027497675.1 Cyprinella lutrensis | reverse complement strand
TGCTCGTTGTAGCTGTCACAGTGTATCTCCCTCACCACCCTTACAAGCTCAGTGAACATCGGGTCAGACCAAAGTGTTAGGTCGTTATTTAACACAACTGTCTGACTGAACTTTTTCTGTTTGCAGGTTAATTGGCACTTTCCGCATGGTTCTACAGAAGGTGGTGGAGGAGGGTCACTTGGAGGTGTCTGACACTCTTATTGACGACAATAACACAGCCATTCGGGTGAGACGTGAGGATGGCAGACAGTGCATGTGCATGTTTTTCTTCTGGTCTGGAAGATCAGAGATGCTCTTTTTTTCATATAACACACCCACTCACAAAAACATCCATTCACATATTTCACCAGAGGGTCTAGCTTTGCACAACTTGCACGAAAGCAGCGTTGTCATGGTTACATGTCTACTCGGAGGCTATAAGGAACTATAGAGTTCTATCTATACAGTAACTCTCTCTCTTGCTCTCTCTGATATCCACCATCATGTGCAGGTTGATTTCTATAGGGGTCCTGCTTATAGCAGCTTGATTATAAAGGAAATGTATCATGTAGCTTTAATATTAAACTTATTTTCTGCATCAAATTTCCTTTGACTCTTACTAATCTTATCACATAAGATCTTACCAGTTTGGTTATTGCTCAAGTGTTTAAGTAATCTTTAATGCAACTTCCAAAAGGAACTCTTTTGTGACTTTAGTTGACTTTATTGTAAGCAGTAGTAAGTGTTTGTCTCACACACTGTGGCAGAAATCTGTTCACACGCCTAAATTTGTGACATATTCGCCAATAATTTCCTTTAAACTGTCAACACTTTCATTATCTGCCCACCTTTTTACAGCACAGCACAGAAGGAGTTATTGTTAAAATGTCAAAGCTGTTATGTAACACAATGCATGGTGATCACTGGCTGGTTCTTGGTCATGTTTTATCTTGCTTAGGGCTATGCAGTCATTCATTAGTTTTCCAGGACACTGAATAAGCTCCCTCAAACTTTGTCAAAGTGTAAATTAAAACATTGTTGCTAGAAAACTTTCCAAACATAAATGATCCATGGAGCCATGGGGCTATAAACATACTTGTTTTATTGGATATATTACCAAGAAAAGTAAGTCTAAACTTGTCACACAGTATCGAGTGACGAAATGTCAGTATTTCTCCTCAACTTCTACCCATTTCATCCTTGACGCAGTGCAATTCTGACACTATTGTTGAGCAATTTTTATTTTATGATTGTACTTTCATGCAACTTAGTCTTTGACTTGCACTTAACTATAAACCACTGTTACTTTTTTGTTATTGTTGTTGAAATGAGACCTCAGCAAAGTGAAATGTGTCTTGTTTAATTAAAGCAGGGGTTATATCCAAGTAAAGCTGTACCAGGGCTCAGGTTCACCCTTTTGTACCCCTGGGATAAGTGACCATCAGGCAGTTGACAGAGAAAAGTTGGACTGAGGCTAAATTGTTCCTTGTTCCTTTTAATGAGTTTGTAAACATGAGAAGGAAAGGGTAACTGATGCTGACAGACTGTCGCATGACCCTAACCTTAGCACTTAACTCTAACACCTAACCTGAATCTTATTGTTCTACCTCTCTTCAGCTTAAAAGTTGTGTCTAGTTTAGACAAGAGTGGTCATTGCTTGTGAAACCTGTGAGTGTTTGTAATGTATTCTTATTAAAAAGTCAATTTCGTTTTTTGAAGCCTACTTGAAAGAACATGCACAAAAAGACAATCATATTTGTTACATTATTCAGTAGACCACTTGAAAAAGATAGACATGCCTTATATATTCAATATTTTTACTGGGCATATTAATATGATATAGTGACTGTATATGTTTTTGTTTTTGTATTTCAGACAAATATTTCCATAGAGATCAAATATCAGACCATGGACGGGAGTGTGAAGGTGTGGAGCGATGGTGAATTCCTTGATATTCCAGATGACTGTGATGGAACCTTTCAATTCGAGACAGACAGTTTACTATCTGGACGCAGCCTAAGCTCCGGGACGTCACCTGGACGATCTATCCACGGCATTCCCACATTCCGCAAGTGAGTGTGTCTTCTTAACCGATCACTGTTAACACAATCACCCTCATCATCATCATCATCACCCTTGGTATGTTGTGGCTTATATTGCACCGATAACTCAGTGATGAAGAAGATAATGTGGAGGAAATTAGATTAAGCATTCTTACATATTTATTATTCCATTTGACATGTCAAGTTAAGAGAGTTTTAATGGCATTCCTCTGTATAGAGATATAGAATGGAACAAATGTCGTGCCTCACAGGACCACAGTGCTATTTAAACATGTACAGTATGTATATTATATACACTTTTGCTGAGTAATGAATACATGGAGAAGTTAAATGTGTGGGATGTATTGATTTCCTCTAAGCCTTTCAGTCTCCACAGGGCCTTTAATCCATAAATTATAACCATTACAGACACAACACTATTCCATCATGGTTTGTGCGTGGGCACCATTAGTGGTTTTATGTGGATATGTTTACATACTGATGTGTATGAATGATTAATGTTAGAAAAATCTAAATTGGTGGAGTTGTTAAAAGGTATTAGGAAAATTAGAGCAGCCACAATAGAGATTTTAGTGCTTTTGAATGGTTGTTTGGTTTGGTTGAAAGCCGTTTCATTTAGATATTGTATTTGATGGCAATTAATTAGTTATTGTTCAAACAACAAGTCGACAAATATTGATTCTGGAATCTTTGTTTTAGACTCATGTTCACTTAAGCAAGTGATGAAAGGTGATGTTTTTATCTGTTCTGATTCACATTGCTTGCCTTCTCATTTCTCTATAATGTTGTCTTCATTTAAACTTCGCATTCTTTTGTATAACTGCATCTTCTCATGTCTTAACTCAGGAGTCAGTGTCATGAGATGAAGTGATGCACATATAGTAGTTTGAGACAGTTTGTATCTATATGCTACAGGTATTCTCTTCATGTTGCCTCTGAAAATGGGCCTTATATTCATGCATGATAAAAGTTACTAATAAAGCAACTTTGGCATATTTTTATTTAGCATTAATTAACTGCAGATGGTAACGGTAAATGAGAAGAGACAGGGAAAGGAGAAGCGAAGGAAGCGCTCAGGTCTGAATAAATAGGATGTGATGTGATAGTTTATTATGCATTGTGTAGTTGGCATAGATGACAGCTGCTTAGTCACACACAAACACACACATACACCAGAGAAGTCTGTGTGTCAGTGTGTTGAGTCCTTATTCAGCGTATTTCCTGTTTCTGACCAGGAGTGAGCACAAAACCAATGTCTTTGATGCTTTATAGATGGCTTTTTAGCTCACACCAAGAATTTGCATCTTCTTAATTCTGAACTGAATGTAATTGAACATTTTTTTAAGTGGCGTTTTTTTTTATGTATAATTGAACATTAAAAAACTGGCGTTTTTTTTCCCTCTTTGTCGCCATCTCTGTTTGAAATCTGCAATTGCAGTCATTTGCGAAATTATCAACTTCACAGCACGGATTGAACAATGTCTGAGGAGAGTGTGCAGCTGTCAATGTGGAGAGTGGCATTCAGAATCACAGAGTATTCTTTTTGGATATGACCAACATAAGAATTTTATGAAGATACAGCAAGCATGGCGACGGGATTAGATGTCTCTGTTCCCTCCTCCTCCTCCTATTACCATACGTAATCGAGACGTTCCCTTTCGTTCGGGAACTCCAACATCTTGTCGGAGGAGTTTCCAACGAATTGGGATCCCTAATAACATGCCATGGTGCTGGCCCCTTCCAGCGCCCAACTTAGCTTCCCGCCAAAACAATTTCTAAGTTTTCTTTACGGCGGGAGCTAGCTTGGAAGAATCACACTGCTGTTCCACAAGACCAGCAGGGATGACAGAACGGGACTATAGAGGAGGGTAGCTGGAACGTGGAAGACATGGGTCACTGTAGGGACCACTATTAAGGCCACCCAGTCTAATAACTACTCCTACGAGAGGTAATAGACCTGGTGCCGGCCTGCCGGGTGATCCGCCTCACCTGGTGCCAGAGGGGTGATGGAGGAACTCACAAGTTTAAC
This sequence comes from Cyprinella lutrensis, assembly GCA_027497675.1. Taxonomy (NCBI): domain Eukaryota; kingdom Metazoa; phylum Chordata; class Actinopteri; order Cypriniformes; family Leuciscidae; genus Cyprinella; species Cyprinella lutrensis. The sequence goes on along the minus strand of JAOTRC010000010.1, from coordinate 3,762,656 downwards.
CATTTGTTGGGGAACCAACGGAGCAAACAGACGCACTCCTCCGAAGAGATGTAGGAGTTCCCGAACGAAAGGGAACTGGCATTTGTTTTTTTATAATGTTACCCACTGTCCTCACTTGAACTTAATTCCTGGTGCTGTTTCATTATTGATTACAAGTTGTAGCTGTAGAGTTTTAGTTAGTTCTAAAAGTTTGTGAGAGTTCTTTTGGAGTTTCTTTATAAAGAAAGTGTGTGTGTGTGGCTTCTGAAGCTTCTCAATGCTAGTCCTCTCTAATGACTAGACCCCTCTCTCATCTCCACTAGACTGCCCCCCTCCCCCTCTCTCTTCCAACACATCTCATGAGTATGTGGGCTGTGTTGCACTGAAAAGGCACCTTATAAACTCAGATATTCTGTACAGTATGTGACAGTCTAATGTCCATGCACAGATACAGGAAATTCTTTTTTTAAAAGAACTATTATCTACAAGAATCTTGTATTTCGCATCAGGCAAAGCTATCTTGTGAATTGCAAGAAAGCTCTGACCAACATCTCCAATCATGTTTGGTCTATATGACAAAATTTAGGTAAATCCTTAACTTCCCAGCAACTGTACATTTAAGTATTGGAATAAGTATATGACTTATGTCCGAGGCTATATTTAAATGGCTGTGATAGATTTGCATTACCATTTTCTCATTTGTAACCAATTGTACACTCTAAAAAATGCTGGCTAGTTTCAACCCAAATTTGGGTCAAAAATAGCAGTTTAACCCATCGTTTGGGCTTGTCCATATTTGACCCAAATTTGTGTTGAAAAACCCATCATTTTTGTGAAATATCTACAGTCTTTTGTTTTCCATCATTTTCTAAGGGCTTTGTTCTTTTCTTTACATGTCATTTGAAGAGCTCCTCAAAAGCACCTGTATCATTGAACCAACCTGAAAAGGTTTTGATACCTCAATTGAACCATCCAGCTTCAATCAGCCTTTTGTGTACAACATCATTATCATATAGAGAACATTGTATGTTTACTTTCAGGATTAGATGAGGTGCTTTCATGTTAGAGTAAAGCAGAAATTGCCTCCCTGCTTTGGGAAAAAACCCAAATTTTATTCTGTCCTAAGGTGGTTTACTTACCCAGTGTGACCCAGTTAATAATGCTGGTCTCTTTTGAATATTTTGTTGTTGTTGTTGTAAATTTTTAACTGGAAAAAGTTGGAGACCAGCCGGCTGAATAGCTAAAACTAATGCCAGCTTATAGACCAGCTAAACTAGTTTAAACCATCTATTCACAGGCTGGTTTTAGTTGTCAGAATTCCCTGTTCTGATCAGATTCATTGATTCATTGTCATAGTTGGTAAGGTAACCTTAATCATGAGCATATGCATTATTCTCCTGAGCTTGGGGCAATGACGGGCAAAAGCTTGCAGCCAAATGAATCTTTACAGAACAAAGGGATTTTCACAGGGAGGTTTATCATTTAGAGCTGCTGCATTACTCTAGTGGTTTAGTTTGCTGTCTTTGTTGCTGTCTAATGTTCAGCCTCCATTGCTCCGTTCTTTTGTTCTTGTCTCCTACTTGCATAAAACTGTCACTTTGAACTCCCCACACACTTTAAAAAACTAGGGCACAAAAGCTCAAATGTGCTCAATAATTCATTACTTTAATAGAGTGTGACATTGATAAAACCGAGTTATTCTTATTCTGATTCTTATTCATTTACGAAAAAAATTGCAATACAAATTCAAATGAGACTCATTAAAACAATCACTTTAGTCTATTAATGTCTCTGGAATAAGGTTTAAACAATCTAATTGTTTAAAATGTGTAATATTTAGGATTTTGGAGTGAACCTTTGTGGGGAAAAGTAATTGTCATAGTTACTGTACGTTACACCACAACTTTGTTCTGATTGGTGATTTGAAATTAAGAACAGGCATTGAGTTCCTGGTTTAGCTCAGTTTTTTTTGTCACCAGAGAAACTCACATCAGACACCAATAGATCTCCTAAGTGCTTCAGTGATACATAATTCATTGTGCTGCTTTATGATTTTCAATGCACCCCATTTAGCTCTGTTTAAATGTATTGCTGTGTATTTACTCCATGTCAAGGTTGAGAAATAGCCAGTGATACACACAGATACTTTTCATTGACTCTATTTTAGCTGCATGATCACACACACATATGCACACTTAGTGGATTTGTTTTTTGTGGAAGAAATTACTTTTTTTTCAGCAAGGATGCTTTTTTACTGTAAATTGATCAAAGGTGACAGTAAATATATTTATCATTTTACAAATGATTTCTATTTAAAATAAATGTTGTTCTTTTATATGTGTGCTTAGAGCTGCTCGATTCTGGATGAATTGACAATAATTTTTGTTTGTTTAGAATGAGCTCACAATTTCTGAATAGACAACTAAACAAAATGACATGTAATTTAAAAGAGGTCCTGACAAATGTTAATTGCTGCTGTCTATTTTAAAAATATTGGACTAATTTGAATGAATTATTTGTTTAATTTTAAATTGGTTTGAATGAATGATTCAATGACTCACATAAAGACTTACCATTGAGCATATAACTACTGTATCCAGAAGGAGGGAAACAAGATACAGCACATGACTGTTCCCTTACGAGGGAACTCGCGTTGCATTGAGGATCGACACATTGGGGAATGCCTTCGGCATGAAGCGTCTGAAGTCAACTATTCAATCTCGATTGGCGTAGCCTAATCATGTCACTCGTGACATTGCATGTGACGGCGATGCTGAAGCTACAGTATAAAAGGATGCCGGATCATAACAGCATCAGCTTCTGGTCTTCAGCAAGCTTTCTGTGTCAACCTATTTGTCTTATTTGGTGTTGTCTGTCACTCTGAATATATACAATGGCATGACATTTACTTACTAGTCTTCACTGGCCGAAGAAGCCGCCAAAATCAGTGACAATCCCTTCCCGCTATACGCTGTCAAGGGTGGGCTGTATCAGCTCTATTTGTGCTCATATTCCATCATGTCTAAATGCCAGTAAATACAAATGAAGTTCCTTTCTCATCAGGTTTGTGATCAGTGACTTTTAGTGCGTACCAATTTAGCATCTTGACTCATAAAATATAAAATGTCACCTGAGCTCACCCCTACACACTAAATAATATGCAAAGGTCACTTTTCAGTAAACAGGGGGAAGGGGGCTTAGTGTCTTTATCAAAGTGGGTTTGTTGTTTTGTAAAAGTTTAACTTCTTAAGGGACACTCAATGTAGATAGACTGAGCTGACCAGATGAAAGCTACACGAAAGTGCACAATTTGGCTTTTAATGATGGAATTAAACAAATGTTATTTATTTGTCTCAAGTACCTTAAAGACTGACAGTGTCCACAAATGTCCTTCTAGGCATTCACAAAAGTGCCTCCATTGTGTGCATCTCAAAGCGCAATCTGAGACTCTGGCTTTGTTCTCTGTAGCAATGCTGTCTGTCAGACTGATGGTTTCCTGACCATCCTTTCTTGACTAAACAGTTAGTGCTGAAAGTCTGCCCTACATAGAGGAAGTACTGCTGGATTTTCAGTAAGAATATTAGATGTGAGACAGGATTAGCTCCAACAAGTCCCAAAGACACAGAGAACTGCTGTTGTTTGTGCTGTGGTTTGTGCTGTTGATTGTGCTGTGGATTGTGCTGTGGGTTGCCTGTTTCTCCTTGACTGGTGAAGTGAAGCCTTAGATTAAACAGAGCTGGTCTCATCACGCTCTAAAAATCATTTAATTAGTCTTGGGTTACCTTATCATGTCTTGATACAATCCAGCCTTTTCTTCTCGATTTTGTCCAAACTAATCATAATCTAAGTGAAAGCCCAAGCATAGTCTGGAGAGGTCTTTGTTTGTTTGTTATTCTTATTATTTTTTGTTGGGGGCCACTAAGATGACATTGTTTAGGTTAAGAAACTATTATGTCCAGTTACTGTTCATTTGTACATCTGATAAGTCTTTCACTTTTATAATTGGTAAAATGACTACTTTCAGAATGGAGAAAATGGAAAATATTGATCTATATTATAGAATAGTAAACAACAATGTTGCATAGTTTGTGTTAATACAGGTTTATATAATACAAACTATTTAACATCTTTGTTTACTATTATATAGTATATGACATGATCACTTTAAGTATTGATCAATTTAAGGCATCCTTTCTGATTTTTTTTTTTCATTTCTTTAAAAAAAACTTACTGTCCCCACATTTTTTTGAACAGTAGTTTATATAGCTTTATATAAACATAAAATCTCACATCTGTAAGAAAGTGAGTGTCAGTGAGTGTTGTCGTGTGAGTGTGTGTGTGTGTGTGTGTGTGTGTGTGTGTGTGAGGTCACATACTCTCCTGTTACTTTTTCACTCATACCTGAGCTTCATCTCAAGTTCTCCCTTATTGTGGACGCCCATTTAGTTTGAGAAGTGTCTCTTTGCCTGTGGGTTTATTTTAAATGCTTTGCTTTTATCTGGACTAGCCACTAAAAATGGACATGTAGTACACACTCTAGTCAGGAATACCTCTCTTTTTTTACCCCACTTGGCTCAGTACACATATTTCTTCATATTGGTGCTTGTCAGCTTTTGGTGAGTATCCTGTATATGTGTTTTTTTTGTTGGGGAGTTCATAGCAATGTTAATGTAAACTTCCTTCTGTTTTGCGGTTCATAGACTTGTTAAGTAAACCTGCTTAATCCATGAGTTCTGTAAATAAGAAAAACATTTGAAAGCTTAATTTGATGTTTTATTATATATATTCAGTCATGGAATAAGTAACCTATTGCACCCTGAGCACATGCCTGGTAAATACCTTAAATATGTCATTTCTATATTTTGATATAGAAAATATATACTCTTTTGTTTGACATAACTTCATCTCAGTATGTATTTTAGAAGGGTGTTTGACTTATGAATAGTCCACCTTTAAAAAGTAAATCGCTTGACTTCTAGAAAAAATATATCTTTTATAATTTTTGCTAATGGATAAAAACTTTTTCTATTGTGTCACTTTGAGATGACGACAAAGATTCAATGAAACAGATTGCAGAGGATATGCTTCCACCAAGACTGATATGCAAATAGAGACAGAATAATGCTTGAAAATGTTGAAATAAGTAACTGCATTTCCATAATCAGTCCTGATTTGTGATGTTGTCTTATTATTTGGTGATTTATGCAATTCATCCAAATAATGGACTGTGTTCCTGATATATTTTCACCCTGTTTAAAATCCTCAAAGGAAATTAAGGAACAAAACGCTCGGGATTTCTTTCATCTTGTCCTGAGAAAGTATCTATATCCGCAGATCACAGCTAATTGGAGAATTGTGTCCATCTTGTTGAATAATTAAGGACCATTATTTGTCCAGCCGGCCTGTGACATCATCAGGCCTTTGTAGAACTGATATCTAATCACCATAATATCAGTGCAGAGTTATTGGACACCGCTGGGGCTATTGTCAGAGGGGTCTCGCTGTTGAAACAAGTGTCTCGTCTGAGTGATAAATATCACAGAAATTTTCCATCATAGGAAAACTTATCGTGCTCCAGCAGTGATTATTTGATTGCACTCCAGCACTGTCTAGAATAATTTTTTTTTATGTGTAATTACAAGATGAAGCTTCACATGTAGAGCAAACAATTCTATATGGAAAATATTTGGATATTTTTATTTCTATCCACTGTTTACCTACAGTATGTTTAAGCTTTGTGTTAATGGGACTGCTTTTTATACACTATCTATGTGACATAATCATATTTCTTAGTTTAAACTGGTATAAATTATTCAGTGTTAGAGAGGATCAGAGGTAGTGGTGATTTTAAAACTAATCACACTGAACATATTGTGACCTTTTTTCCCCATTCATGCCCTTTGAAATGTTTGTGTTATGTAGGACAGGAAAAGGAGTGTTTTCAGCCATGAAACTGGGCAAGACACGTAGCTCCAAAGATGACCACAAAAAAGGAGGTAAATATCGCTGATCATTAGAGAGTTGCAAATGTATTTGTTAGTTGAGAGGAAAACCAGAACCAAACTAAAATGTTTTTTACAGTCTCTCACTGAGTATTTGTCTCTGCATTTTAGTGCTCAAATTTGTGTCTATATTTCGTGTCACAAACTGGAGATTTTACATTTAACATCAATGGGAAAGACCTGCAGTATTAACTCAGCTGTACTCTTGTGCACAGATGACCCAGCTATTTTGGATGCAGAAGATCTGGATCGAAAGGCTATGCGTCTGGGCGGTTGGATTGACCCTGATACAATATCACTGGCCTCTGTTACTGCAGTGACCACTAACGTCTCCAACAAAAGGTCACATATCTAATGTGCACAATGTGTATTTTTAAAGCTGTACACAAGTTTATCTGTTTGCATCCTTTCAAAAGGTCACAGTGAAGAAAAACCTCAGTATTTCTTTTTTTTAAAGCTTTTTTGTTTCCAAATCTTGTTCAGTTTTTTAGGAACAATTTATGGAGTTGGAGACCTGGTTCAACATAACATGTATAATTTGATTAAATCAACTAATCAATTGACAGGCCTAGTTCAAATGTATTTCATTAAGCTTGATCTTCACTTCTTGTTTTTCAGATCAAAACCTGACATTAAGATGGAGCCCAGTTCAGGGCGTCCTGTGGATTATCAGGTATGAAGAGAGACAAAAGCACAGTAAAAAGCCCAGTAACTGCACGGCCTGTTAAACCAGTGGGATTTATCCTTGAGTAGTGCATTCTGCATCAAAGCCCTGAATATACAGAGCAGTCCCAAATAAACAACATTGGCCTTGAGCTTCAGTTTTTCAGAGAAGTCTTTTATGTTTGCTTACTAATTGTCCTCTGCATGGCTGTTGTGTTGAGCTGTTGAATTGCAAATTTGCTTCAGTTCTGGCACTGTGTAATTCCTTTACATGCAGGAAATCCATATACAGTATGTGTGCTGTGTAAGAGTTTTTAGGCCTTTTTTTATTTCCTTATCTCAGGCTGTACATATTATTCGAAGTTGCTTTTCCTTTTTTCTCCTACATTAACTTCTGGGACTCGTTTGCACTTTGAATAAATCACTGTAGCAACTGTAGTGTTCTTTTGTAAGCAAGTTTCTGTGGAGAGAAGTTTATTTGTTTAAAGGCGACTTGTCGCTTTGGAGTGTATAATAAAGACAGCACAAACGTTGCCGAAATGAGAACGAACGCAGTTTGGTAGTTAATTTTAACTGTGCAAACATGAATAATATCACTCTAGGCACTTAAAAATGGAAACTTACAGAAGTATTAGGATTTTCTTTCCAAAGTTTGACTTTATTTGTCCATAAGGAGCCTCAGATATTTACTTTATGTTTCTGTTATTTAATATAAAACTGTAGCTCATTTGTCATTTGATTCCCTAAAGCAAACTTGACTAATTAGCCCTTGGCATAACACATTCCCCTCCCACCTAAACACAGCTTCATCGTTCTTAATCAGCGTCTGACACACGCCAATGGAGTGGTTTATATTGCCCCGACCCCCCTCCCCCCAGATATTCATCCAAATAATGGAGAATACACTGAGAATAGATAATATTGATAATATTCCAATTAAAATGTCTTTCAGATCAGTGTTACAGTAATCGAGGCCCGCCAGTTGGTTGGTTTGAACATGGACCCTGTGGTTTGTGTCGAAATTGGAGAGGAAAAGAAGTATACATCAATGAAGGAGTCTACAAACTGCCCCTACTACAATGAGGTTAGATTCACATTGCTGAAAAATCTGAGCAAAGGATTCTGTCATTTCAGACATGTTGCTGGTCTGTTTACTGACACGTCCAATGTAAAATGGATTAGAACTGCAAGAATCTACTTCTGAAGAGACTATCTTGTCGTTTTTTCATGATTTTTTTCTTAAAAAACATGTAAATCCACCCACTTTGTTTATATATTAAACAACCTAGCTTTATAAACTTCTTATCCAGACATTATATTCATTTTTTTTTCTCTATATCTCAACAGTACTTTGTCTTTGACTTCCACGTGCCTCCAGATGTCATGTTTGACAAGATCCTGAAGATATCAGTGAGTAGATTAATCCTCTTTTCATGATCTTTTCACATCTTCCAGCAGATGATTGTATGTATTATAAATAAATAAATAAAAAACTCATTGGAAAACTGTTGTTTTTCTGTTCTAAATTAAGGTAATACATTCTAAAAACCTTCTACGAAGTGGGACCCTGGTAGGCACCTTCAAACTAGATGTGGGAACTGTTTACTCACAAGCTGGTGAGTAACCATTGAAATAAGTTAGATATACTTATTAGATAGGAAAAAGACTATTAATTGGTACTTGTACATTACAGAGCATCAGTTCCATCACAAATGGGCAATGCTGTCCGACCCTGATGACATCACAGCTGGCTGCAAAGGTTATGTTAAGTGTGACATTGCAGTCGTTGGAAAAGGAGACAATATCAAGACTCCCCACAAGGCCAATGAAACAGATGAGGATGACATAGAGGGGTTAGAAACAAACAGATATATTCATACATAAACATTCCTACATAGATTTATAAATTTGAGTGTACTTTAGATTTCCAATTGTTTAAACTGCATCCCATACCATGTAATGCTTTATTTATTTGATTTATTTATACATTTATTTATTTGAGTGTCACGTTGGCCTGTTCTCATATTCGTTATGATGTATTACAGAAATCTTCTCTTGCCAGAGGGTGTTCCAACAGAGAGACAGTGGGCTCGGTTTTATGTCAAGATTTACAGAGCTGAGGGACTACCTAAAATGAACACGAGTATCTTGGCCAACGTGAAGAAAGCTTTTATCGGGGAGAACAGGGACCTTGTGGACCCTTATGCCCTGGTGCAGTTTGCAGGGCAGAAGGTAAGAAAGTCCTGAAGACACTCAGTAAGAGATCAATATTTTTATCCATCCAGTTGTATATATTAGACATTGTGGAAAATGACTATTGTAAGGGATTCTCTTGTTTGTTTGTATTTTGCCTGGGTTTGTCATGTGCCCTAGTTTCCATGATTTTTCATTGTTTGATTATCCGTTACACCAGTCATACATTTAGTTGATTTGTTTGTCTGTTTTTTTTAATCTCTGCCTTTCTTTAAGTTCTTGGTCTGTTCACATCACGATATTAACGGTTGTTGTTTCTAGTTCTGAGTTTTTGGTAATAAATATTTAAACTTCCACAAATAGATCCATTTCCTCACCTTTTTGCAACCGTTATTTTTTTTAATTATACACATTTCTTATGACACCTTACACATGCAGGGTAAAACGTCAGTTCAGAAGAGCAGCTACGAGCCCATCTGGAATGAGCAAATAGTCTTCACTGAGATGTTCCCACCTTTGTGTAGGCGTATGAAAGTTCAGATCCGTGATTCAGACAAGGTGAATGATGTTGCCATAGGAACCCATTTCATCGATCTACGCAAGATTTCAAATGATGGAGACAAAGGTACCAGTTATCTGTCCCAATGGAACACTAATGTGTGTACATCCATAAACAGTGGTTGAGTGGATCTCTAAAAACAAAAGACACTAGAATTGACTGCTCTTCCATCTCTCCCCAGGGTTCTTGCCCACTATGGGCCCAGCTTGGGTGAATATGTATGGTTCTACTCGTAACTACACCCTGATGGATGAGCACCAGGACCTGAACGAGGGGCTGGGGGAGGGTGTTTCCTTCAGGGCACGCCTCCTCATTAGCATTGCAGTGGAAATCCTGGACACCTCTTCCACAGAGATAATAAGCTCCACTGAGGTACAAATGGAGCCAGTGTCCAACATCTCAGAGGTGAGGTTCCTTATTTCCTTTTTTATAGATTGGGTCAAGGCACTGTGACATTTCACTTGAGATCAGTACTGAAATCTCTAAATTCTACTCTTACCTGTCCCACCATGACATACACATACATACATTTTGCAGGCCTGCATATTGTACAGTGTTTAAAAACTCAAATTCCATCTTGTCCCAAGCATCTGTAACCTTCTGAACCTCTTGTACCATATCTGAAGACAGATTGATTACAGCTCAGTCCAGATTGTTTGAAATATCAACTGCCCATTGGGAAATTACAAGGCCAAGCTTGGTTTCCTCAGACAAAAAGTCATTGCAGATGTGGGAGTCCAGCTGTCTGTGATTTTATGTGGCCTCTGGGAGCAATTATTGATTGTCAGATGCATTTTACTGGAGGGCAATATTTGTTGTCACACTCGATGAAGAGGCAAACATAGGATGTTGATAGTCCCAGTTGCTCTTCATGGCATGGCATGACTATTGATCCAAGCTATAGACAGGGGCGTAGCAGCCGTGGGGACAATGGGGACACAGCCCACCCAAGGTGATTCTGTCCCTCACACTCTTGAGTGAACATACATTCAGCCAGTCACAGTTGAGTGTCAGTGCTGTAGCTTTATTCTGATTTTTTTATTTTATTTTCAGGTTTAACAAGGACAATGCACCCTAATAATACATAAATACATGTATAGTATGCCAAAATTAGCCAAAAGGCTATTTTACATCTGCTATCCCTGGACAGGTCTTAATATGTCACGCCTAAAAATAAAAAAATAAAATGTATGGTCATGTTGCCTGACAGCTGTGCACAAACCCCCAGATGTGGCAGGCTAATAAACCTGCTGCTGTCTGTCATGTTAATCAAAGAGCAAAATAAGAAAGAAAATCAGAAATCACTCGCTGCTTTTGACTGAATAACTTCTTTAAGTTTAATTATGAGTATTAATCTGTATTTAATAACACTGGATTACAGCCATTTCTGTAGAATTTCTTTCCTGAATACTACTGTTAGACCCACCTAAAAAACTTAAAGCCATGTTTATTTAATTCTATTGTATTTATTTGTGCTATTGTTTGCAAGTTGTTTATTTGTTCTAATTTTATTACTGACTGTTTACTGTTTACTTGTCTCTTTTTGTAAATTTAGTTCATCAATTCAAATAGCCTCCTGCTATAGCTTCTGTGCGTAAGGTATTGCAACCAGATTATCCAAAATATAAAAAAAAATATGAGATAACTAATTATCTCTATGGAGGTACTGTATATATGGCAGTTTTCCCCATGGTTTCGAAAATGGTATCGATTATATATATTTTTCAAGGTATTGTATCGGTTTTGGAAGTTCCAGTCTCATTGGCTACTGACAACAATAAAACACACTGAAATTAAGGTCACTATTCACCTTCGCATCCAATCTTCGCATCCATCTTCGCAATGTTACGGAACCAGAGAAGTCCATTTAATGAGCAAATCATTTATTGAGCAAAACAAATGGATCAACATTGTTTGAAAAGATTTTACTCAAAAATACAAATAATTTACAAATCGTGCATTACTACTTCATTTTAAAAAATCTGCGAGAGTTTCCATTTATAACTTTCAGTCTGTTTCTCACACAAAGCTTTTGTTTGGCTTTGAAAGACTTAAAATATAGTGCTACTGTATATTAGTGCTAAAATATAGTATAAGTTAAATAAACCATTTTTGTGACACTTAAATGGTGCTTTGTCGTCAGTTTGGAACGCCAGTCCTTATTCTCATTTTTTAAAATTCATTTTTTTATTTCAACTTTTATATTCTACGTATGATTGACAGAAACTACCTATTAAACTGCTGTAGTTATAATAAAAGTGATTCCCTCACTTCTGAAATAGATTTAGTATGAGCAATCAGTTGCAGTAACTACAGTCAGAAAAGACAGAGCATGGATTCAATTCTTTTTTTCTGCTAAGAACAGTGAATACAAGAGGGTGATAAGAGGCTGAATGTTTTATTGGATCAAAGATCATAGATTTAGTTGAGAGGAAACTCCTGCTGGGTTACAATGCAGCACTGAGCTGCCAACATCTCAAGTCAATTATGATTTCAGACTGAGTTCACACGCTTGCGATCACTATTGGGAAAATCTTAGACATGTCTAAAAATGCTGTGTTGTGTCAGTGCTGTGAAATAAAAGGTCACAGAAACAGTCTTTTTATCTTTTTTAATATAAAATCAATGTTTGCATCCTGACCTTTAAAGATCTTTTTCTTATTTGTTTCAGAGTGCCACAGGGAAGATGGAGGAGTTTTTCCTTTTCGGGTCATTCTTGGAAGCCACAATGATAGACAGGAAAATTGGAGATAAACCCATCAGCTTTGAAGTCACTATCGGTTAGCTAAATTTAAAATACCTTGTATTTAGTTAGCTAATGCTTCAGTAAATTCAAGACATCTAAAATAAAACATTTACAGCTCCACATGTACACATTTTTTCCACTTAGGTAACTATGGTAACCAGATAGATGGCGTGAGCAAGCCTGGATCAACAAAGAAGAAGAAAGAGGGTGGAGGAGAAAGTGAGGAAGAGGAGTCTGAGCTCATCCACAACTCTAGCGATGAAGAGGCAGAGGATGATGGGGATTTATTGTCTGTGCCGTCCACCCCTCCTATGAAACCGGTTATCACTGACAGGTCAGAGGTTAGGGAAAAGAAAAAGCTAAAATGTCAAGGAAATATTAAGTCTTCAAACATCGGGAAATGATGGTTTTGAGCAAAACATTTACACTGTTACTAGTATAACAAATGCAGTATGCCAAAATCACTATATATATATGAAGAGTTCAGATGCAAAAGCCTCTAAGTGCCATTTGAAATTTTCTTCTAAAATGATCATTTTTAT
>JAOTRC010000010.1:3735706-3749872 GCA_027497675.1 Cyprinella lutrensis | reverse complement strand
TAAACGCTGTTTGTCAAAATCACTCTTTTTCATAGCTGTTGTTTAGCTTTGTGTCTTGGAACTGAACTGTCCATTTCGCTCGATTTACAGAAATTACTTCCACTTGCCTTACTTTGAAAAGAAACCCTGCATTTACATCAAGAGCTGGTGGCAGGACCAGAGGAGACGGCTCTACAACTCTAACATAATGGACAAGATTGCAGATAAACTGGTCAGGCTCCTCCTAAAATTGCTATGTGACTGTAATCCTGTCAGTCTCCTTCTCCTAAGCTGGAGTATTTTTGTAAAACATTGTTAGAGTGTTTAAGCATGTACATTTCTTTCTTTTTAAACAGGAGGAAGGTCTGAATGATGTTCAAGAAATCATAAAAACAGAGAAGGCGTACCCAGAACGCAGGCTTAGGGGTGTATTAGAAGAACTCAGCACAAGTTGCAGGTGAGACAATGTAGAAGTGAATCTAAACAATCAAAGTTAAAGTCTATACAGCATAATTTTGACTTTTCCCACCCTATTTTCCACAATTTAAGCCGTTTTGTTACACTGGCAAACAAAGATCAGAATCTATCCGGAAGAACCAAGCTGGACAGGGAGAGGCTGAAGTCCTGTATGAGAGAGATGGTACAGCTACTCAACCTATTTGGTCTCAGCTTCGACATTAAAAACTGCTGTTGGGATGTCGAATGTAATTTACACGGTTATATTGTTCCCAGGAGAGTATGAGTCAGCAGGCTAAGACTATTCGCTCACAAGTGAAGAGAAACACAGTTCGAGAAAAACTCAAGCTAGTGTTGAATTTCCTTCATAGGCTTCGTTTCCTGGCAGATGAGGTAAAAGGAATCACATTACCTTAATTCTCTATACACCATCAGCATCTCAGGCTCACCGTTTTTGTTTATTTTCCTCTAAGCCCCAGCACAGCATCCCTGACGTGTTCATATGGATGATTAGCAACAACAAGCGCATAGCATACGCCCGCATACCCTCCAAAGACATCCTCTTCTCGATTGTTGATGAAGAGATGGGCAAAGACTGTGGGAAAGTTAAAGCTGTTTTTCTCAGGGTAACTCTCACTTGATCTCATTTTCATATTTCCTCCTACAAATAAACATGTTATTTAGAAGTAGTTGGACATTTTTGGTGTAAAAGTTCTGCATTGGGTGTTTGTGTTCATTATAGCTGCCTGGAAAGAAAGGCTTTGGGCATGCTGGCTGGACAGTACAGGCTAAACTAGAGATGTATTTGTGGCTGGGGTTGAACAAACAGAGGAAAGACTTCCTGAGCGGCCTGCCCAGCGGCTTTGAAGAAAACAAAGCAGCAAAAGAAATTGGCATACAAGCTGTCCCTCCCGTCAGCCTAGTTTATAACAGTAAGATTAGATATGCCCTAAGTGTTTGTACATGTTAGTTCTTTGCATTTATGTTAAAACATGTGTTAAGCGACCCACTGTATCCTCTTCTGTAGTGAAGCAGGTGTTTCAGCTGAGGGCACACATGTATCAGGCTCGCAGTCTGTTTGCTGCTGACAATAGTGGCCTGTCTGACCCATTTGCAAGGGTCTTTTTCTCCACGCACAGCCAGGTGACAGAGGTGAGTGTGTGTTGAAGTCTTTGGTTATGAGATGGAACCGGTTTTGTCAGATTTAATGCTGTTCTCTGTGCACAAATACTGTGGGTGCTCTTCAGTAGAGGCACTTTAAGTACTTAAAATGTTTTATAAACATTTTATTCACTATGTTTTATATTAAATATATACATCATATATAAATATATTTATAGAAACGTATTATATATTAATACTTGTAAAATTGTTTTCTAAAATGCTTGCCGTAATGGTAGTGACTGCAATTGTTTGTTATTTTCTTATAGTTTTTTATACAAATGTCAAACAAATTACTCTTTAATTGAGGAAAAAGTAATTACACAGACACATCAACAAGTCTAAAGATACTATATCCTTTTATTTTAGATTTTTTTGTAGACAGAAAGGTTCTCCCAATTGATGAAAAATCCATGTATGTGGTAAATTTCAGGTCCTCAGTGAGACTCTCTGTCCTACATGGGATCAATTGCTCGTTTTTGATAATGTTGAACTCTACGGTGAGGCTGGTGAACTCCGTGACGACCCTCCAATCATAGTTATTGAACTGTATGACCAAGACACTGTGGTAAGTTTATATAAGTCTTATATATTCACAAACAAAAGCTAAAAATCCCATATGAATTGTCTTTGTTTGTTAGTTCAGTGGGCAAATCTGTTGTCAGATGTATGCGTCACAATAAGAGTGTGTGAAAATGTGCCCTATTGTCCTGACTTGATGTTTCTTCCTGTTTAAAATCTTCTGGTCCTGCCCTTTTGTTGGACGACGTTTTGGCTAAGTAGAGTGTGAACACATTTCAACACTGCTGTCAATCTTTGTTTGCATAGATAGCTGAATGCACCAAGGCATGCAAGAAGTGAGATTGCTTGGGAATCTGTCCCAAAAGCAAGATCAAGTCTTTTCACCATTTCCATTACTTGGTGAAAAACACAATTTCCTGTGGCAATAAACTACCTCTTGCATTCCCTTGGTTGTGACCGTTCAACTTGATCTTTCTTTGTAGTTGTAGTCTCTACAGTAGTTTGTAGTAATCATTGCTGTGGTTTATTTTATTGACAGCTGAATGCCAAGGTCTTGAATGCCAAATTCAAAGAAGGATTGAGCATAGATGAAGAAACCAAATAATAGCTGAATTTGACTTCTGTGAAAGCAAACCTTTATGTTCTACATTTAACAAAAATATGTAAAATTGACAACCAAAGATTGATTTTAAAGGGATACTCCACTTTTTTTTTGGAACTAGGCTCATTTTACAACTCCCCCAGAGTTAAAAGTTGGGTTTTACTGTTTTTGAATCCATTCAGCCGATTTTCTGATATTTAGAAGAACATCATTAACCAGACAGTGGACAGTTTCTGGTCCCATTGAATTCCATAGTATATATTTTTTTCTAAATATCAGAAAATAGGCTGAATGGATTCGAAAATGGTAAAACTCAACTGCTTAACTCTGAGGGAGTAGTAAAATGAGCCAATTTCTAAAAAAAAGTGGAGTATCCCTTCAAAGCCCCAGCAATACAGTAGCCCTAATGAAAAAGTGATTTTACAAGGAATGTGGCCACACTGACCCCTGGTGTTCAGAGGCGGTAGTGTAACTGTCATGTTTTTTTAAATGTGTGGCATCCAGGGGAAAGCAGAGTTCATTGGGCGAACATTTGCAAAGCCACTAACTAAGATGGTTGATGAACACTACGGGCCGCCGCGGTTTCCCCCCCAGCTGGAGTACTATCAGATCTACAGAGGAAACTGCACTGCAGGAGATCTGTTGGCTGCTTTTGAACTACTGCAGGTACGACCTGTACACAGTGGTTTTGATCAACATGTACATACTCCAATCCGGAATGGACTCTGTCAGTGCTTGGCTTATCTGTTCATGCAGTAAATGTTGCTTAAATAGCACATATACAGACCACCCTGTTTCTTTTCCTCTCATTTATCTTTGATTCTTGATCTTTTTATGTCATTTTCTATCACATGTTCCCACAATCCTCTGTCCTATCTTTCTGCTTTACACTTCCATGGAATTCTTGACAGATTCCTTATGATGATGAGGAGATCAGAAGGGCTCTTATTGCTGTCCATAACTTTGCAGTGCCTCAGATCAAGGTGCAATAAACAAAATTACATTTCCCTCTCTTTAATTCTTGCCTTTGTTTTCCTTTCTTGTCTAAGTGACTTCATCCTCTTCGCTATTGCTGTGCTTTTCCTTTTTACTGTTTTTCAAGGTATGGTAGAGGTTTGGAAATAGAGGATTTAATCTGTACTATTATCAGTCAGTAATTACTTTATTATTTCATCAGTTAATAAGTTATATATTTTCATTCTGTAATATCTGTTTATCCACAGATTGGTCCAGCAGGGCGGGCAGCACTTCCTCCAATTGATGGCCCAACTGATTCTGACCGCGGGCCCATTCTGCCTGTTCCATTGGGCATACGACCAGTTCTCAGCAGATATCGCATAGAGGTGAAAATAGCCATAGAATGTCACAATAAGACTGTTAAAGGTACAATATGTGGTATTTTTCGCCACCAGGGGTCACTATCCTCTTAAAAAAACAAAGGCGTATATTGATGACGCAAAGCATTAAGCGGAATTATGGATCTTGTTGTCAAGCTGATGGATCTTTTATGGATGAATGAATATTTGTTTTTAACTTGACTTTTGTTTGGGATATTGTAACATTGTAACATATTTTGCATTTGGGATATTGTAAGTAAGTCATCTAAACAAAATATATAACATTGGCCTAATGGTTTTTGGATATTTTACTGCAAAAACCCTACATATTGTACCTTTAACAATTATGTTAACTACATTTGTAGCTCATGAGTTTTCACTTCAGTTATGTTGATCCACAACCTTCATTTCTCTCCAGGTCCTTTTTTGGGGTCTGAGGGACCTTAAAAGAATCAACCTGGCTCAGGTGGACAGGCCTCGTGTGGACATTGAGTGTGCAGGGAAAGGAGTTCAGTCAGCCCTCATTCAGAACTACAAGAAGAATCCAAACTTCAGCACATTAGTCAAGTGGTTTGAAGTGGTGATTTAATTTATATTATACATTACATTTATATATTTCTCCACTTTTTTCTGATTTAGAAAGTTAACTTGTGTAATCTTGTGCTGCAGGATCTGCCAGAAAATGAGCTACTCCATCCACCCCTTAATATTCGGGTGGTGGACTGTAGGGCATTTGGACGCTATACCTTGGTTGGGTCTCATGCTGTGACCAGCCTTCGCAAGTTCATCTACAGCCCCCCAGACAAGACTGCTAACAACTGGGCTCACACAGGTATCTGTCATATACAGATATAGACATAAATCTGTAATAATTAAGTATAACAATGCAATATAATGTGATTTTCCCATTGCTTTTCTAATTCATATTTGTATAAAAACAATTTTGTTTATGATGATAACTAAATTCTAGCATGTAAAGATGACAAATTACTTAACATTCGTTCAACATGACATCTGACATAAATGTCAAGCTGGTCAAACTTTTATGTTGGTGGCCAGTGCCACCCCTGATTGAAGCTTGGGCATCCCGGTTGCACTAGCATTTTGACTTCATTAAAAGCAGACTTTCCTGCATTCAAATAACTGTGACACTGGCATGTACATACTCCAGCTGAATTAAGTTGAATAGGATCATCCCCCAAAAGGATGAGGAGGACCCCGGTGCAAAGCTTCTCTTATTTTGAGTGAACCACTGGCTGGATATACATTATCCCTTACATGTTGACTGACATTTATAAGTTTTTAGAATGGTTATGTAGGCTACTCAATGAGCTCTACCAGTTGGATCGTGCTTGTGTCAGAAACTCGTTGTCTGTGGAAGAGAATTTATGCCACGCAAAAATGCAGTCATTACATTGGAAAAATAATCCAGTGTTCAAATTTGAAATTCGTGTGCTCCATTTCACATGTGTTTTAAGCTTTTCCACTGAGGCCACACACAATCACAGTATATTAAGTGATTTTTTTTGTAGATTTGAAGTAACCAAGCAGGCTTTATTTTATTTATTTTTTTTCTTTATTTTTTTATCACCATTGCCCATTTAAATCGCTGTTTTACCTGGCCACACCTGAAAAAAAGTTTTGGCTCCGCCCCATGTCCATGTGAGTAGGAGCAAAGGAAAGAAGGACATTTATCTTTCATCTTACTTACTTTTTACTTACTTTTTTTACTTACATTTTACTTACTTTTATCCAGTAAGGATGCAGGAAATTGATCAAAACGTTTTCTATTTAAAAATGCTGTTCTTTTCAACTTTCTATTGATCAAAGAATCCTGAAAAAATTAAGCAGTACAATTATTTTAAACATTGATAATAAAAAGAAACCAAATCAGCATGTTAGAATGATTTCTGTAGGATCGTTTGACACTGAAGCCTCTAGAAATGATGCTGATCTTTGCCGTCACAGGAATAAATTACATATAAAAGTAAAAAGTTATTTTAATTTGTAATAATATTTCAGAATATTGCCTTAAAACCTTACCAACCCCAACCTTTTGAAGGGTAGTGTGAATAAAGAAAGCATTTACAGTATATTGTTTTTTTATTTTATTTTGAATTCTTTGTTCAGACCATTTCTTTTTCAAGCTTTTCTGACTTCTTCATCCTTTTCTCTATTTCTTCTTCCTTTCCCTCTTCATGGTCTTAACCTTTCTGTCCTGGTGCTGGTCTTGGGTCATTGGTTGCTAAATCTTATGACCCTACCCACTCCAGCTAGACTAGCCAATGGCTACATGGCTCTCACCAATGGGACGTCTCATTCCCGCCCCCACTCCCGTCCCATTTCTTATCCCTCAGGTGATATTGTGGTCAATTTGGACCCTGAACCCAACATTAAGAAGATGGACACGGTTGTCAAGATTGATGCTGTGAGTAGATGTGCCGTGCTGTTATAATTTAGAAAACTGCTTGGCTTTGAGTATTTTTGTCCCTACTGTGGTTCTGTTCGTTTTAATGCTTTAAGTTTAATGTCTCATTTTAAAGTCAGCATGAAATGGAAATTGTGATAGAGGAAGGGTGCTATTTCAAGGGGAGGGACATTATTTTGATTAAAGATTACAAGAGCAGCATATACCGGTAAATAAAAAAAATGTGAACAATAAATCATTTATAATGATTTATTTTGCACTTTCCAGATTTCATGGTGACTAGTGTGCTATTGTAGAATCTTTTGTGGATGTTTGTATTTGATGAATGTTTTGTGTGGCCTTGTCCTTGTAGACCACCGATGCTGTTGTTAAAGTTGACTTGGTAAGTCTTGGTTTGGTTTAGACAGATTTAAATGTTTTAGACTTAATTTTCATTAAGTTGGATTTAATCACTGTAATGTCACAAGACATTACATTTATTATCAAATAAACATCACAACATCCTTTGTGCTAACAGAACGAGGAAGAGAAAGAGAAAAAAAAGAAAAAGAAGAAGAAGAAGGGAGAAGATGTGGAGGAAGATGAGCCGGATGAGAGCATGTTGGATTGGTGGTCCAAATACTTTGCCTCAATAGAGACTATGATGGAGGTGGGGAGGAGATGTCTTTAAATTTCAACTTAGTAAAGATTCTTTACATTTGATATATACTGTGTCATACTGTACATTTTTATTTGAACTTTCTGTGAATGCAGAATCTCAGAGCCCAGGAGACTGCTCTGGCGGAGGCAGAGGAAAGAGAAGATTTGGAGATAGCATTAGAGAGTGCAGGTAACCACAGCACTTAGCAAGGAAAGGACACAGTTCTGATAAACACTATCATCCCATCATATCATCCATCACTATTGTTGTCATGACTCAAACCCAGTTATACTGATCTTTTTCATGCCATGAAAGTTGGAACGTTTACAAGCTATGATAAATCTTCCATATATTTCTCTGAATTCAAATGAATTTTAATGTATGACTGAAGAGTATTTAATGAATGTTTTTAATGAAGAGATCCATCTTGTAAATTATACATAATCCATGTTATTTTGAGTGTTTAAAATAGCTCTTATGGCTTGAAAACATCATTGGGTTCATCATTACATACATCCATTCAAATTAGCCTCGTAGGTGTCATGCTCATCCGTTTCTCATTTCCATCTATACCTGTGTCCATTCATCCATAACCTCAGAGATCAAAGCTGATGAATTTCCTATGAAAGGCACCAAACCCAAGGAGAAGAGCAAAGACAAGAAGAGCTCCAAGGACAAAAAGAAGAACCATGATGGCGCAGAAAAACGACCTCCGAAACCAAAAGTTGACGAACTTATGGTTAGTGCGTCTTTTTGAAAATATTAGTCAAGAGCTGGAGGTGTTTTTATTTCTTGATTCATAAAGAACTTTAATTTAGAATGCACTTACACCACTGTTCAAAAGTTTAGGGTAAAAAAATGTCAATTTTAAATAAATAGTGTTCTTTTGAATTTTCTAACCATGAAACAATCCTGAAAAAAAACATGGCCTCCCCAAAAATATTAAGTAATACAACCATTTTAGCTGTGATAATCATAAGAAAAAGTACTTGTGCACCAAATCAGCATATTAGAATTATTTATGAATGATCATGTGACACTGAAGACTGGAATAATAACGGCTGAAAATGATCATTTTCATTTCAAAACATTACTGTTTTTTGTACTGTAATTTTTTATCAAATGAATGCAGCCTTGGTGAACGTGAGCCTTCTTTTAAAAACATCAATAAATAAAAAATCCACAACCCAAACTTTTAATCTGTGATCTGTAGCAATTTCAGCTAATTTCAATATAAATATGAACACCTTTATCTCATTCTCAGGTGTACAATAAAGAGCTGGAGTGTGAGTATGATAACTTTGAGGACTGGCTCCACACCTTCAACCTGTATAGAGGAAAGGCTGGAGATGATGATGACCACAATGTGGTCGATGATGATAGAATTGTGGGCAGATTCAAGGTAAGAACACACACACACACACACACACACATACATAAAGATCAGGTTTTATAATTAGAGTATGATCGTCATTTTTCATGTTTGAATCTGTCTCCTTGTGAACCAGGGATCCCTCTGTATGTATAAACTACCACTGTCTGAGGAGATCACCCGGGAGTCAGGGTTTGATCCGAACATGGGAATGTTCCAAAGCACACCTCACAATGACCCTATCAATGTTCTAATCAGGATTTATATTGTTAGAGTAAGTGAATTCAACTCTGAATTATATGCAGGTGCTATAAGTGCAGTACTGTGTCAGCTAAAGTAACATGACTCTCTTCTCAGGCCACAGACCTGCATCCTGCAGATATAAATGGTAAAGCAGACCCTTATATAGTCATTCGATTGGGAAAGTCGGAGATTCGGGACAAGGAGAACTACATATCCAAGCAGCTGAATCCTGTATTTGGAAAGTGAGTAGGCGATACGATTGTAAACCAACCAAACCAATGGTTTGACCTCAAGCTAGAAGATATAAATTTCTTGAAAGCACTTCATGTAGCACACCCTTATCTCTCTCTTTCCCTTAAGGTCATTTGACATCGAGGCCACATTCCCAATGGAGTCCATGCTGACTGTAGCAGTATATGACTGGGATTTAGTCGGAACCGATGACCTGATTGGTGAGACTAAGATTGATTTGGAGAACAGATTCTACAGCAAACACAGAGCCACGTGTGGCATCGCATCCAACTACTCTGTGTGAGTATTCTCTGCCCCTATTTTACTTGATTTATGGGACCAACACATTTGCAAAGACGCAAATCTTTATAGAACAGCATGCTAAAGTATTTACATTTTGGGGTTGTCAATCGATTACTTTATTTTAGCCTACATAATGTGACAATTAATTTATCTAAGTAATCATAATTACTGTAATAGCATACGTGAAAAGAGAAATTGTTTTGAAAATTGTTTTGAACTGTCCAAGCCAAATGTAAAGTCTTTTAATTAACTTTATAAATTTATGTGTTAAACTAACAGTCTTGTATTTTTAACTGACAGTCATGGTTACAATGTATGGCGGGACCCTCAGAAACCAACTCAGATCCTTGCTAAGTTGTGCAAAGAAGGCAAATTGGATGGACCCCACTATGGACCTGGTGGGAGGGTCAAAGTTGCAAACCGCGTCTTTCTTGGGGTTACAGAAATTGAGGATGAGAGTGGTGAGACATTTAAGAGCTTATATAGATAATTTATTTTTTTATTGTCCTATTGTTTATAAAAAAATATATACTTTTTTGGCTTACAGGTCTGAAGAAGCAGACAGAAGAACACTTGGCTCTCACTGTTCTTAGGCATTGGGAGGAGATCCCACGTGTTGGTTGCAAACTCATCCCTGAGCATGTAGAGACCAGGCCGCTCCTCAACCCTGACAAGCCAGGCATAGAGCAGGTATGCATGCGTGTGCAACAAAATACAGCTCTATTACCAAGGACATATTCGAAGGTTCACCAAGTGGCCTTGCTGAATTTTCCATCATTGGTAACAAATTCAGAAGATGAATAAACATCTGCATAATTTTCAGCTGTTTATTTATGCTTGATAAATGAGGGAATGCAAATGAAAAATGTAACGCCACTGAAAGGGAAAATAAAGCAAAATGTCATTATTAATTTGTCATTATTATATTGTAACTAACTGGTAAACTCCTCAAATGTTCATTAACTTACAGGGAAGGATTGAAATGTGGGTGGACATGTTTCCTATGGATATACCAGCACCAGGACCAGCCATTGACATATCACCACGCAAACCAAAGAGGTAGATGATTCTGTTCAAAGTCTCGGTTTACTCCATTTTGAACGCATTTTGAATCAGGATCAGTGAAACTTTTGCTGCCTTTCCTTTATTCATGCTCTTTTAATCTCAAATAGTTTGTTGCAGTTAAGGCTTTAATATTTCATGTGTGCATGATGTTGCAATCATTTTTTACAGTTTTTTTCCTTAACGTCTCTAGGTACATGGAACAAAATGTAATTTTGATATGTGCATCACTGAGTTTAGCCTTGAAGGAAATGAGACAAAGATATGAAGCTTTAATCATCAGTCATTCCCTAAATCGCTTTCTCAATCTTAGACCATTACACCCTTAAGCAAGGAACAGATTGGTTTGTTATCTGGACTGTTTTTGCAATTAATATTCTTTGAATGACTTAAAAGCTTTGGATGACGAAGTAACTGTTAATGGCAAATTACTATATAATTGTTTAGTATAATAGTTTTTTAACTGTGTTTAACTACAGAGATACTACCGTGATTCAGCTACAAAATAGATGACACTCTTTCTCACCTAGAGTTTGTAGAAACAACACACTGTCCTTATTATTTTACCTCTCATACTTACTCTGCCAACTTCACGCCTCTCATCTGCCTTTATTTTTTCATGTTAATCATCTAAAGAATGTGCCAGTTTTTTAACAAGGCCTGTACTGTGAAATGGTCCTACTTGAGTCTGAGATATTCATGCACTGCAAAAAGTCCAAATGTGCAGTTTAATCACATAAATGCATTTCTGAATTAAGTAGAAATAAATGTAAAGCTGATCCTGATTTTATCTGGATAGGATTGAATTGTAAATGTGAGTTCTACAGAATAGAGCCAGACCTGTGAGTTTGCTATATTGATGCCTAAAAAGTTATTTGCACATTCAATACCAATATCCAACAGTGTGCACAGACTAAATATTAAAAAAGGAAACTCATTTCAGAGGAAGAGAAGACTATAACGTTTTGATTACGACGACAATTTGGAACTAATTACAAGACCAGGAACATGCATTAAGAAAGTAAAAAGGTCAATCACATCTTTACAGAGCAGTTTTTACCGTTTTACTTTGGTTATATTACAACTAATATTTTATTATTATTATTATTATTTGAATCAAACCAGTTAAATTTTCTAGGTTAAAACAATATTTACAGTGTGAGATGATGATCCCATTGTTTTCCTTCCCCTCCACTCATCTCCCAGATATGAGCTCAGGGTGATAATATGGAATACTGACGAAGTAATTCTGGAAGATGATGATTACTTCACAGGGGAAAAGTCCAGTGACATATTTGTGAGGGGGTAGGTATGGGCAGGTGTGTGAAGAGTGTGTGGTTAATCTGTGACTTTTTGTTTGTTTCTGTTTCCTTTTGTTGTTTGTCCGTCTTGTTGCGTTTGATGTACTTTTGTGTATCCCCCCCTCCCTGCTCCCCACGTCATTGCTGTGCTGTTATCTAGCTTTGAGCTTCGTGTTATTATTTGGAACACTGATGACGTAGTTCTAGAGGACGATGCTTTCATGACAGGAGAGAAGATGTCTGACATCTATGTCAGGGGGTAAAGACGATACAATCGCATGGCCTGACCGCTCTCCCCACCGCCTGCAGAAATCTGTACCTGCCCCCTCCATTCACATCCAAAGAATAATACCACCTTCCATGCAGATCCTAGTTAAACTGGACCATATCATTCAAAACGATGCCGATTTCTAGTTAGAACCTCTGATTTAATTGTATAATAGTATTTTTTTTAATCTTTTTAGTTAAATTCCCTTTGTAATTCATAAAAATTTGAATATAAAATGCACATTTGGTATTCAATTTAACATTTAATAACTGGTATGGTCTTGGTTTATAGAGCCATTTTTGTTTAATATGTCTTGGGACTGAGATGTCTTTCACAGTATCAATTACTGCATGAAAGCATAAGATATGTCTCTGCATGCCAAAACCTACATTTACAATCTGACATGTGGCATTTGCATACCAACATTTTGCTTAAGAACTGAATCTATCTATTTCGTAAAGTTATGCATATAATAATGCATGTATTTGATTCATACAGTGGGCTATTAATGGTTCAAAGAAATGCATAATACAGACTTTAGCCATATATAATGTAATGCTGTTGGGACAGACTACAAACCTCTGCAGATGCAAGCCTAAAGTGCAGATAATTGACTAGATGTCATGTCAAGCATCTATTTTTCTTTTCTATTTAGAGAGTATATTTATTTTGTAATTACATGCACTCTCTTTCAAAATTATATTTTCAAAGAGTAACAAGAACATAACACTGAGTCATGCGTTGATGATCTACAGTGCATAGTCTTTGCATTTTATAATAAAATATGGCAACACTTTAGGGTCCAATTCCCACTAGGATATTGGCTGTTTATTAGTACTTATGAAGCACATATTAATGCCTTATTCTGCATGATCATATTCTACATTCCTTAATTCTACCCAAACTTAACAACTACCCTACTAACTATTACTAATCAAGCAGTAATTAAGAGTTTATTGAGGCAAAAGTCATAGTTAATAGATAGCTAATAGTGAGAATTGGACCATAATATAATAAAGTGTGACCTAAAATATAATAATTCAGACTTCAAAAAAATGTTTAATAACATCTTACTGCAATGACCATGGGGTAGAACTTTTATTTTGTTCAGTTTCCTGATGCAGAATGGAGCAACAACTTGATATGTATAAATGCTATCATATGCATGCTGTCTGTGTAGTATTTTATATATTTTACACATTTTCAAATATCTAAATGCACTTTTAAAGGACACTTCTTTGTCCATTTGTGCATGTTTTGTCATGTGACTTACAATAAGTCATTGATGACTATATATCGTGCTTGGATATGTTTTTGTATAAATGTTAAAATATTATTGTGCCACTTCTAACAATTGAAAATCATCTCCCTGCTCAGTTGGCTGAAAGGACAGCAGGAGGATAAACAGGACACAGACGTGCATTACCACTCTCTAACTGGGGAGGGAAACTTCAACTGGCGCTTTGTCTACCCCTTTGACTATCTAATGGCTGAGGAGAAGATAGTCATCTCCAAGAAGGAATCCATGTTTTCCTGGGATGAGACAGAGTACAAGATTCCTGCTCGACTCACCCTTCAAGTGTGGGATGCTGATCACTTCTCTGCAGATGACTTCCTGGGTATGCTCACAAAACAAAAATATTGTTAGATATTTATAGTTATTTGCATTTATAGCAACATAATTTGGGGTTTGAAGAGCAATTTGATTATTGTCGTTTATAATGTGCTCAATTAAAAGTCCATGTGTTTCATTCAAAATATATTTGTGATTTAATTCCACAGGTGCGATTGAGTTGGATTTAAATAAGTTTCCCCGTGGGGCAAAAACAGCCAAGCAGTGCTCTCTCAACATGGTTCTCAAAGAACATGAGCTGCCAACCATTTCCATCTTCAAACAGAAGAGAGTGAAGGGCTGGTGGCCATTTGTGGCCCGAGATGAGAATGATGAATTTGAGCTTACGGTGAGTTAATACAATGCAATTATCTAAAGGTTATTTTACTGCTTGATAATGTTAACAGTTAAAGGGCCCAGAACCAGATATGAAGAATGAAGACCCAGAGTCAGAATTATAAAAAATGAAAGAAAAGTTTACTGAACATATTTTGCAGTTTCATCATCAGAAGTCAGCTTCAAGACAAAAATCATAGCAGTTATACTATTTTCAAGGTCTAAGCTACGTCATTGCTTACACGTTGAATGATTCTCATTGGCTAAGAAATAGATAAACACAGTAATTTTCCACACATATACAGATAGACGAA
>JAOTRC010000010.1:3723322-3734253 GCA_027497675.1 Cyprinella lutrensis | reverse complement strand
CAAAACATAATGGTAAAACATTCACTCGTTTGGGAGAAAAACAGATAACATTTGCTCCTCAGAAAGCAAATATAATAGAAAGAATACATTTTAATCCAACAATTAAAGTTCAATATAGCAATGCACAATATACTGTAGCTTGACCATCTGTACAGAGAAGTTTCATATGTGTTGGACATATGTGTTCATGACGCCGTTAGGATCCATAAACCGTTCTCCTGAGACCAGAGAAAGAGACAAATGGCCTTGTGCACCTAAAAGAAGCTGGTGACTTCCGTCAGCATGCATTTAAGAATATTATTTCACAAGAAAAAGCATAAAGAATATTGACCACCCCTTCAATAATTTGCCAGCATGTTGTGTATTTGGAATAATTGCTAAGGCTACCTCATGAACATTCAAACCATGTCATGCTTGCAGGGAAAAGTGGAAGCAGAGCTCCATCTATTGACAGCTGAGGAGGCTGAGAAAAGTCCAGTCGGCCTTGGACGGAACGAACCCGAGCCACTTGAGAAACCAAAGTAAGATATAAAGCAGCTCATTTACACACATTTGCTTCCGCTTCACCTAGCACATCTGAGAGAAAAATGCCGTTTCAGATTATGAATAAAAAGATATACTTTAGTGTAGACTATATAAGTCTACTATGAAGTCCAGTGAAGAATGCCCATCTGAATCTGTTAACTTCCCTTTCTAATACTCCCACTCTCCTCTTTCACATCCTTCCTTCCTCCTGTGACTGCCCTTTCCCTCGCCTACCCTTTCCTGCTCGTTTCCTTCATTTCAACCCCCATTCCTGTTTTGGAAAAAGTCGTCCAGACACCAGTCTAATGTGGTTCATGAACCCTCTGAGGTCCATACGATACTTCATTTGGCACAACTACCGCTGGCTGATCCTGAAGGCTCTGGCCCTGCTGCTGCTCCTCCTCCTCGTTGGGCTCTTCCTCTACTCGATTCCGGGATACCTGGTCAAGAAACTCCTAGGGGCGTGAGGAGAGAGGGGAAGATCACTGGTAGCCCTCTCTCACTGCCTCTGTTTTCTCTGCTTTTTGTCTCTCTCTGAGCAAACCTTTAAGCTCAAACTGTGCATCAGCGTATTTCTGTCTTTTTGTTACTCGTTCCATTTTTAAAGGCCGACGACATGGACCTGAGATTGTGTGTGATTAAGTGTTTTCCATTTTGTCATACCAACTCTTTCTTACCGCATAGCTGCATGCTATGTGGTACCTCAAGTATTTTTGGTGGTCATTTTTCCCTCTGGTTGTCTTGCTTTATTTATTATAGATTTTATGACTGTCTGCTACTGTGCTTTCTCCGAACTTACCTTAGTTGCCTGATGTGTCATTTTACTGCTCTGAGCTCAACCCACTGCAAAGTTACAGTATCATTCTCACACAGACAGTAGACCTAGGCCAGGGGTGGTCAACATCATTCCTGGAGAGCAATGGATGATAAACCCTTATAAAAACACCTGAACAAGCTAATCAGTATCTTTAGGATTACTAAGGATGTAGACAGTTGAGTATTTTTCAGGATTGGAGCTAATTTCTGCAGGACAGTGGCTCTCCAGGACCGATGTTGACTAACCCTAGTCTAGTGGAATAGTTTACCCAACAATTAAGATTGTGCCATCATTTACTCGATGATGGACATGGTTTTGTCCATCAGGAATTAATGGAATCATTGGCTGGCGCACACGTCATCAGAGAAGAGATGTCATTGCAAGTGGAAGTGACATATATAATAAACACTGCAGTATTCAGTGTTCATGTTCATTGTGACGTTAACACGTTAACGTGACGTTAAATGGTTAAAATGCCTTTTAAGAGATTTTATTACTTTTCAATCATGTTACCAATCATCTTACTAACCACTAACATTTGTATTACCTCTCTTCCTCCATCATCCCTGGTTTCATCTTTCTTACCTGCAACCATTTCACCACTTCCAATCACAGCCGTCCTGACACCACCTTCCTGTGGTTTTTGAGCCCACTGAAGGCCATCCGTTACCTGATATGCAACCGCTACAAGTGGCTCATCATCAAGATCATCTTGGCTCTGCTGCTGCTAATGATGGTGGGCCTGTTTCTCTACAGCATGCCAGGCTATCTGGTCAAGAAGCTGCTTGGGGCCTAAAGAGAAGTCTTTTGCCCTTGACCTCTCAAGTGTCCCTTTTCTATTGAAAGCACTTGTTTTATTTTTTAAACAATATCTCAAAAGTTTACCATCTCTCATAGTTGCACTCTAAGCATAACGTATCAAATATCTTTTTCTGTATCAAATTGCATGTCTTACCTGGAAAAGATCGATTATCTTATTTATCTTTCTATTTGTACATTTCAAGAATAATTAGCCACGTGGAGAAAGCAGCAGTGCTTATTTTTGGTACGAAATTAAGCTGGACTAGCGTTTAAGGTATACGTTCAAATGTTCATATGAATGCATTGCTTCAAATTCTTGGATTTTGTGTAGTTATTGTCTAGACGTGTATGTGTCGCTGCTAAAAGCACAATAAGCATGCAACTTTGTCTTAAGAAAGATGACTTGTTCATCAGTGGCTGCAGTCTGAAAAAAAATATTATGGTAGGGTGACAGGCCTCATATACAGTATGTTATTTGATTAAACTTTGCCTTGATGTTTGCACTTTCAGTCCATGACACAAATCTTCTGCACTCCAGTAAGTTACAGTAATGTTGTTTATCCTTTAGAGAAACACAGATTCTCGTAGGGGAATGATGTTTAATTTGACATTTCAAGTTTAAAGAAAACAATAGAATGCTCTTTCCTATACGTCCTACTGTTGATTTTGCTTGCTGTGTACTTGTTTGCTTGCTATGCACTGTTGCTCTATTTAATGAATGCCATTTGACCACGGACTTGTTTGCACTGATTTTGGCTGGTTTATATAAAAAGAGTGTATTTTTAATTCTTGTTCACAAGTGTGCAATATGGATTGATTAATTTATTTTTGTCAGTATGAAGACAATAAAATGAACTCTGCAATAAAAACTGCACGTTTCTTGTTTCCATAGTGTGGGTATGCATGTGTGTGTGAGATAGTTTAAAACCCTGTTCTCTTTCACACAGTCGTCCATCTACTAGCCTGTCGTGGCTGTTGAGTCCAATACGGGTGACCTGCATAATGGGTTGGCGGCAGTATAAGTTGGCCACAGTGGTGACTCTGCTCAGCATAACCGGGCTGATCTTTTTGGGCCTTCTGTTCTTTTCTCTGCCTTCAGCTTTCATCGAGAAGATTTTCAACATCTCAGGATAAGCTGATCAATCACCTGCTATGGCATCACTTAAAAGCACTACTGATTAAATGCATTTAAATGCATTTATTTACAAATGCATGGCATAATATATATTTTTTATGTATGTATATAGGCTTTTTATGGGTGTTTTTTCAACTATGAGCCTTTTGGTGCTGTAAACTCTTAAAAACTGTAATATAGTTAATTTGTCTACTATAGTGTCTATTCGTGCAGTATCTGAAATTGTCATTTTAGTCGAAATCCTGAAAGTTGTGAACATTTCCATGGTCTATCACATCTCAACTTGCATTGTTTGATAACATTCTGAGGTAAAACTGATGCTAATGACATTTTTATGGAATACAATGGTTGGCCATTGCTAAGGCTCATTTCATAGCTAACATTTTGTGTATTCTAAACATAATTTGTGTAAATTTGACACAGGAAATTTGATAGGAAATTTTGTAAAAAGGGACATTCTGCAAAATCAATACTAACCTAATGGTTTATCTACTTAAGATGGCTTATATTGTCATAGATTTAAATATGTAAAGAAAACTTTCAAATTTGCTAGTTTTAATAAATCTACCCCAGGGGCATTAGTACCCAAGTGCCTTAGTTGAAGAACACCCTAATATATTTTTATACTCTATTATGTGTTAAGATGTAAAGTAACTTAATACCTATATGTAAACTTTATAATATTATGGCTCAAATTAAAATCATTCTTTGAACGTGCGTCTTGTTTGTATATATATTTTTACATTATAAATACCAGCAGTATTTGTCTTTATCTTACATTGAAATGGGTCAAAGTGGTGTAATGTAAGATAAAATAGCAACGTTTTGTCATATTACTTGATAGATCCTTAACTTTTGTAGATTTCATTAAACAGTTTTGCCCCCTCACAGCCACCGTACCTCTCCCGAGATGCAGAACTACACGTCGAGCTCCTATTGGCTAAGGTCGTCTCCGGGTGGAGGGCCGCCAATCAGTGCGGGCCACGGTACGACTGTGCTGTGTTGTTACGCTGCTGGTTGGAGACCGGTCGTGTGATACAGTTAGTGAGGAGGAGAGAGAGTTCACGCGGCGGGTGCACACAGCATTACACCGACTGAAGAAGCCTTGAACAAGACAATTGATTAGGCACAAAGAACAACAATGCGAGCGCTACTGGGTGAGTTATAATGACATAAAGACTTGAACTCAGCTTTTAAGAGACGCGTTTCATTGACTCATCGTTTGCAAGTAAAACTGAGATGTATAGACTGAGCCTAAACTGTAGAACTAGTTTGGACGTTGATTTGACAAAAAGAGAAACAGTTCTCTAAAGTTAAACTAACTGAAGTGTGTTTTATGAAGCTTGTTTACATTAAGTACGTACGTATAAGTGTGTAGCACCGTATTAATATATTATAACGTTAGTTAGAGTGTGTAATGGAGGGTTAGGCCTATACATTAAAGCAATTTCATCTTCATGTTGCAGAAGACCAATTGGAAAATACTAATACTTATTGCAGTGATCTGTTGTATGTGCCTAGAGTCTGGTAGTAGAAAGTCCTGGTTGTTATGACTATGAACCATGTGCAATGTTTCATGCTGTAGATCTTGTTAACAGAGCTGTTGAAATCACTTGCTGTACCCCAATACTAATGCTCCTTTATCTTCTCAGGTGTGTTGGCGTGCTCTCTGACTGTACTCTCTGTCCACGGCCTCTACTCTGCTGGTGATGATGTGGTTGAACTCAACCCCTCCAACTTTAACAGGGAAGTCATACAGAGTGACAGTCTCTGGCTGGTTGAGTTTTATGCCCCCTGGTAAGTTGCAAGAGCGTGGTGGAACCCGGATATGTGTTGCTTATATAGATCTCTTGATCTTTAGTTACAGATCAGGTTACTGTCTAGAATGCTGGTGCTGAATCAGTCCAATCTGTTGCTTTCCTGTATAAAATTGAAAGTGTGAGTCATAGCTACTCTAATGAGATGTAAAGCAATGCAAATGAAGTGCCTGAGGAGTTCGTCGTAGTTTGCATATGATGCATAATACAGTAATGAGCATCATTATTACACCAGTATAGCTATATGTTTCATTATGATGTTTATGTATTTTTTTTAAAGGTGTGGTCACTGCAAGAGCTTGGCTCCTGAATGGAAAAAAGCAGCCTCAGCTTTAAAGGTAAATTCTGAACTTAAGATTACGTAATAATTAATTGCACTTACAATCGAGAACGCTTATTCAGAACCACTTCAATTTACTGGCTCAGAATGATTTATTAAGCATCATTCTTCCAAAAAGTAGTATAAACTACCTATTTTTTAAAAAATAAATGAATAGTTTTATTTCGCAAGGATACATTAAATTGTTCTAATGTGACAGTAAAGATATTTATAGTGTTACTGAATATTTATTATTTATTGTTTATTTAATAATTATTATTTATATAATATTATTTAGTATTTAATATTTATTGAATATTGTCTTATTTTATACTTTCCATTCATCAAAGAATCCTGAAAAAAATGTATCACTTTTTCTGCAGAAATTAAGCTGCACTGTTTTTAGCATTGATTTCTAATAATAATATGTTTGAATACCAAATTAAGATATAGAAATAAATTCAATTCTACATATTACTGTGTTCTTTAATAAAATAAATGGGTTCTTGGTGAGCATAAGATACTTTTTATTTTAAATCTTACTAACCACAAACCTTTGAATGGTGGAGTTTAGTATTATAGTAATATAGTATTTGGTGCTCTCTTAAAATGACTGTGTTGTTAATGAACCATACTTGTTTAATGGAACATGAATTGAAACCTGAATCATTAAAATCCTTATTTTTGTATCTAAAAACTCAGAAATAACAAGCAGCGTGTCTCACCACAGTTATAAACTGGATAAATCAAAAAGTGAGAAATTATTAAAAAAAAGATTGTTGATAGCATTTGTGTTTTGGTACAGGGCATTGTGAAGGTGGGTGCTGTGGACGCAGACCAACACAACTCCTTGGGAGGCCAGTATGGAGTCCGAGGCTTCCCAACTATCAAGATCTTTGGAGCCAACAAAAATAAACCAGAGGATTACCAAGGTTCAGTTCTGCATCAAACATCTTGACATGCTTGTAAAGAAAATGTTTTATGGCCATATTGAAAGCATGTTGTTAATTCTCTCTGTCCTAGGTGGGCGAACCAGTCAGGCCATTGTAGACGCAGCTCTGAATGCTCTTCGCTCCCTGGTCAAAGACAGGCTTGGTGGAAAGACTGGAGGCTCAGACTACAGCAGAAAGGTATTGAAGCTCAGCATGAAGAATTTTTTTAGTTTGTTTTCCTTCCATTGATTGACTCCTCTGTGATGTTGTGAGCAGAGTGGAGGTGGTGCTGGAAATAAGAAGGATGTTGTGGAGCTGACCGACGACAACTTTGACCGTACTGTGCTGGATAGCGATGATATCTGGTTGGTGGAGTTCTTCGCCCCCTGGTGTGGACACTGCAAAAAGTAAGTGGTTTCCTCTGTGTCTCGCATACATCATAAGACCTGTCTGTCTGTCATTCTCCTGAAATCGTACCTGACATGCTGTGCCATGCATTATTGAAGCGTTGAATCAATGTTCAATTATTTACAAGGATTCTAAGACACAATGAAATTCCTTTGCTGGCTGGGCTTTCCCATGTTTATTTTCTTTAATGTTTCCAGTCTTGAGCCAGAATGGACGGCAGCTGCCACAGAAGTCAAAGAGCAGACGAAGGGTAAAGTGAAACTGGGTGCTGTGGATGCTACTGTTCACCAGGGCTTGGCAAGCCGCTATGGGGTACTTATTTGATGTCTTACTATTTGGTTGCGCTTTATTTTACAGTATGTGTACTTGCCTAAAAAGTACTGGTTAATATAATGTAACAACATAGGATAAGGTTAGGTTTAGGGGTTATTACCCAGTTATTGTAATATCTATAATATTTACATAGTATGTG
The DNA here is from genome assembly GCA_027497675.1 of Cyprinella lutrensis. Lineage (NCBI taxonomy): Eukaryota > Metazoa > Chordata > Actinopteri > Cypriniformes > Leuciscidae > Cyprinella > Cyprinella lutrensis. Next base: position 3,727,027 of record JAOTRC010000010.1, on the reverse strand, counting down.
CATGAAGATGGTCAGTAAAATAAAGTGCTACAAGCAATTCTTATTTTGACCCTAATTTATTTTCAGATCCCATTTATGTCATCAAAAAATATCAATTCATTTTGGACAATTAACATTTTTCTTGAATATCTGTTGTGCATTTTTTTTTTTCTCCTCAGGTCATTGAGTTCATTAACGGTGTCTTTTCTGCTTTCTTTATTTATTGGCAGATTCGGGGATTCCCCACCATCAAGATCTTTCGTAAAGGAGAGGAGCCAGAGGACTTTCAGGGGGGACGTACCCGATCTGACATCGTTGCTAGTGCCATGGAGCTTTACTCTGATAACATCCCACCTCCAGAGCTTCAAGAGGTGAGTATTTTCTCTAATATTTTTAAGCATATAGCATATGGTGTAATTAATGTGTATTATGTTTAAATGCACTCCCTAGTGGGTTAGGATTGGGGTTTGGTTAAGGTAGTTGTATGCAGTTATTCATAGGTCTTACTATAGTAAATGCAGTGTGCTTGTAACATGTAAAGTGTTACCAATTTTTTTTTTTTTGATAAACATTTTGTAAAGAAATAATAGATATAGTTTGGTTTATATTCATGTGGTTTTTATATCCTTTAGATTGTGAACGAAGATGTTTTGAAGAAGACCTGTGAGGACTATCAGCTATGTATGATTGCTGTGTTGCCTCACATTCTTGACACAGGTAGGATACAATGGCAACCTAAAACACACATCAAGTGATTTCATCAAAACTATTGTTATTTAGAAAAAAAATTGGAAAATGACAAGCCTCTTAAACAGTGATGTCACTAGGGATGCACAATATATTAATTATAGGTTATTGGATGTATTTTCTTTCTTTTTTTCATATATATATATATTAGGGCCGTCAAAGCGATTAATCACATCCAAAATAAAAGTTTGTGTTTACATAATATATGTGTGGGCACTGTGTATAATTATTTTAGATATATAAACACACACACACATGCTTGTATATATTTAAGAAATATTTTCATGTATATAGATTTATATATAATTTATATTATATATAAATATAAATTATTTGTTTTTTCTTAAATATACATGCATGTGTGTTTTTATATATATATATACAAAATAATTATACACAGTGCCCCCACAAATATTATGTAAACACAAACTATTATTTTGGATGCGATTAATCGCGATTAATCGTTTTGACAGCCAACATCTTGATAAAATTGACAGCTTCCTTAATCTGCATTTAAAGATGCACTTCTCTGAAACGGTGAGTAATGTATCAACCGAATGTTTCTGAAAACAAATAATCAAATCACATTCCTAAAACCCACTGCAGCTTCCAGGCAGCTTTTACCCCCCTAATACAAATCATTTATCTGGTCATATGCCGTACAGTCTTGATTTATACTGTTAATGGAAGTGAAATTGGTAACATTGGCCTGAGCCACATTTTAGCAGGATCAATAAACACCCCTGGGGGTCACTTTCCCCTTCTGCATCTGCTGAAGGCGGGCTTCAACCTCATGTCTTCCCACGACCCCTGACCTAGGACAATCTCTCATCATTTTCCCCATATGCACAGATCAGTTATCCTACACTGCAACCAATACATCTATTTCCAGGTATCAGCAATGCACATTCTAAATGGAACGTTACAATGTATCATTCCATAAGGAAACAATGTGGAATGCATCACTATAGAGTGATACGATCTGTAAACACTGTATCATTTTAAAAGCTTCACAAACAACTTAAAAGATCCGAACCCACCAGCGCCAGATGGTCCCGGCTCCATCCCATCCACTGAGCCACAAAGGGTTCACCAAAGTCCCGATGCCCAATCTCCACGGCGCCCGGCCCTTCAGGCTGGAAGCGTCGCCGACTTCCAGCCTCTTCCCTGGGCGAGAGGGATCGTCTCCTCCGCCGCTGCTGGAGCCCCCAAACCCGCAGGAGTTGAGAAAGAAACAAAAGCTCCTTAGTTCGGATCCAGAATGAGTCTCTCCTCCTCCGGGCTCTGTCCGTCCGTGGCTGGCTGGTGCTGGTGCTGGTGCTGGTGCGGGTCGGGCTGCTCTGCTTCGGGGTGTTGTTCCTCCTGTTCACCGCTCAAGCTGGATCCACCAGCGGAACAAAAACGCTCGCCCCGTCCGTCCGTCCGTCACCCCCCCACAGCCCGAGAGCCCGTTCTTCTTCTTCTTCTTCTCCTTCTTCTCCTCCCACTGCTGAGACTCTTGGCTGTCTGCTGGTCTGTTTTGTGTTCGCCCTCTAGTGTACGCTTCCCATTCCCCCCCCAAAAAACGAATTCCAATTAAGTTTTTTTTTTAATTCAACCATTGCACTGTTTACCTAAACAGACTTCTCCATTATAAAAGAAATACAATGTGCAGTATCCAATATCGCTGGTGTTTTAACATAAAACATAAACAAAGACTTACATTACATTTTGCCAGGGGTTGTACAGATTTACAAAAAAATTTCAAAGTGTTTACATACATTCAGAGTTTTTGTTGCCTTTGGATTAACAGAATGTTTAATCGTGTTGACATATTGTTTGACCTCATTGTTAAAAGCAATAAAAGATATTGAGGAATGTGCAAACTTACATTTATGAATGTAGAATTTTGCTAAGAGAATAATCAAGTTAATAATAAAAGTTTCATTAGGTCTAGACTTTATTCTATTGAGGTCATAAAGGCCAAAAAGGACATCCTTCCAAAATAATTTGAAGTTTTTCTCAATTTTTTCTGCAATAAAATTACAAATATCAGACCAGAGATTTTGTACAAAAGGGCATTGCCAAAATAAATGGGTTACTGTTTCAACACTCATGGAACAGAAAGTGCACATTACATCAATGTCTTTTTTAAATTTTCTAACAATATGATCATCCGGGTATCTCTCCACTGGAACGTGTTAACGCAAACGTGTAAGTTTCACGTTTGAGGGGTTGAACCGTGACATCTACACATTTTCGAAAGTGGACCAACGTGATTATTTCACGTCTTGTCGTGATACCGGGTTGTGTAATATGTGCGGTATGCAGAATGGACATGGATCATTCTGATAATAAATAATTAACGATTACAAATAGGTTTTAGATAATAAAATAACTCATCTCTGTAGTAACACACAATGTAGTCTATAACTCATAAATAAACTATAAAACGATGCTTAACACACTAACATAACCAAGAAAGTACTTAACAGGGCAGAGAGACAAGGATTGAGTTGCACTTACCAGGCGTGGTGGCGATGATGCTGATAAACAGGGTGAAACCAACGACTGCCAACGTCATTTCGAAAGAAAGTAATTTATATTGGCGTGACAGATGACAACGCATTAATTGCTCTTTAAAAAACAAGTTTTCATAGCAAGAGATAAGAGTTTATAGCTGTTATTTACTGTTAGTAAAAGCAGAGGATGGGAGTGAATCACTCCCAGAGAGAATCCATTTAGGTGCGCGCGCCCGTGCTGGAGGAGAGGAAGAGCGCGCACCGTGCCAGTTTAAAGGGACAGCTTCACCAAGTAGATCCCCACCATCCACAAGAAATGCAGCAGTGTCATTTTTTGACCAGCAAAAAAAAAAAAAAAACCCACAATTCAAGTGAACATAAATTGCATTAACCCATTCAGACCCTGTGTCCATTACACATGTCAGCCCTTTTTTAACTTCTGGAGCGTTTCACCTAGCCTGCAGTCCATGATTGGACG
>JAOTRC010000010.1:3712935-3723222 GCA_027497675.1 Cyprinella lutrensis | reverse complement strand
AAAATATTTTGCATGTGTTGTTTCTACATATATTGGAACACTTTTAGCACCCAGCCATATCAAAATTCAAGAATTGTTTTTTGATGCACCCTAATGCATACATACATACACACACACACACACATATATATATATATATATATATGTGTGTGTATATATAGACATACATACATACATACACGCACGCACACACACATTTTTTGCAATGTTCATTTATAGGTCATCACTTAATTTTCAGCTTACTGTGTAAGACGGATATGTTAGAAACATGACTGATGGTTAATATACAGTGTTATTTTAGTATTATATACTATTGCAGTTTTAGTTTTCATTTGTTTAATGAAAGTTTTAGTAATTTTGTCTTTTTATTAGGTTTCTGTAGTGTTGTTGTTTTTAGGTTCTTTAATATAATTATTTTTAATGTTAGTACTTCAAATTGTTTTGTCAGTTAGTTGCCAAGGCAATGTTTCAATTTCTAATCTAATTATTTTATTTCTGCTTTATTCCAATTAAGCACCAATTTGCAATAGTTTTAGTAAGCAATAAGATGCAACAACATTTATTTAGTTTTTCTCTCTGCTCTCACAGGTGCATCTGGAAGAAACTCTTACATGGAAGTGATGAAGACGATGGCAGAGAAATACAAGAAGAAGATGTGGGGGTCAGTGTTTACAGCATTATCTAGAGGACAAGTTGAGATCAGCCTGCCCATAAATAACACCAGTGCATGTCGCTGCTTGTGTGCCAGAGATGAGACATTAGGGAATAGAGTGGGATGCAGTCAGACACATCACTCTCTTTCCTCTCTCTACACAGTTGGTTGTGGACTGAAGCAGGGGCACAGATGGAGCTGGAGGCCTCTCTTGGGATCGGTGGATTTGGCTATCCCGCAATGGCAGCAATTAATGCTCGCAAGATGAAGTTCGCTCTACTTAAAGGCTCATTCAGTGAAACTGGCATCCACGAATTCCTGAGGTAACAGAAGGCTGAAGTTTATGTTACAAGGAAACAAGTTACGTCACAGAGACCATTCGCATACAGTAAATTTAAGGTGTTGTTTATAACGGCCCTTCTAACTGTCTGCCTGTTCTATGTTGTTAAACTATTAATGTCTTTATTTATGCAGGGAACTTTCTGTTGGCCGTGGCTCCACTGCTACGGTGGGAGGTGGAGCTTTGCCTAAGATCAACACTGTGGAGCCTTGGGATGGGAAAGATGGAGTGGTGAGTAGAGAGAACAGTGTGAGGGTGGATGGATATCATCCTTTCCTGTTTTCAACCTCCCCTTTTTTTGGCCTTTCCTCAGTTGCCCATGGAGGATGACATTGACCTGAGCGACGTGGATTTGGACGATTTGGAGAAGGATGAGTTATGAGCCTGGTCTGAACCACTGTAGATCTCAAATGATGCCCATGTCTTCTCTCCCATGGATGAGGGGATGGTAGGGACTTCCTTCAGACTCCTGAAAACATACAAATAAAGCAAATGGTTGTGCAGCTTTTTAAAAGAAAACACCCCCCGTTTGTCAGGCGTTTCAGTATGTACATCACGATTGAGCTCTGCTCTGCCTAATTTTCCTTCACATTTTGACTTTGTGACTGATTGGATCTTTCAATCAGCTTGATGAAGCAGAATGTGACTGATTATCAATCACTTGTTTCCGGTAAGCCAGACGTCACACTGAGGCTCTTAATAGAACACTTTCTAATAACAGATTCATTGACAAGATTTAATCAGATGGTACTGGTCTTTCTGGTACTGAGATAAACCAGTGGTTATTTATATTCGCCTTTCTATGGTTTCAGCAGCTCATTGCACTGGAGTTGTTTTCATTTTCACCCTTTATCCCTCTCATGTGACTTTTTTTTCTTTTATTATTATTTGGCTATTTGTTTTAAAATTGTTACTGAAAAGAATAGCAGCCAACCTGTATCCCAGATTGCCCATTTGTCTGTGTTTGACCAGGTGTAATGTGGGTGTTGTGTAGATTTTTCTTACACAGCTTGGTTTTGAAATAAATGTTTTTGTTATGAAAATAAAACAAAAAGTAATAAATTGAGTTATTTTTTTTATAAAGCTATTCTGATAGACACCAGTGGCCTATGAATCAGTGGTTTATTGAGAATTCATGCAAACAAATACAATATTCAGTTGTAAAGATGCAACATTCAGATTCTTACTGATGCTTTGGCTTGACAATATGTCTGGACATCCCAATCCCAGCTGCAGTACACAACCATCACCACAATTAACTATACAAAATTAGAAATGACTCAAAGCTAATGTATATATATCCAGTACAAATATTAATTTTGGCATTTCACTTCAACAGTCATTTTGCAGAGGAGAAATAGTAAGGAATAAAATACCACGCATGCAAAAGAGCCGATTATTAGCATTTTCCAATGTTTCCATTAGCTGAAACTATAAGACAGTTAGATATTACCGTTATGATCCATGAAGCTACATATTCAACAGCATCTGTACTGTTCATGTTGACACTGGACAGGTAAAAGGCAAATTAGAAACTAACCCCCTGTCTGCCATTCTATCTGTGCCATATGTCCAATTGGACAATAGCATTTAAATATTAATGAGTAGTCTAAAGGCTGACGGTTGCTGGTTTTTGTTGTTGTTTTTTAACCTAAAGGCAGAAATGGTTGTGACAATTTTGTCTGCTTGTTAGAATTGAAACCAAAACGGAGAAAAATAATTATGCATGAATAAATTGCACATTTCTGACCCATTTATTCTAGTGTATTCATATCGATTTGAAATCAAAATACATTGAAAATTAAACCCCAGCAGCCAACAGTAAGCATTTTTTTTTACTGTTCAAAAGTTTGGTGTTTGAAAGAAATTGATGTTTTTGAAAGAAATTTCTTCTCACCAAGGCTGCATTTATTGGATTAAAAATGCAGTAAAACAGTAATACTATTAATTATTTTATACAATTTAAAATAACTTTTTAAATATGTAATGAAATCCTGTGGTGGCAAAGCTGAATTTTTAGCAGGATTATACACTGCTTAATATTTTTATAGAAACAATGAATACATTTTTCTGGATTCTTTGATGAATAGAAAGTTTAAAAGGACATTTTATTTTAAAAAAATATAACAATGTAGAAAATGTAATGCATCCTTGCTGAATAAAAGTAATTTCCTTCAAAAAACAAAACAAAAAAACAACGTATTGACCCAAAACTGTTGGCATGTTCTGTTACATCCTAAAAGAAGCAATACTAATAATTGGCCAGACAGCAGGCTGCTCCGAATGCACCTGATGCATAAAACCCAACATCTAACCAAATAGCGTTTTGAAGATCCTTTAGCTTGAATGAATGCAAAATAAAATGAAATATTTACCTACAAAAACTTCATGTTTTTTAGCGGAATAGCCATTCTGCAAATGTGCACGTAGTACTGACAATTAGTTTACTGTTTGAATGGAATACAAACCATTGAAAATAGAAATTTTTTTAGCCATCCATCACTAAAAGATATCATGAAGCAACGACAATTCTGAAGCATCATTCTATAGAGCATTGATTTGACAAAAATCTGTCTATTGCAACCAATCATAAGAGGCCTCATTTATAAAATGTTACGAAGAAACCATCCTACATTCAATCTTACGCTCATTTCTCAAGTTTTAGCATACGCATGCTAAATGTGTGTGCGCACATTTTATAAACGAGGCCCTGAGGAATTCAGTTTTCAAATGTGAATATCTGCTAAAAGTGAATTTTGACAATTGATTTCAAGAGGTCGTTCACAATCCGACCCGGTCCAGACATGACAACTCAGCAGTGGCAATCCAAACAGAATTACATCAAAATAAAAACAGGCTGGAATGATGAAAGAGGTTACCAACCATGAACAAGGAAGCAAGAAAAATAGAAATGTATCATTGATAATGCCAGCAACTCCATTTTCTTAAATCTTGTCTTTTCAGTGTGCATGTGAGTGGCGCCTGCCAGCTGCTTTTAAGAGCTGTTTTATAACTGTTGAGAAGTGCTTTGGTCAGACTGCAGTAGTCTGACGATAGAGGGGTCACTCTTGGCACCTTTGATGAATTCCTCCAGAGACAGTCTACCTATAGATTTGAAAAAACAACAAGAGTTATTTTGTTCATTTCTGAGACATTCAGTGGTGATAGGATTAGAATTTAATCCTAAATATGACTACTCAATTGTGGTTGTCATAGACACTGTGAAAAAATTATTTTCTTAATTAGTATATTTGCCTTGGTTTTAACTTGGAAAACAAAGTTGCTTAGGAAAGAAACTATTTGGCAATTGACTAGGAAAAGTAAACATTCAAGACAAATCTTGATTTAGATGATTTTACTCTAAAACAAAGACAGCGTATCATTTTTTTACAGTGCATATTTTCCATGGTTTAGCCATTAACTTTTCGTGGAGTCTATATAAATATTATCGGTGAGTGGGAGACGGATCTCAGGAGGCGTACCATCGTTGTCCGTGTCCATCTGTCGGAATATCTTATCTGTGCGTTTCTCTGGCGTTGACTCATCCTCGGGCATCTTCATCACAGACGACACCATTTTATAAATTGCCTGTGAAAATGAATGTAACCGTGTCAAAACATATGGTAGTTTGCGGTCACATGCAACGCTTTCAGTTATCAGTAGCAACATGTTTGTCTTTATAATGCTACAACTGATGCAAAAGTTGCACAATGCAGCTGTCACTGTCACAGCTTCAATCAACACTTCATATCAGAGTAATCTCTGCAAATGATCATGACTCATGAGCCAGTTCCTCTGACAGATACATTTAATGTCACTTTCAGATATTGTTTTACATCATGTCCTCTGATGCAGGTGTAAAAGAGCCATCTATGTTATTAACATTGAGAGTCAACAGTCCCTTTGAAGTAGCGAACAAAGCCTTTGTGTTTGGTCACCATTTGTGGCAAGACCATATGGCCTGTGGAACACTTGATTGAGGAGATCTGTTTATTCAGGAGGTCTGTATCACCAAACATTAGACTGAGCCAATATTGATATGGAACAAGCTTCTCGAAAAACAATGGCTGGCCAGCTAAAACACAGAAATACAAATGACACCAAAAGCCCACCTGTACGATCTCCAGCATTTCAGCCCGGCTGATGTATCCGTTGCCGTCCAGGTCGTACATGCTAAAGGCCCAGCGGAGCTTCTGCTCCAGGCCTCCGCGCGAGGTCACGCTCAGGGCGATTATGAACTCCCGGAAGTCGATTGTGGCGTCGCCGTTGGTGTCGAAGGTGCGGAAGACGTGCTCCGCGAACTTCGAAGCGTCACCGTAGGGAAAGAAATTGGCGTAGATCTTCTTGAATTCCTCAACCGTTAGGTGGCCCGAAGGACAGTCCTTCAGGAAGCCGCGGTACCACTCCTGCAGCTCATGGTCCGTGAACTCTGTGTTCTCCCGCAGGTCGTTGAGGACCTCAGGTCGCAACTTGCTGTTCTGTTTACCCATGATGAAACTCTCTGTCGGCACAAACACAAAGAAATAAAGTAGCTACTTAGATATTTTTAAACCTACGCAAGCCACAATAAAGAGATTCACATTTTCTCTGCCAGATGTAGGTTTCAGAATAATGGAAAACGTCTTAGCCTTCCAAATTGAAGGAGTGGATCCTGGTATCCATGGAAACCATTTAATACCTTGTTAAGGTGAGAATTTATTGACTCCTTCACAGTGGGGTAAAGGGGGGAGGGCTGATATGAGGGCATAACTCCCACCAGACCACCTTAGCAACTATCAAGAGGCCGTGGGTTACCAGGGAGATGAGGAAGAAATGTTATTTCTTTTGCATGTGTGTGGGTAATTTGGAACGGTTGGTGTCTCTTACTGTACATGAGCCTGTGCTTGCAGCGTTAAGAGGGGGCAGAGTGTGAGGCACTGCTTGTTCTATTTAAACAAATCCTATAAAGACCATATAAACGGTGAGGTGGCAGGGAGTGAAAATTAACGATAGGTTATGTAAGCGACATGGCCATATGCACTCACTTCTATCTTCTCTTTCTACTACAGCCTCTTCTGTACTTTTATACTGTTCATATTTCTGAATCTTGCTTGTTTACACTACAAAAATCAAACAACATGCAGCAGTACCAAACCAAAATAAAATAAAATAAAAAAGAAAATTATATCATTGCACATTGCAGCCCCTCCTGACTGTGTGTTAAAGTCATAGGGCTTTTAAAATATCTGATCTGATCGTTTATAAGTAGAAAACGTTAGTTTTAGAAAAAGTTTTTATTAATAATTCAAGCTATTTGTAAATATATAAATTTATGAATTTCATTTTTAAAGAATATTATTACTTAGGTCATAAGACACAAGTCAGCGAGCCACTTTCAGCTGAGCAAACTTGGGAAAATAAATCTTCATGTGACTAAAATACCCTTTGTCATCTATCTTGAGCTGCATTCACAGAGCAAGGGGTGTAAATATTAATCGATTCTTATCAATCCATCGATTATACAGCCGCCGATTCGATGCGTCCGCAAGATAATCGTTTATGTGTTTATTTTGCCACCTGGTTATTTTCAGCAACAGCTCCGGCTCCGACATATGCGTGTACAACCTATTCCTAAGCTGTGGGTGGCGCTAACCTCATCATAGTCTTCAACTTCACACCGCTTCACAGTCTATTTGAATTCACACACATTATTGAGTCTGACTTTCAAGAGCGATGGAGCAGTCAGAGCGAGCTGGCAATGAAACTGAAATTGTACACACTCGAGTCAGCGTCAAGTCATGGGTGTGGAAGTTTTGTGGCTTCACGAAAACAGATGGAGCAGTGGTAAGAGATGTTGCCGTTTGTTATGTAGCAGCTAGCTACCAGATAAACGTGGACGCCGTCATCTTTAAAATATTGTCTCTGAACTTCCGTTTTTTGTGGTCGCTCTGTTTATTTAAGTGAATTTACTTATTGTGGAGTTAACAAAAGCAGGGTATATACAGTAATCCTTAAGTTAAATTTACTACTTTTTAATACCTTTTTTACTACCTACCTTCAGATATTTTTTTTTTAAAACCATCACGACACTGAATTGCAAGTGTTAACCAGCGACCTTTCTATTACACAGATTTTGACATTTACAACATACAAAAATGAATAGATTTAGAGCACACATTCCATTTTTATGTTTAATGGATTGCATTTGCGACCGAAGCGCATTAGCTCCCATCCAGTTAACATTCATGTTTTTTTACACACCAAACAATAGGGAATGCATTGACATCACTTTCCCACCAGTACAACCCCCCTAAGTCTGACTGAGTGGCAAAAGATCTGCTGCGTGACTAGATTTAAGAGGGGAAAATGCGAAAATGCAACTAAAACGAACAATTTGATGAATTTGAACTGAATGATGAACTAAATGTTGGACTCAATATAGTGTTCCTAACAACTTACTAAAGATCCAGTGATCCTTGGATATTGACATGCAGCCAAGCAATCGTGTCGCCTGACATTTATGTTTGCCTGATTTCAATACCAGGGAAATAAAAGCAATATGTAGACCTACAAAGGCAAAAGCAAATTTGCCTGTGAATGCTTTATATAAATACAATTTAGGTAGGTCTAAATCTGGGCGATCACTTATATCAGGGTTATATAGCCTCTATATATCGTCATATCGTCCAGCCACTGAATATGACGTCAGCATCAAACAGACAGAGATGAAAGATCTTTGATTGTGCCCAGATAAGCTAAAGCCCATTTTTAAACGGACTAACGCAAACACAGAATGGGACACCTGATAGTCTGAAAAAAATAATACCTAATTTTTTAAAAAAAATAATACCTCTCAGACTACATTTAACACTTTTAAAAGCCTTAAATTTGACAATTTTGATTTATCACTTTTTAATACTTTTTAAAACCCCGTGGACACCCTGATATATGCTTTAGACTGATAACTTAAAGAAGCATGAGCATCCACAAACAACACAGAATCATTAATGTGTGGATTGTCTTGAAGTTAAAAGGGAAGGTCAGATTTAACAGGTTAACATTAAATGTGTTAAAAGACCCCGGGTCAAACACGCTTACAGACGGACGCTCAGGAAACCCTGATCCAATCAATCAAACCCCGAGTCCATTAAACACTGAGTGACTGGCGCAGTGTCTCTTCAAATACACACACTCTAACACTGTGAAATATTATTATAGTTTAAAACAACAGCGAAGATCCTGTGATCTTCAGCATCATTACTCCAGACTTACTCCATTAGAGAAATCACTCTAATATGAGGATCTGATGATCAAGTCACATTTATTATGATTATTATCAGCAGCTTTGCTTCTTCAGGTGGTTGTTACTTTAGGATTCTTTGATGAAAAGTTCAAATGTCAGCATTTATTTGAAAATTTGTAACATTCTAAATGTCTCAACTGTCACTTTGGAGCAGTTTAATGGAATTCTGATATTTCGCTACAATGTTGCACTAAAGTTCCGATGATGTCACTACTTGTTGGTCTCAGCAAATCATGGGAAAGTGTTTCTTCCGTCTCAAGATGCTTTCGGGAAACACAGAGGGATCCCAAACAAAGAGCCCGGCACATTCCATCAGAGGCCGGACCAGACTCCGGCACATCAAACTGTTCCTAGATCAGTCCGTCTATTCACAGACACACCAACCCTGGTTCTGGGTTACACACTAAGCCTCTGATCTAATCTTGCAACTGTCAGCTAAGAGGATTCCAGCCTCTCTAACCATGCAGATTAGCTGAAGTGAAGCATGCTGGGAGAAAAAGGACACCCCGGGGACTCTGTCTTTGTGTCTCTGATGCGACGTGTTCAAACTGGGAGACGCTCCCAGATCAAGTCTAAAGACATTATGATGTTAGCCATAACTCCTAATGCATTTTTGAGGCAGACAGAGCTGACGCTGCACGAGAGCGACACACACCAGTCTCACACACACTCCACCTTAAGAGAGCTCTGAGCGGGAGGATGGGTTTTGCCCGGAAACACAAGCGCCGGATGCCGTGATTGGTCAATTATGCACACAGTGAAGATCTCCCGAAAGAGGATAATGTGTGTAGAATCAGAGGACGTCTAATATTCGTATCGCCAGAGAGCCCGTCATGCTCATTTAATAAGAAGGCAACAATATTTTGGTGTGTTGATAGACGTTTATTAGCCTGATCAAGCTGGTTTTATTGTGGACATATAATTATCTCTGTTTTTTTTAAACATTTTTTGAAATAAGTCTCATCTGCTCTCCTATAAGCTAAATTTATTTGATCAAAAATATAGTAAAAATTGTGAAATATTATTACAAATTAAAAATAGCTGTTTTCAATGTGAATATATAGCGAATTGTATTTTATCTCTGTGATTCAAAGCTGAATTTATACAAAAAATTAGATTTATAAATATATAATAGTTTATAGGATAACAATCCAGTTCAATATTCGATATTGTTTTATCTTGTTGAGTTTGCATGGATGGATCAGATAAAATCAAAAATCACGACTGTGTTTGTGTTTTGCTTTGTTGTTTATATTTATTAGCATATAAACCCTATGCTAATATATATAAACAACACATTTCAGTGATGGGCTTCTGGTTTTGTTCTTCAGATCTGGCCAGTGTTTGAGTTTAGTGATTGCCGGTGCCGAGGGACTGGGTCGGGTATCAGTATCGAGTGCCGAATCCTCGGATCTCCAGTTTAGAGATGCGTCTCTCGTTGGAGAACTGAGCGCGGTCGATCCGAGAGCTGGGACTGCCCACTTTACTGAGCCAATGCTTCCTGGAGAGAGAGAGAACATGTCAGTGAATATGGAATTTGATAGAGTGAGTCAACTGGACTCGTTTGAACTCATTATGATGTCATTTCTGGAACTCGACATCATCTCTGTGTTCCATTAAGGACAGACAGTCAGTCACAGTTTTCACAGTAAAGCTGTCGTACACTTTACAGGTTTATTTTTTAACCATGCAGATTTACAACAATAAGAAACAACGGCATAAAAAACAAAAAACTTCAACAATTTTTTTGTACAACTGCAGGAGGATAAACAGACTCCATTTTCTTTTTCGAATACAAGGGCGAGGCTCACACACACACACACACACACTAACCCAAACCTAAACCTACCCATCATACACACACACACACACACACACACACACACACACACACACTAACCCAAACCTAAACCTACCCATCACACACACACACACACACACACACACACACACACACACTAATCCGACCACTAAACCTGTCCATCACACACACACACGGTTCATGTGAGTTAT
>JAOTRC010000010.1:3678155-3702093 GCA_027497675.1 Cyprinella lutrensis | reverse complement strand
GGTTAGGGTTAAGCCTTGTGTGGAGACATGTCCCAAACAGTGTAGGTCCAGGACCTAAGACAGACTAAACGAAAAATGTAATATTAACGAATGCCACTTTAATCATTACAATACATAGATTTATATGGATTTCACTTTTTTTACTGGGTACAGTCAAGAGACATATTCAAACACAGAGGGTAAAGATTCATGTTGCTGCTGGCCTCTGCAGATTGAGTGTCTTGCTCAATGCTTAGACAGTGAGCAGTGCAGGGTAGATTACTAAAAAACAGTTATCCTGACAAATTACCTGACAGAAAAATGTAGTTTGTTACATAATCCATTACATATACATTTAAGGTCATATAATCAGACTACTTTTTGATTACGTTTACATTACTTTGGACCTTATAGTTGTTTATCACTTTGATTTGAATAGGATAATCTTGCTCCATATCAATTTAAAAATACAAAGAGAAAGAAAAAATATTCCATTTTTTTGTAATCAACAACAAGAAGTGCATTATATATTATGTCAGGGTTTCCTAGACTGTGGTTCATGAAGGAAGTAATTAAATAATAAATATAAAAAAAAAATAAGTAAAAACAAGTACAAAGAAGACTATTGCTAAAAAGATTTGAATGAATATCAGAGTCTTAAACTTACTTTTTTGTCACACCTGCACATGGCTGGTGACTTTATCGAGCTTTACCGGCCATAAATATTTTTTTTACCATGAAACAATACACCAACATTTTAGATACCAGTAAAACAATTCTCTATTATAATTTCGACACCACCGCTAAAATTACTAGCCTAATATAAATATAATACCCTATTTATACTTAGACAAGTAACAGTAGTTTCCATAGATACATTTAATAAAGCCCAAATGTATAAATAACACTGGATAGTCTAAACATATTCATTATTATATTACAAAAGTTATTTTGTCAAGAGCAGTAAGTGATTTTTTTTTTGTCCTTTTTAAAAGTAGGAAGCTGGATCAAAAAGTAGGAAGGACGGATCCAGTATACTGATACTATCTGCTTTGTACTTTTCGACTTGTTTACAGTTGCTAAAGCCACTTGTAAACTTTACACATAGAGAATAACAAACTGACCTTCTGCGTCTGACAAATTAGCACTTGATGCGTGTTCATTGTAGGCTCTGCCTTTTTGCATGTGTATGTTAATCAACATCAGAGAAACTTAAACTTCTTAAGTTATTTTTATTTTTTTTAGTAGTAGTATCATTGACTTGAAGAATATCATTGATCATATTAGGACATGGTTCAGCTAACAAAAAAAAGTTGGGCAATCCATGCATTCCACGTACATTTGAAATGCAGTGAATTTTTTTTGAACGATTGCAGGATTGCAGTTGCAGTTTTGAGAAAACACTTTAAGTCCAGTGATGAAATGCTGTGTGGGTCTCAGTTTTAGGCACATGACTAGTGTCTGGTCTGTGTATGCAATTCCACAAACCTGGAAGACCTTCTGAATGTGGTATAGGCTTCAGAAAAGTTTTAAAAGATAAAAAAAGTAGTAACAAAGAGAATCTTTGAATTATGATAATTAAAAAAAATAACTAATCATGTAATCAATATAAAATCAACTGAAGTCTGATTACTTACTTATCTGAGTATTTATAATATAATTATAAGTAGGCCTATTTAATTTTTGGAATCTGATGAATCAGTTACTACCCACCACCAAAAATGAGGATAGCATTTCTCTTTGGAAGATATGACATTACAAACATGAATGCAAAGCATTTATCCAAAAACAAAATTTGAGACCACACCCCTTTCAGCAATCAATACATCACAGGGAATGTTCTCAATATCTTCCTCATAATGATTATAAGGATGTTTAGGGACCAGTTCCAGTCTATTCTGCATTAATAACCAAACTAAAGGCCTTGGATAAATAACGTTTAGTGTATCCAAAAAGACTTGTCTGAAAATTTTTGATTAGGATGTACCCACGACAGAAAATAAGAGGTTAGTGAATAAAGTAAACAGAACAAAAGGGCAGAAGGTTTAATCATTTATTTCAGAATCTGCTGTCTGATTGGCAATACCCTCGCAGGATGTCAAAATAAAATGTATAGTCAAATGGGGGTCTAAGATTAGTAATTTGACCTAGCCTGCTTTTGGTGATTAATGTCCTACCTATCGACTAGTAAAGAGGGCATGAAGGACAGGCTTCTGCCATCACGTCATTGCAAGAGCAGCCATATCGAAGTTGTTGACATACATATTTAACAGGTATTAGAATTTACACTCTTTTTTTTTACACATTTATACTTCAGTCATGTAATGATTTATTTAATAAATAAATCAAATTGTGGGAAAAAAAGAGTAGATTAATTAAATAAATCTTTTTTTTCTGTATATTTATTCATTTAGCGCTTTTATCCAAAGCGATTTCAATTGAGGTTAAACAGAGAGGAAAATGCTAAATAAATGAATCGGTCAACCAACAGACCAAGCAAAGCAAGTTTTCTCTCATTTGAAAGACCATTGGCATTACATGAAACAGTTGCCTTTGTCCTGCCACAGAGGCACAAAATATGAACTTTGGAGTGAGGACTTCTCTCCTCCCATTCCTGCAGGACCTGCCTTAATATATAAGGTCTTAGACAGCAGAAATACAGCAGATTCCATCTGAACTCACAACGGTCTAAAGGAAAGAGCTTAACTGAACCCATCATGGGGGACAATAAGCTCTGCCTTTTGCTGCTTCTGTGTGCAATAGCTGTGGCAAGTAAGTAATACTGAGGATTTGTGACTGGTGACTATTGGTTTGATTATGTACTTTTTTTTAATAATATATTCGCCAGGCTGTTGTTGTAAATAAGAATTCATTCTTAAACGTCTCTCCTGGTTAATATAAATATTCTATTATATACAAGTATGGATATATTTATATTGTTGTTAAAAGGATAGTTCACCCTAAAAATAATATTTTGTCTTAATAATTTAGTTTGTTTATTAAAATAATTTATTTACCCTGAATTGAAGACAAAAGAGGATATTTTGACAAAATATAATAATATAATGCTGTTGTTTTTCACTTTAGATGCTCAAGACGAGGAATTTCCATGCCTTTGTAAGTGCTAAACTATTAACATTTTTAAATGGTCTATAAGAAATTATATACAGTAGCTACATATTATCTAGTGCTCTTTATCAGGAATAAAACAAATAAGAAAATCATTGTTTTTAAGTTTTGAATTACTATAACAGTAGAAAATGTTAATTTTCTTTATAATTTATCACTTCATTAATGTCATGTAGACTGCAAAACTGAACTGATGTGACAGTGAAATTTGTAGTTGTAGAGAATAGCCACAGATCAGTAAATTTAAAGTCACAAAGAGAAATGTTTTAATAGTTGCAAACTTGTAGACTTTTTTCACGCGCTCTCCCTTTTGCACCAAGTGCACCGTGAAATGTGGTGCAAAAGTGAGTTGTGCATCTATAGTGGCAGTGGGCGGATCCTACATAAATATTCATGAGTTTCCAGGGAATGTGCTGGAACTGCTCATTCTAGTTCACGCTCCTCGTTTCTCAGCAGGTTTAATGGATTATTTAAAAAAAAAAGATAAATATAGTTTCGGCTCAAACTTAAACTAAAATTGTGTACCATTTTGTTAAGTTCATAATGTTTTATTAATTCGTTTTAAAAAACTCACTTTTGCTCCACATTTCATGGTGCACTTGCTGCAAATGGGAGAGCGCGCAAAACTTCTGAGATTCGTTGCAGCAGATTCAAACAGCTGTAGTTATGTACTTGTGTTTGTGCTATAAAAACTACAAGACATTCGTGAAAAAATATTCTACAAGTGTGCAACTCTCATTGGATGAATTCACATACTGAATTGCAGATGAGCAAAATTTCTCTGTGACTTCAATTTTTTGATGCAGGTGTGTAAATGCATTTTGCACCATACTCACTGCAGCAACTATAGCAAAAATGTGAGCGTACCAGTTTCCTAATTTGTGATTTGTAGAATAGGAAAAATTAGAGAAGGTGTCACTGTTGTGTTTGTGGAAGATAAAACAAGTCTACAAGTTTACAACTCTTAAAACATAACTCTGTAATTTACTGATACACATGTGTGGCTTTCTCTTCAACTATAAACTATTGCACTGTCACAGGTGTTCAGTTGTTTTGCACCAAAAATATCTCCATAGTACTGTCCTTGATGTTTAAGATGTGACTTGTGCTCCCCTAGTGGCCAAAAGGTACAAGAGCTTTCAGAAGTATGAATACACCTACGAAACAGAGTCTCTAAATGCCCTGAATGGCGCAATCAATGGTCCCAAGGCCAGTTGCAAGGTATAAATTTCGACACTGTCAATATTTATATATTTTTTTATCTTATTTTAATTTGTACAAAACTTAAAATTTCATTCATATTCTCTTTTAAATAGGTTGAGATTGAGGTCCCTCGCACATGTAGCTACATCGTGCGCACCACAGAGTGCACATTGAGTGAGGTGATCGATGTTGATGCTGAAGGAAATCCGATCTTTGGGCCATCTGCTGGTGCAGATGCTTTCAAGGCTGCCATGGAGAAGTATGTTTCTCAAGGTTCTCTATACCGAGCAGATAAGAAGAAACTGATCGTGTTAAATAAACACTGACCTCTCAATTCTCAGGAACCCCCTGAAGTTCACCGTTGAGGGAGACGATGACATCAAGTTGTTTCCAGAGGATGATGAACCAGTCAACATTTTAAACATCAAAAGGGGTCTAATCTCTGCCCTTGCAGTGCCTGTGCTGGAGGAGGACAGAAACAGGAGAATGGTCAGTCATTAACTCTGAAACATCCAAAAATTTGATATTTGTGAAAAGATTGATGTACATTTACTAATCCATTACAACTTTTCCCCAAAACCAGCCCACCATCTACGGTGCGTGCAAGACAGACTACTCCGTGAACGCTAGAGAGGACATTGCCACTGATGTGACCCTCAACAGAGACTTGTCTAAATGTGACAATTTCAGGCCTGTCAAGGACCACACCAGTCCCCTGGCCCTTATCACGGGCATGGTAAGTAATCCAGTCGTTGAATAAGACAAAATTACTGTGTGCTGGGTATCTGATGGTTTCAATAATATGTTAACTTGCTTTCTTTTTCATCACACAGCACTACCCACTTGCTCAGATCATCAGGAGCAGCCAGACCTGCAACTACAAGTTTGATAATGCACAGAAGCATATGACATCTGCTTCCTGCACTGAAAACCACATGCTTGTGCCTTTTTCTTACAAGTGAGTTCTTTAACCACTACATGTGTATTTTAATTTTTGACGGATATTTTGTTTTATTGCGCTGCTAATTCATTATGTTTATCAACAGAGGAAAGTATGGAATTACTAACGTAGGAAAGCAAGTCTTGACTCTGGTGGGAGTGTCTGTGCACAACGACAGAATCTTTGAACATGGTAAGCAATCAGACAATTAAATTAGCATGCATTTAGAGTGAGCAGAAGTAATCCTGTTCTCTTGGTTCACTCATCTATAGACGTAGCCAACATGAAGACCCTGCACCTCGACGGCAGCATTCGCACAGTCCATCCGATTCAGGATAAAGAGGCCATGCTGTCTGTTCTAAGGGAACTGGCTGGCCTTTCTGAGACCAACAATGGACAAAACAGAGCCCACCTGGCTCACAAGCTAATCGCTACAGTGCGCAAAATGAATGCTGAAAGCCTGAGCGCTGGTCTACCTGAGGCCCTGGAGATTTCTCGCCCCTTGGTGTACCAAGCGTTGTTCCAGTGTGGCACACCAGAATGCACCAGCGCCATCTTGCGGGTTCTCAGGACCTTTGACAGTTCCTCGGTAGAAATTGATGCTGCAGTGTATGCCATGGGAATGGTGCCCAACCCATCTGGAGACCTTGTCAAGGAAATGCTAGAGATGGCCAAGTTCAAGCCTAGTAAGCCCATTTACTATGGCCTCAGCAATGCTGTCAGGAGGTGAGAAAACAAGGACAACTCAACAATAATCATGTTGTTTGATCTATGTGTGAATTTCAACTTTCATCATCTGTCTTATCCAAGGCTCTATAAAGCTGAAGGAAGCGTCACCCCGGAGATCCAGGCAGTTGCCGATTATGCCCTTGAACAGATTGGCGACTGCTCTGGAAACCAGGAACATGTGTACTTGTCCCTGAGGGTATGTTCAACCTATTCCATTAAGCATGCTTCACCAAATTAAAAATAACAGCTGATTTGTGGGTATAGAAATCTGTACTTGAAATCTCGTAGATCATTGGAAACATGGCTGTTGCCGTCGGAGCCGCAAGCCCTGCTCTGAAATCAGCGTTTATCCAATGCGTAAACCAACCTGCTGCATCCCCTGAGGTCCAGCAAGCTGCCATTCAAGCTTTTAGACTCACTTCTGTCCCTGATGAGGTAAAGCTGATAGATTAACTGTATTGAAACCAATAAAAATACTAAATATAATAGTAAATATAAAGTAATTATAAAAAATGTGTTTGGCTAACATTAAACTTGCTATATTTCTAACAGGGCAGAGAGGTGCTAATGAAGGTCATTTTTGATGCCGCTGCTCCGGTACCGAAGCGTATTGCTGCCTATCTCATTGTGATGAAGGACCCTCAGCCCTCTGAACTGGATCAGCTGGTTGCTGCTCTGCCTAACAATGAAAACTGTCAGGCTATGAGCTTTATTAACTCTCATATCAGCAACATCCTGAGCTCCACAGCACCACAGACTAAGGAGTTAGTAGAACTCTTTATGCATTTTAACATTTTGAGTACAAAAACTGTTTCTAATTTCTCTTTTACTTCTCAGACTTAGAGAAAAGATTCTTAATGCCCTCCAAGGAAACGAGATCAAATCTGTCACAGATCCAACTAAATACTCTCGCAATTACAAGATTGGATCTCTAGAGGGAAATGTGATCTTCGAGTCTGAAGAACTTCTACCCAATGAAGTCATCCTGGACATGACCATGAATGCTTTCGGAAATGACATAGACATGTTTGAGGTATAGGATTATTATTTACCCCTCGTTTTACGCGATTATTTTAAATAATCTAAATTAATAAATTTAAATTACTAAATTATTTTTTGTTCTTACTTGCAGATTGGATTGAATGGTAAGGGACTGGAACCCACTGTTGATGCCTTGATTGGTATTGATGGATTCTTCCGTGACACCATGAAGAAGACCTTTAACTATGCAGCCGACAGCGTGTTCAGTGGCAATGACGTTATGCAGCGCATGTTCCCAAGCCTATGGAATAACATAAAGACACAACAGGTCTTTCAAATCGATGAATGAATTTCCACATTTTGCAACTTTGATGTCATTCCCTTTGTTTTGGTGTATTACTCATGTACCCTTCTCACTCTAGGTCCCTGAGAACATCATCAAGGAAATAAGCAATAATGTGAACAAGCTTATCCAGAAACTGAAGGTTCAGGATAATCCAGAGGCTATGATCTACCTGAGGCTTCTTGGTGCTGAACTGGGTTATCTCAAAACCAAAGATATGGAAAACATGGCCTCCTCTGCTACTTTTCTGACTGGTAGACTCTTAAACATGTTCCCTACTGATGTAAGTGCACTGCTTTAAAACAAATATTTGTGCTTAGCAAATCTGCCATGCTCTAAAAAAATGTCTGAGTGTCATGGTCATAGATAACCTGCAAACTATTCGCTTTTCGGTGAAATTCGCCCTTTTTAATCAAAATATGTACCTTTTTTTGACGCAATGACTCCTTGGGATGAGAATGGGCTGTTATATTTTAGACACAAACAATATTCATTGTTTTTGTTCTATTTCACCAACGAAAATAGTTCAGAAGGAAGACAGCAGCGTGTAGTTTTACTGTATGATTCAGCCTTTTCAACTAATATTTTGTTTGAATGACTCACACATTAAGGTGGTCATTTGCCGCCATATTGGCGGTTTAGTTTCATGTTTAAGTATTGCATTTTTTCTGTGTACATTCGAACATTTATTTAAAACATCAATCTCATAACATTATTTATTGCAGTGGTAATTTTTCAGTGCGATTGTGCAAATTATTTAATTTGATGGGTAACAGCCCTATAGTGTCTTATAATTATCACTGAATTTATTGATCGAATATAAGAATTTGACATGAAAGATGATGCATACACTTAAAAAGGTAATAAAAGTTCTCTTTATAAAAATGAATAACACTCTGGGGTAAATATCACAAATATGAAGATTTAAGTATGTAAAATCTGAAAATATTGGTTCAGAATAAATATATTTATACACCACCAAAAAATCCCCCCCACCGTACATAGTACAGTACATAAAATTTGTTATGTACTGTACCTGATAGGACCCCCCCACCCGGGAGATATGTTGCTTTTTTTGCCACTTTTGAGTTTGCAGGTGTATATATGTATATGTGTGTATATATATATATATATATTTAAACAAATTAATTTTTTGCTTTACAGTTCATAAGGACCCTTTTCTCAAGTGTAAACAACAACCTTTTCCTTCACTACGTCTTCATGGACAATGAGTTTTATCTACCTACTGGTACCGGAGTCCCATTAAGAATTGCCCTGTCTGGTACTTTTACTCCAGGAATGAAGGGAGGACTGAAAATGGCCCGTGACATGGTATGGTTCTAACTTTTTTTATTTAAACTAAAAAGTTTTACAAGCTACACCTAATTAACCCATTTCTTGTCTATTCACACAGAGTGAGATGGCTTTCATGCCATCTGCCGGAGTTGAGTTTGTGACTGAAGTTGGGGCTCTCTTACCAGAATATGTCGAGTCTGGCCTGGAGATGCATACTAACATCTACCATGAGAGCGGTCTGAGTGTAAAGGTTGCTGTAACCAACAAGCAGTTCAAGCTGACCATTCCCACACCCCAAGCTCCAACTACACTCATCAGTGTGACGTAAGACGTTTCTGTTAACACAAAAGAGTGTCATATTGCTCTAAAAATACATTATAGAAATTCTGAATTTTATTTTCTCTGCACAGCAACTCTTTGTTCTCAGTGACTGGGACTGAAACCAAGACCATTCCACCCATGATGGAACATGTGAAAGCAAAGAAATGCACTCCTTTCTTCCCTGGTTTTAAGTACTGCAGTGACCTGCAGTATTCGAATGCCTTTTCCAGTGATGCCGCTCCCTATTTCCCCTTGACTGGTGACAGCAAGTAAGGGAAATACTTGTTTGTTTGTTTGTTTGTTTTCATGCTAATTTTTGAATGCTAAAACTTATATTGACCTGTATTTAGATTTGCCATTGAGATCCACCCAACTGGCGAGGTGTCTGCATACACAGCTACTGTCGACTACGAATATGAAAACAAGGTTGACACAGTGACTTTTGGTCTGAAGGCAGAAGGTAAAGCATTGTTTTACAAAATAGATCAAATGTCTAGACAATTTCATCAACTGAAATGTTGTTCTTTTTCTATATAATAGGAATATCTTTTGAGGGCTCAGCCAAACTGATGTTCGACAGACAGAAATACAGTGTCTCGGCTGATCTCCAAGTTCCTGACTACAACCTGGAAGCTGGAATTCGGGTTCATGCTGTAGACCGCGAAACTCAGAGCAGGGCCACACATTCCATCCAGATTGACTTCATTAACAAGAACATACCTGAGGCATCTCTTGTTGCCCTGGCTAAGTATGTACATGTCAATATTAAATATGTTCTAACAATATATTTTTGATAATTATACATTGTACAAATAAACTTCAGGGTTTAAAATTCTCTTCAATTTTTAGGATAGAGTCAATGAAGGATGCCATGCTGCAGGTTCAGCTACTCGTTCCTCATTTTAAGACTGATGCTAAAGTAACTGGAAAACTTACAAATTCTGAGGGCCTCACAGTAGAGCTTGAGAGTGATCTTAGGCTCCCTGGGATGACGACTTCTATTCAGAGAGTCATTCTGAAATATGGTAAATTTTCAAGCTTTCATTCTAAAACTAAAAGTATGACAAGATCTCCAAATAGCCTATAATTTCAGATAAAAGCAAATTCTAAATTCTAGAAATGGCTCGCTTCTATTCATGAATTCAGAGAATTTGAATTGAATTAGTTAATTGAATGAGTAACTTTTATGCGACTGCCTATAAAAATACTTAGACTATCTTAAACTTTAAGTCTGTCAGGCAAACATTAAAAACTTATACTTTAAATGCTTTACTTTAAATGTTTGCATGTTCTTTTTAGATGCGGAGAAGATTGAGGCTGAGGTCACTTCTGATGTCAACACTGAGATTCACAACATTATTCCAATTGATGCCATCAAAGCCACAGTCAATGATCTTCTTGACCAGCAGAGTGGCACATCTGGTATGAAGATCCGCGATGTCTTGATCCAATCAGTTGAGGTATATTTAAATGAAATCCTTAGTTCTCCAAACTTCTAAATTCATACAAATAAGGAAAAGCACACCATAAAATATTGAAAATATAGAAATCATATTAGAATATAACACTATATCCATAATCATTTAGGTCTCAAATGCCTACCTGGAAAAATTTGCTGCTGACATCCCATATGTCCAGGACTTTAGGATCCCTGCCCTGCCAGAATTCACTTTCCCTAAGATACTTTTCCTGAATGCGTGAGTGAATTATATAAAAAGTCATTTTAAAATACAGAAACAAGAATGACGTATACACATACTAATGCTAAGTACATTAATATTTTTTTTTCTTTTCTTTTTTTAACAGTGAGGGGGCTGCTAAATACAAGTTTGGCCAGAATTATTACACTATCTCTATTCCCATTCCTCTTGGTGGGAAATCTCTTGGAGATTTCAACTTCCCTGCTGCCCTGACCACACCAAACCTGGTATTACAAGAGTTCGGCCTGGAGGTTGCTCCTATTAGTATTTCTCTTCCAGAGATCTTTGTTCCTGAGCGACTGTCTGTGTCACTGCCGATCATGGGAATTGCAGAGGTGTCCAGCAAGCTGAGCAGCAACTTCTACAACATGGAGGCAACAGCTTCAGCTGGCAGGGAACTTGATGAGAAACCAAGCTATTCTGCCAAGATTGAAGTCATTGGAACAAGCCCAATGGATCTCCTCTCCTTTAAAGTAGATGGTACTTATGATCTTTATTTACAGCTCTACAGTATTTTTACTTACCATGTTCTGTAATCTGCAGTGGAATACCGATTACTTGAATGTTATTCTGCTTATGTTTAGGATCAGCTTTAGCAGCAGGCACACCTGGAGAATCTTTGAGGGTTGAGATTAAATCATCTCTTGATCACAAGCTCCTTGACGCCAGTGTTACTTACTTTGAGGAAATGACAATTGCTGAAATGATCAAGATGAAATCAAGCAGCAAGATTGAGGCAAACAGTCCCTTGGGTCTGAAGATTTCTCTGGAACACACAGGCCAGGTTGGATTTGATGAGGGTGAGATCTCCGGAGATGGAAACCTAATGGGCTCTGCCAAGGCTGGTCCTCTGAATGGTGAAGTTGCTATCAGGCAGTCACTTATCCTACTCCCATTCAAGCCAGAGGCGAAAATTGATTCCTTCCTGAAAGTAGACTCAGACCATTTCCAAGCAGAGAACACGATTGAAGCAGCGTTTGCTAATGGAGAGCTCTCTGTCATATCAAAAACAACTGCATTTGAGGATGTTCTGATGCATGATGGTGAAGTTACCTATAGAGGGTCTCAGCTTGGTCTGAAGTCAGATACAAGGGCAAAGGCTCTTGGTCTGAACATCCAAAATGTAGCTGAGGCTAGTGCTAGTCTTGATTCGGTTAACATTAAGATTGACTCTAGTGCTGACACTGCTGCTGCTGGAAATATCATCCGTTCCCAGTTTATAGTAGCACTAGATGGCAATGGGTTGAATGTAAAAAGTGATTCCTCCGCAAATCTGGTTGAACACACAGCTTCCCATATTTGCAGCCTCTCATTGACTAGGGATGGCCTGACCACGAGTGGCACAACCTTACTGAAATGCCCCCTCATGCCCTTTTCACTTGAGAACAACTTCAATGGAGCCCTCGACACATCAAAACTTTCTTTGTCGGTTGAGACGAAGAGTAAATTTGTTGAACTAACAATTGAAAATACAAATTCTCTGTCTGCTTCCTTGTCCTCATTAGCTTTCACATCTAACGCTATTAGCAATGATGGAACATATAAGCATGACTTCTCCCTTGAGATTGAGCCATTTAGAACTTCAGTGAAAATCAATAATGAACTGAATGTTCGGGATATCATCCTGATTAATGATGCTCAGTTTAAGGCACTTCCATTCACAGCCGAACTGATTGGCAGTTCAAAGCTTGCCTCTGGCACAGATGAGCTGAAGCACGCGTTTGAGATCAGATATGAAGATCTGGTTGCCACCGCCAAATGTGGTACAACTGGAAAACTCATGGGATCTCACATGAGCCTCAACACAGAAATGGAGGTTGCTGGACTTTCAGTCACATTCGGCAGCGATGCCCGTTTCAACTCTCAGTACCTACGCTTTGACGGTAACTTTCACGCCACTGCTGTTCCCTTCAGATTCAATGTTGATGCCATTGCCAATACAGACGGTGATTTGTATCTGTATGGAAAACAGAGCGCACAAGCTTACACTAAATATCTTATGAAGGTAGAACCACTTGCTTTTGCACACTCGCACGAATGCAGAGTCTCAACAGCTCACAATCTGGACAATGGTCTATCAATTGAAACCAACCTTGATAATAAGATTGACACTGTCCTGACCCCATCTGA
The DNA here is from genome assembly GCA_027497675.1 of Cyprinella lutrensis. Classification (NCBI taxonomy): domain Eukaryota; kingdom Metazoa; phylum Chordata; class Actinopteri; order Cypriniformes; family Leuciscidae; genus Cyprinella; species Cyprinella lutrensis. The sequence goes on along the minus strand of JAOTRC010000010.1, from coordinate 3,689,342 downwards.
GCAGAAGGCAACAATGAGAGTAAAATCTAAGGTTAACAACCATATCTACATCCAAGAAGTGAGTGCTTACAATACCCCTGAAAAACTTGGATTAGAATCATCTGGATCAATCATGACAAACCTCTTCAACAGAGTTGACTCCGACAACCAAGACCACTTTTTCTCAGCCTTCCTAAAATATGATAAAAACACTAACAGTCGTGTCTTCAGCCTTCCATTAATTGAGAATTTTCCTGTGGACTTGCAACACATGAAAATTACAATTTTGAGGACGGCTGAAGCCTTGCAGTATTATATCAACAGAGAAGATATTATTGCAAAGATTGAGTACTTGGCCAAGTACATTAGTGATTTTGTGAAGGAGATAAATCTGGAGGGGAGAATTGCTAAGATCAGCGAGGACGTGATTGCTCTCTATGACAAGTATGGAGTTACTCTGGATGACCTGGAGGACTCTCTGATTAATCTAAACCCTGTTGTGATGAAGCTACTCACTGAACTGGACACTCGAGTAGAGGAGATAGAAAAATATGTGAGGGAAATGATTGCAAGTGGCACACTATCTGACACTGCAATACAGAGACTAACCGAAGTATTGAATGCATTCAATGAGAAATATAATGTAAAAAACATAGTTGTAGCTGTTATTGAGGCTATTGAAACTTTAATTGAGCAGATTGATGTATTGAGAGTGAAGGACAGTGGCATTGCCATCTTGCAAGATCTTGAGGAACAGTATGCTATTAAATCCAAACTGAAGGATATCGTGGTTGAACTGAAACAGTTAGCTGACTTTGACCAAGGAAAGTTCATTGAGGATGTGAAAAACTATGTTACCTCTGCCAGCTTCCGAGACTATGCAAACAATTTGGTGGCTCAAATCCCTACCGAGGAAATCAGCAAGACTGTTGAAAGAGCAAAACAAATGCTTACTGTACTAGGAAGCAGGTTGAATGCCATCCACAGCAACATGAGAGAATTTCTGGTGAAATCTGGGGTTGACAAGAAGTTTGAAGAAATTCTGAAAAAGGTTGTTGAGCTAATCAAAAAGTTAAATATAGAACAAACTGTTGAGAGTCTTGCTAGCACTTTGAAATCTACTCTGATCCCTGTCATTGAACTGCTGGACAAGGCCACCACCTACTTGAAAACAACAGAGGTAAAGGAAATCATTGAGCATTTGAACAACTGCCTAAATAATTGCATCAGCTATATTCGATCATTTGATTACAATGCCTTTGTGGATGAAGCCAACCAGAAAATCAAGGAATTGATGTATGATCTTTACACCCTGAGTGTGTCACTTGAGATTCAGCAAAAGCTCGAGGCAATCAGAGAATTTGCCAGTTATGTTCTGTCATCTCTTAGTGCTTGCCTTGAGGAGCTGAGAGCAGTCAAAGTTGCAGATGTGGTCAAAAAACTCAAGGACATTGTTGATAGCACAGTCTACATTGACATTCAGGCACTTACAGAAAGCCTCAGGAAGAGAATTACGGACATGGATATCAGAGAAGATATCCTTCAGGCCCTGAGGCAAGTGGCTGATATCTACACGAATGTAGTGGCCATTGCAACAGACATATGCAGTGCTGTTATGGAAGAAATCGAAGATATCCTTGAAGATCAGGAAATTGTCAATCAGTTAAAGCAAATGTGTGAGGGAGTCAAAACAAGACTGAAAACAACTCAATTTGAGATCCCATCTTTCACTTTTCCACTCACTGACCTTGTTGTACCCCCTTTTACAATAAATTTAGAGAAGCTTCTGGAAATCAACCTCCCTTCTACATTGATTGACCTTCCAGAGTTTACTATTCTCCAATACTGGACTGTGCCACCAATCAAACTGGAGTATGATGATGTCAAGCAGGGACTATTAGACCTATTGAACTTCATTGCCAACTATGAAGTGCCATCTCCTGATGCCATCTTTGGTGACCTTAGAGTGATCTACCTGCCAGACATCTCTGCCATCACACTACCAGAGATACGTTTTCCAGACATCACCCTCCCTGAAATTCCTAAATACATTACTAAGCACAAATTCTCAGATCTACAAATCCCAGAATTCACTCTCCCTGCAGTCCCTAAGGAGATCATGATGCCCTGCTTTGGAAAGCTGTATGGTGAGGTTAGAGTCACCATTCCAATTTTCAACATGAGAACTACCATGGAATTCTTCAACTCTACTGAAAGTGCAGAAACCCCTCAATTCACAGGGCTCATTGCCTCACATGGATCATCATCTGAATATGACATCCTAAAATATAACTTGGATTCCACAGCTCGGGTTGCTATCCCTAAGATGAGTCGTGTGATTCTAGCTGAAACCCTAAAGATCACTCACAGTATCCTAGCTGTTGACCATCAAGCCTCAGTGTCACTCTATGGCTTCTCAGCCCAGGCTACGACCAAGAGCACTGCGAAGGTAACCACTGGCCCCTATAGTGCTGAGATTCAAAACATGGCTTTCTTTGCACTGGAGGATGGAATGTCTGCAAATATTAAAACAATCTATACTGATAAGATACTCATTCCTGCACTCTCATGGAACAGTGACCAAACTTACACTAATGAGATCACACTTAAGCAGGATGGTTTAAAAATCCTTCTGACCATGGAAGAAGCAGCCAAGGCTCAAGCACTTGTGGGTGACACGCCTGATTATGTCAACATAAAGAGTATTTCAACTATAATTATTACTCCAACAACAGTCCAGTATACCATGTCTGCTGATGGCGACAGTGAAACTTCAAAAATCAAACAAAGAATAAATGCAGAAGGTGTTGCCCTGAGCTACATTGACTTTAATGCCCACATTGAAGGTACGGCTGAAGAGGACACTTACTTGCTGGTTGCTTCTGGAAAGGCTAATCTCAGAGAAATGAAGGTAGAGATGAAGGCAGACTATGACACAAAGTTTAATGGATTGCTCAGTGGAACCTTTTCCAGTGCATTCAACTTCTTAGTGCATCCCTTTGAAGTGGTCCTTGATTTCCACAACAAGGGTAATACCAAGCTCAGCTTCATAGAACAATCTGCCAAGTTTGATCTCCAGAATGATTATACTGTCATCATAAATAAGGACACGCAGAAGTTGAGCACTGTGGCACTTGTTCGCTTCAACCAATACAGATACGGTCACAATTTTACAGTTGCCAACAACGGAGATGAGGCTGGCATTTACACAGCAGTAAATGGAGAGGCCAATTTGGAATTCCTAACCGTCCCAATTAATATTCCACCTTCCCAGTTTTCAACCATAAATTGGATTATTGAAACTTCAGATATCAACAACATCAACCTATATGAACATACAGGCCTTAAGCATCTGTTGACCAACTTTGACCAGGTCATTGATCTCGATGCAAAGATTGTCTATCAGAAGAGCAAAGCTGCACCCATTATTGATCTCGGCCTCATTACTGTCTCTCCTCTGGGCGATTTAAAATCAGAAGTTTCTTTCAAGTCCTCTATATTCAGCCTTAATGCTAATGCTGGAATCTATGGGAAGGATAACCCGGTAATTCGATTTGGAGCCACTACTGCCTCTGAGTTTGAGTCACTGAAGGCAAGGCTTGTAGGTACCAGCAGCCTGAGCACTAAAAGTGGATTCAAATTAGCCACTTCTGTACTCCTGGAAAATCAACACATTGAAGGAACCCATGAAAGCACTGTAACTATGAACCTGGATAACTTTGAAGCTGCACTGTCTGTGACCACAGCTGCAAATGTCAACCTACCTATTCTTACAGCTAAAGCAAACCACCAACTTACTGCTGACAACAAGGCCCATCCAAAAGCAGATTCCACTTTCACAATAGAGTACACCTTTGACATTCCCATTATTAAGTTTGTTGGTAGTGGAAATGCCGAAACCACCTTAAAAGGGGAAGGAACTTCTACTTTTACCTCCGCTGAGACTCTCATAAAGAGTACCATTGATGGAAAATTCCTAGACCGTGGTATTGTGAAGGGAGCCCTGAATTATGATGAATCCTTCTATATGAATGGCAATAGTATGCGATATGCACTGAAGACTGTTGGCGATGGCAACATGAATTATGGAGATCAAAAGGTGGCATTTGATGTGGATGAAAACCTGTCTGTGGAAACAGCAATTGAACATGTTTATGCTGTGCTGAAGTTTTCTTCCAAGAACGAAGCAAATATCGGAGGTTTCACTACGAAGGGAGATCATACTGGCCAGGCCACAGTTGATCTGGATCTTCTGAAGTCACTGGTGGCTGATATGAAAATTGACTTAGCTCAACCAAGCACATTTGGTGACCTCAGCATCACTGAGATGATGGTAGTGGAACTCAGTGTACCGAAGCAGAAAATTGATTACACATCAAAAATAATCTCTCCAGTGTACACCACAGATGTTGTTGCTAAACTAGATGGCAGTGCCCCAGACTACAAAACTGTTTTCAAGGCTACAACCACGTCCCCAGTTGTGTTTCTGGAGTACGATCTTGACAGTAAGTGTCTGCGAAGAAAAATAAATTTAAAAAATTACTAAATGTGTATCATTCAATGATACTAATATTTTCCAAGGTTAAATTAAGAATGGGCGGTGTGATTAACAGATTTTTGTTTCACAAAAAACAGGCTCTATGAGTACTACAATGGAGAATGATGCCCTGGTTGTAGGAGCTAATGCTGTACTTACTCATGCTGACTTTACTATGGACATCAGTAATACTATTCGCATGGGGTAATGAAAAAACTTCAGACTTTTTATTGAATTAAAGTAAAAATATAGTTTTACACTTACAAGTATTCTTTAGTTTATAACAAATTATGTTTGTGAAACGGAATTATCAATTATTACTTCTGGCCTAGTGATCCTAGCCATACCCTGAATGTGGACATCACCAGCCCAACATTCACTGACGTAAACCTTCGCTATGCTGCTAGAAGAGATGGTATAAGTGCCTCGGTCTCTACACCGACTACTGGCCACCTTGGCTTCCAGCTTCAAGGAATGATCCCATCGCAGATGAATGCAAGGATCTACAGCCGTTATGCAGTAAGTGGCATTTCTTTTGTTACTGTTTTAAACTGAGCTATTTATCATGTTAGAATCTTATGCTTTCTGTTTTTTTTGTACTTACATAATTGTATTTACATTGTAATAATTGTGTCTTTTGCAGTCTGCACCACAGGATGATATTGACCTTCTGATCATCAGAGCTGCATCAAAGGGAGATGAAAAAGTTCTTCTGATCAGCTACAATTTACAGGGTGCACGCGATGTGTCCATGGGCTTGATGAACAGGCTAACAGATATCTCATTCAGCGTTACAAGATTTGCTGAAAAATATGGCATCATTATTTCATCTGAAAGACTTTATAGGATTTTTAGAGAAGCTGAAAAAGTCTATACAGATGCCCGCAGTTATGCTCTCCGGCCCAGCCCAGAGCTCAGTGAGCTATCTATCATGTTCAGAAATGTAGTTGTTACGTCCCATAAGAGCATCCAGGTCCTGATTAATGCTGTCATCGACTTCCTGAGAGAGACCAAATACAAACTGCCTGGAATGGATGAAGCTACACTGCCTGATATCTGCACGAAAATCAAATCTATAATTGCAGAAATGCTGGAGAAACTTGCTAACAACCTGGAGGTTTATTTCTCTCCCATCATGGAGGACTTCAACACAGTTGAAATAGTGTTTTTCACTGAAAAGGTCACCGTAGCCGAGCTCAAAGAAAATGTGAGAAGTATGCTGAAAAGTCTCCTAACTATGGTGGCAGATGTGATGAAGCAAGTGGAAAGTGTTGATGTCTTTCTTGAGAAACTAGGACAGATAATCCAAGAGGTTGTTGATAAAGCACAAGAATTTGTGGGCAGCCTGAAGTCCGACATCTTAGAAGCTGTCGCTGCTCCTCTTAACGCTTTCTACCAGAAGTTGCTGAAGTCTTTAGATGACCTTGAAGGGATCGTTTTATTCGGCATTATGTTCCCCATAGGTCAATTTCTTACCAACATTTCTACTCAATTTGAGGAAGCGCTTAATGCAAATAATGGAATACAGCAAATTGAGCTTCCTTTCCCGTTTTTCCAGTAAAATTGCTATTCTGGACACAGTGAATGAAATAAACACTACCATCTTTTGAAATGAACATTCTTAAATGGACATGCAAGCCATTGGACACTTAACTGGAGTGCAGCACCAACATGTTTAAAAAGCAGTCACTGATGCAAAACATGCCTTATTAGTATGCTGTTGTATTATTCTATTTGTATAAATGATGCTTCAAATATCAACCAAGGTATAAAGTACAAAAATGTCAATTGTGACATAGTTTCATCCTGCTCTGTATCTTACTTTAATGCCATGATGGATGAGTCTAAATAAATAACTTTTATTATGCAATACCATACATCTTTTCATTTTTGTTTTTCAAGTGATGATAGTCTGATGACCTGGGCTGCATTTCTCAAAAGCATTGTGAGCTAAGGTTGTAGAAAAGATTGTAGAGACCATTGGTGCCAATGGTTCTATGATGTAAGACTTTCAATGTTTTTGAGAAATGCAGCCATGGACAGCAAATTGCCGGTGTATATATGAGCAAAAACACGTTTCTTACTCAACAGCAAAGATACAGTGAATGTTATTATTACATGTGAAGAGCATACTGTTAAAATGTGTCGTATACGTATGGAGCAGTTTTAATAGCATATTTATAAACAGCAGATGTGGTAATGTAGAGCAAAATCTGCATTAGTCAAGTCACATTTATTTATATAGCGCTTTTCACAATACAGATTGTATCAAAGCAGCTTTACAGTGATAACATGAAAGTAGTACAACACACAGATCAATAATATTGTTAAATATTAAATATCCCCATTACATTACAATTACAAAATACTCTCAGTATATGAGCAAGAAGTCACTTCAATATTCCAGAATACTTATTTTGCTAAGAACATGCAAAGAAGTACCTGAAGAAGGATTTGTGGATGCAATGTCAAAGCAAGTTTACTTTCACAAGTCAGCTTTGGCATTCCATACTCTCCTGCCTAAGCTTGTTTTGATAAAATGTCAAAGCCAGGATATCATATTTTGGACATCCAATTTATTTCAAAGTTTAGTTTAGTTTTTCTTTTATACTGTCCAACATTAGCTTCAAATGAATGTCATCATTTGCATTATTTGAGGTTAGTTATTTCTTGTGTAGGCTATTTGTAAAAGACCCATTTCCAGCATAGCTTTACTCTGCCTCCTTGTGGTGAAGATGCTGAATTGTTGGCACAGTGAACAAATTCCCAAATTCAGACTAGATGAATGCATTATGCCATAGATATCAACACTATTAGTGGTCTTTCTTTCTTTCTTTCTTGAAAGACATTTAGTGCTCACATGATGTTTTGACTATTTTAGTCAATGTTTATACTATTTGACTCACCTGACTATTTTAGTGTGGTAGATAGAGAGAGGGCATGCCTATGTGTATCTAGGCCTAAAGTATATACAGTATATGCAAAGTGTCATACACCCTGCTGTGACCACATGTTTAAAGGGTTAAATTTAGGAGATAAAAGTGTCTGAATCCTGGCATTCAGAAACTGACAGAGGGAAAAATTATTTTTTTCATTTATTTATATAGCACAAGTAAACACAGCAGAAGTTGACCACTGTGCTTTCACATAACATAAATTCAACAATATTTAAGGAAAAAATGAAATATCATTCAGACTGCAAAATAAAACATAGATACATTTAATTTAACATAAATGCCAGCTCCAAAAGATATAGCTTTAATTTGAGTTTAAACTTATATAAAGATGATGCCGATCTCAAGGAGACATGGAGGCTATTCCACAACCTAGGACCGACAACAGCAAAAGCGTGGTCTCCTCTAGACTTTAACCGTGAGCGTGGTTGGGACAGATTAGGTCTATACAGTTATTCGTGGACTTAGACACCTCTCAGATGCATTTACAAGTTCGGACAAGTATGAAATCATTAACAAATCAAACAACAGTGTGATTGTAACAATAATAATGACTGGCCTTATGTGATTCATAATAACTTTACACACCAAGATTCACTGAGAATAAATTTTTCCAAGAGTCATTCAGAGTAGCTCTTAAATTACAGAACACATTTTTAAAATCAAAGCTGCCTATATCTGTCATGCCTCTCTCAAAAACTGGATAGGCTACCTTAATAAAAAAGAGGCTTAGGCTAGTTGTCACACTTCACTTGAAATGTCTAGATTTACCTTAAAGTGTTGGCAACAAAAAAAGCTTTTAAACAGCTCTACCATTATTAACCCTAGAAAAAAAAGTCATGCATTTTTGTGCATTTTTGACATGCCTATAAATATTTATGCTAGGTTTAAAGTAGTGTTCATCATTTACCTATATGGGGAAAAAAACGATTTTGTTATTTAGTTTGAAGGATAACATTTACAAAAAATATTCCAATCTAAGATGATTTTGATGCACTGTGTGTTTGAACCTAACATACAATACAAAACACTGGTAAAACACCAGATTTAAAAACAAATTTGTGGAATTAGACTTTTGACTCAAAGCCATATAACCTTGATATAGCCCTTGTGACAGACTGCCTGTGAAAACTAGCCCCAGTCTAAACGATTTATTAACAGAGGATGCACTGATTGATTGATTTATTTACTCATTGATTTATTTACTCATTGATTGAATTAACAGTAGGCTAATGATCTATTTGATTAACTCTTGTCTTTGGAGGATAAAATAAATTAATTACAATTTAAAGAGTTATACATACGATGTAACGATGGACGTAAAAACAAGACAAACTTGAAGCAATGTGATCTAATTTCGGCAGTTATGGGCACTAATGGCTCTTTTCACTCTTCGGGTGTCGCATTGCCAAATGTTACGCGAAAGTTTAGGTCGTTGTTTGCCTTGGAGTGGAAAGTTCCCCACCGAAACCGCCCCTCCTACTACTAAGGATCTAACATGTGTACAAATTGACTAGAGTCAGAAAAGTCCTTCACACACTCGATCGAGGATCAAGCTGCTCAAGCTGAAAATGACCACTGGCGTGGAGCGACTATTCGACGAACTTGGACACTTTAACAGGTAGCCTTTTGTTTCCGAACGGCACATTGACGTTTTACGTCTTTTATGGGAATGGACACGTATCTGTTAATATTTACACCAAATCATAGTTATAGCGTATAAATTATGTGGAATTTTCATTTTGCTGCCCTTTAATTGAAGCGCGTAAATGCACGCGTAGACGTACAGGAATATCCAATTCTATAAATAATTCTGTAAATGTTTACAATTTTACGTTAAATGTTTGCTTAAATACTTATTTAAAATTAACTACATTTTCTTTAAACTCAAGAGAAACTTTCGGTTACTTACAATATAAGATTTTAGCCAACTAATGTATGTCAGTATTTGCACAAGTTTGCACTTGAAGTTGGCAATGTTGTCCTTAAAATGACTGTATTTATTGAATATTTTATGTATTATTGATAATCAGTGATGTGTGCACCTTGTCTTGTCCCTCTTGCAATAATTTATCCTTCTGCTTTACCTTCAGGTTTCAGGCATGTCTCTACTTTGCTGCCATTTTCCAGGCCATCTCCTGTGGAATACATTACCTGGCCTCGGTTTTCTTAGTTGAAACGCCCAAATTTCTTTGTGACACTCCAAATATTACAGACATTTTATATAGAAACCACTCATCAACTTCTCTAGCAGATATCTGGACTCACTACAAGCCAGGTGATGGGCCAGTGGTTGTACGGACAGCTAGAGGAGATCAGTGGGAACTTAGTCCTTGTTTAAAAGCGCTGCGGCTTGATGTCATCAATTTTCAATACGAGTTTTTTGGGAACAAGACTGTGGAGTCGTGTGGTGGCTTTGTCTATGATCACAGCGGGGTTGACCAGAGCGTCGTAACAGACTGGGACTTGGTGTGTGAGAAGGAATGGCTGGCAAAGCTTTCTCAGCCGACGTTTATGCTGGGAGTTTTGGTTGGAGCCTTGGTGTTTGGGGATGTCGCAGACAGGTAAATTGTCTGTTGCATCTTACTCACACTCACACTTACAAATACACTCAGAACGTGAAAGTGATATTAGTAAGGACCTCTCACAGACATAGTGTTTTTTTCACATTAACATAATTATATTTAAAACACACCACCCCTAAACCTAACCTTTAAAGAAACCTGCTTACATTATTAGATCAAAGCAAGCATCATTTGGCATAATGTATTTCAAATAGCAAAGACCATTTCAAATGTCCTCATCAGTAGAGTTTGGACAATTTTTACTATATTTGTGAGGACAAATGTTCAAAAAAATGGCAAAACTGCACATCTAAACTCAAATGCATTCAAAGCAATGGAGGGACAAAAATTACAGATAAGCGAACGAGACAAATTATTACAGTTTAATACAGTTACCTTCATCAGGGAAGAGAATAAAAGTTAACATAAGACTTGAGATGTGTTTGCAAGAACAGCATGGTCAGCAGCACAAACAGGACTGATCTGTTATTTAGGACAGAAAAAGAGAGAAGGTTGAACAAGATTAGTGCAATCTATGGTACGGTACATTAAACTTGAACATTTAATATTGCTGCATGGTTTACAACTGGCAAATATTTGCTTCTGTGGTAAGAAAACTAAGACCACAGAGAGCAGTACAGGATATGAGATATGCAGACACAGCATGGCTGCATAGAAACAGGATATCACAGGTTCACCTTCCAGAAACAGGGAATGAAAGTTGATTTCCATACTGGACACCACTGTATATTTAATCATGTTCATTTCAGGTTGTACAAAAGTAGTAGAGTAAAATTTTGTTCTAGGAACATTAAACAAATGCATAGGAATGGAAACGACTGTGAAAATGGTCAAAGGTGAAGCAATGTGGTGTACAAATGTGAGAGATTTGCATGCATAACAGCCGATTTGTTTGCCTTAATATTGCAATCGGCCTGTTTATCTTTAAACAGCTGTTCACACATAAATATCAAATTGTGAATAGAATACATTAACTGGCAGTTGACAATGGGCTATATGCACGCATAAGTTACGCATTTGACACAAGGATGCTCGTCCATTTCCGGTTGTGTAGATTAAAGCGGAGGAAAACCGAGGAAAACGGGATTATGGTAGAGTCTTCAAAATTTACTGTCCTCCCGTCTTTGAAACG
>JAOTRC010000010.1:3650654-3661664 GCA_027497675.1 Cyprinella lutrensis | reverse complement strand
CAGGAATAAATTACACTTCACTATATATTCACATAGAAAACCGCTGTTTTAAATTGTAATAATATTTCACAATATTAGTTTTTTTTAATCAAATAATTGCAGCCTTGGTGAGCAGAAGTTCTTCTTTTAACTTCTTCTAACTTCTTTAAAAAACAAAAAAATCTTACTGATCTAAAACTTTTGACCGGTAGTGTATATCTGCTGTTTTTTTCTTCTTCCTGAGATTCATACATGGAATGCAAAAAATACTGCACAATAAATTAAACAATATAAAATCCACATTGAACAATAAACAAGTACACAAGTATATTAACTGCCAAGTTTAAGAGGAAAGTGTTAAATTCCGTGAGAGCTTGTAGCTATATGGCATCTATTTAGTCATGTATTAATCACTTTACCAGTTTAGTTGGACCTGTAATGAATACAAGTGGACCATTCTTTAGTTAAAACACACTAGGAACAGGTGTTGATCTGTGGAGCAGCAATAAAAGGATTTATAAATCATTTTAAAACTCAAATTTGCGCTTTTTTTTTTTTTTTGTCCTGTTGTCAAACTTGTTTTCCTATGAGCCGTCTAATCATTGTTCAGCTGTAACAATATATTGCACACTGCTGAGCAACACAGACTAGGAAAAATTTGTATAGCTGCTTTATAATTTTGAGGTGAAGTACTTCAGGTGTGTTTAGCACATCATGCCCAATTTCATCATCCAACGACTGAACACAACAGATGACACTCTGTCAAGGCGAACACATTAAACATTTTAGATAAACAGGGTGCTGCATTTGACATTTTGCAGACATTCAAAAGTGTTTGATGTATTGTACAGGTTATACAAAAATAACCTTCCAAAAAGACTAGCACTGAAGTTCTGGCACAGAGTTGCAGCAGGTTTCTAAAACCAAAGGAAGTGAGTGATGAGATCTGATTGGTGTTTTGAGTTGTTTATTTTGATTACAACAATATTGCGCAGTAATCCTTTTCACTTTTTTTCACAGGTTTGGCACTTTGTTGTGATCTTCACTTGCCTCAATTGCGTAGTCTGAATGTGTTTGCTCATGAAAGTGTGGGTTGAGGTCACCCAGGTTCCAGGTGCCTAAAAACTTCCACAGCATATTCTGCTATACCCCAATTAGTTCTTTTCCTCCATTTCGACAATCCGACAACATCCCTGTAATTCCAATTGTGTATCATCTCACCAGGAAATGACCACAACTAACTGCTCAATTCCATAAACATAATTGTTAGTTCCTTAAATAACTTTCCAGACCCTACTGTGCTCCTCTTGAGAGTGTCTTGAAGGGCCGTCCCGTTAAAAACACGGGGATCACTATCACACACCCAATTTTCGTCCTGGGAATGTTGACTCAACCTCCTGATTGGACATGGAGCTTATGAGATCTCTGCCATGCCAACCTCAATGGCTAATACTCACGGCTGAACCATCCAGATGTTGGCCTCCTCTTGCCCCATGTCCTCCTCTTCCTCCTCTTCCTCCTCCTCTTCCAAAGGTTCTTGGGTCCTGAGGGCAAGCTCACGGAGGAAGTCAGGTTCATGAGCCGAGTTCTGGGAGGCGGACTTGAGGCCGATCTTCTTCTTGGTTAAATGGAACTGGTCACGAATGAAGTTGTAAAAGTCGTACTCGTACTTCATCCTTTGGTAAAGCACCTGCAGGGCCTCTATAGTCGGCATGTGCTTCTTCACTGTGCCTGTAAGGTTCCCCATCTTCCAGAATTCTGCAGAGAAATCAGATTTACAAAACTATGAACCTGTCATGACCGGCTTTGCCGTGTTATGGGACAGTTTGTGTTTGTCGGTGTTTGATGGTTGCCGTCTGTTTGTCTGTTTTAGTCCTACAGGTGGCGATGTAGGCTAACGGGTTAAAAGAGGCTTTCCGGGAGCTGACGTCCTCTCTCTTTCCTCTCCGGGCCGTCGGTCTGGGCGGCTGGTGGTTGCCTCGCTCGTCGCATTTTCCTCCTTTCCCCTCCCGTTTCATTCTACTGATCTACCCTACACCTTTGGTTAACCATGACATTTACTGATACACTCTTATATTATGTTAAATAAACATTCCTTGTTAACTACAGTAATCTGTGTGGTCTCCCCTTTTATGTTGCGATCGCTGTATGAGCCCAGTGGTCGTAACAAACCGCAGACAAATCAACAGTATGTGATTCAAAATCATTGAGCACATCAGTTTTAAGGTGATTTCAATTTTCCATAATCTTCTCAGTAAATACTGTTTTGAATTTTCTCCCTCTCCTCTTATTGTTTAAATGTTTTATTTTATTTCTTACACATAAATTCAAAGAAATTGGAAAAAAAACACACACACACCTGGACTCTTGTAAATGCTTAGGACATCACTAAAGTAGTGAGGTAGGAGTCTCTCCAGCAGGAGCAATACATCCTCCAGCTCTTCCAGAATCCCAACAAGTAGGAAGTTCTCTATAACGTTTTGTTTGGCCCTCTCCAAAGCCCAAACTCCAGGCTCTCTGAAGCAGACAAAGAAACAATTACATGAAAACATCCAGATATTCCAGTTTTTAAATACTGAAGAGATTATCTAAAACAGAAACCTGTGTGATGCTCATTTTTCTGTGAAACAGAAAAAAGAGTTTTGGTTCCCATTGACCTCCATTGCATTTTTTCCCCATACAACAAAAGTCAATATAGGGAACTAAAACTGTTTGGTTACCACCAACATTCTTTAAAATATCTTTTTTTGTGTGTGTTTTGCAGATTGCAGAAGAAAGAAAATCATGCAGGTTTTGAACAACTAGTAGGTGAGTGAAATTGCAGGGTAGTAATAAAATCTGCATGATTTCAAAACATCTGTTTATCTCGATAATCTTTACATTTAGCGATACACGTGCACATATAAATTAGTTATAAAACACTCAACGCTAATACCCAAATGAGGGTCATAATTACCTGCACTGAGGGTGTTGTCCACAAAAGTATGGAACAATGTAAAAGAGGCGTGGGTTAGAGCACTCCGGGTAGTTCTCCATGATGCAAACGTTAATGTCCTGCAGTGAAGACATGGGGAAATAAGTCAGACTGACAAAGCGACAGCCTAAAAGAAAGCAGCACATTGAACAAAAAATATAAAATGTGCTTATAAATGATAGACATGCTCATTTTTACTGGACTATATGCTTTAGTACTGTAGCAGCCCCATCCAACGTAGCACCAATCAAGTCTAGTGAACACAAGGGGGCACCACTTACACAAGCAACAAAACAGTTTTCTGAAAGTTATGAGACACCACTGAAGGTACATCCAAAACACAAACAATCACTCATTTGTTACAACATTTGATCACTTTATTTGATCCCAAAGGTATAAATCAACATTGGGAACATTAAAATGGGAAAATATGTAATCCACGGATACTCACATGCACACTTAAAACACACAAGAGGAGAGGTCTATGAAACCACTGTAATTTATTTCCATTTGTATCTAGCAAAAAAAACCCAAAACAGACTAAACAATTCCTCAGATAAAAACACGGCAATTCTTCCTCTCCCTTGTTTAATTATCAAGACTATAATACGTGAAGTCTTCAGAGCACAAATATGGACAAGGATTAAAATATTATATGGAAAAACAGGGGAGAAGACGATATTAAGTTTTCCTCAAAACAACAATGCAGCCAGCGTTGCTATAATGATGATACTACATGAGAACATATTACATGCTGAAAAGAAGTTTCTAGGAAAAGAGGGCAATTTGTCAAGTTAACAGCCTCGTCTCTAACTCGTGCACAAGAGAGGTTAAGTAAAGACCACATAGCCACAAGGCTCCAGACGCCACGGACTCCTTCCCTTTCATGAGCCCCAGGTGGGGGAATCACATGCAAGCTGTGGGTCTAGAAGAGAAGGGCCCTCATGCTGGCAGGTAGAAAAACATACTTCAGCGTTAATCTTTCACCGTACAATGGCCTTTACACATGCCAAGTATGAGTCGATATGTGAACATTATTTCTCCGCCTTTCATTAAGCCCTAATTCAGGAAATTAAAAAGGTACCCCAAAGGTGAAACTCGTTTGCAATACATGTTTAGTCTGGAATAGTTTAGAAATTTGCTTTAGGATTATCTCCATATCCTGACCATTAAAAGTATGAAGGTTTTTTAATTATCAGTTACTTTCGAATATTATTTTTTCTGTTACGTTTTGTTTGACTCCTCAAAATGGTGGGTGATTTATGTAATTAAACTGTAGACTTATTTTTTTTTTTGAGACTTCAGACTTATGAGACTTATTGTGCTCATTTTTAATATAGTTTTAACTTTTTTAACGCCCTACCCCTCCCAAATTTATTTATTTTTTTTCAAAATTTTAAGCTGTTTTTTACTTCCAAAGTTTCTGGATAGGAAACTGCAAACTGTTCAAAGAGCTTTAAACGATTCCAGAAGATGAATATTATCAAGCGAAATGATCGCTCATTTAAAAAAAAAATAACAACAAAGTTTAAGTTTTATAAGCTCAAATGGTCGCCTTGCCCTGTTCTATGATGCACATTCGTGACTCTCCTGTTCGAACTCGTTTATCAAAATGAACGAATCTTTTTTTGTGTCATTTGGTTCATTCAACGAACTAACTGAACGAGTTGACTTGGGAAAAGATTCGTTCATTTAGATAACTGTTTGATGAGAGTCACGAACGCACATCACAACAGAGCGAGGCGAGCATTTGAGCTTATAAAACTTAAACGTTTCACTTGATAAGACCCTAATTCATCATCTGAAATCGTTTAAAGCCCTTTGAACAGTTTGCAGTTTGCACTGAAACTCTTTCTTTTGGACCTTGAACGGTTTGGTTCCCATTGAAATGCATTATATGTAGAAAAATCCTGGAATGTTTTCATCAAAAACCTTAATTTATTTTCGACTGAAGAAAAAAATGACATGGATATCTTGGACGACATGGGGGTGGTAAATTATCGGCAAAAGTTTTTTTGGTTTTTTTTTTTAAAGTGAACTACTCCTTTAAAGGCTTTTTAAGATTATGATAAACAAATATAGTCAAATGTTTCCAAACATTTGACAAGACAAAGGCTTGATATCTATATATACACTGGTAGGTATAAGCAATGAAGAAATTACAGTAATTAGGAACATTGGTGCAATCCAAGCATCGATGTTCATAATTACCGTAATTTATTCATTGCTTCTACCAATATATATCATGACAAGATATCAAGCCTTTGTCTAGTCAAATGTTTGCTTAAAACTTAATTCACTGATTGTGAACTAAAGCTAAAAAACAAACAAAAACTGATTGTTGTGTTTTTTTTTCTTTCACTGCTCTCTAAACGTGTTCATTTGTTGACAATATCAAGCTGATGCACTGGCGATTCCTTCAAAGCAGTGGAGCTCCAGGAGGGCCAGTTCCTTTAACAATACTCACTCTGTGTGTATCTGAATAGAGTCTAAAAGCCAAGAGCGCATCAATGTCCTTTCATCCGCATCTCCACTCACTCCCAATGGAAACACACACAACTCTGATGGATATGCACTTTGAACGCAGAGAAGCTATTGCTGAAAAAAAACAAAACAAGTAAATGTCCCATTTGGACTTCCGTTGACTTTTTGGTTTATTAAAAAGGAAACGAGTATTTAAGTACAGAAGGCCAGATGGTCAAAAGGGTAAATGTCTGCTGAGAACAAAAGCAACAGAAATGTCATCCTCTAACAAATCACCAATTACGCAGCAACTTACAGAACAACATCCTCAAGCCCTGAAGAGATAATGGTGCCTTAAAGCTGAGCCAGACATTTAAAACAAACAAATTCTCCTCCCAAAAGAGGAGAAAGATGCTTGGTGGAGTGGGGAAAAAACAAAGAGTATAAAAAGAAAGAAAGTATGTTTGAACTTATGAAATTACATATAAAAAGTTACAGCAAATGTCTAGTGTGCCTCTGGCAAACATCCCGAGCAGTAAAACCAGTCGGTGTTTCTCTCTAGAAGGACCCACTTCAGCTCAGGTGACACACTTATTTGGCCTTGTGTTCTTGATTCAGTCCCAAGGTGGCCATTTCACTAAGCACCAAGGAACACAGCCATTTACCCCTAAACTACCTCCAGATGGACGTCATCATGCGACATACTTCTGCCTGACACGAAAGAAAGCATTTTTCGGCAAATAATACATTTAAATAATTAAAAAAGAGAAAATAAATACTGGTTACTGTATACATAATGCTTGGCTGTATTTGAGCAAAGCAGAGATTAGACGAGATGATAGATAGGAGACAAGAAAGGAATCTGCCAGAGAAACACACACACACACACACACACACACACACACACACACACACACACACACACACACACACACACACTCTTTTCAGCTTTACTGTTTTTAGTCATTAGTAAACATGGGCAGTACTACAGCTTTGAAGGTCTGCCAGCATACCTCACACAAAAAGGTTTTTTTTTTTTTTTTTTTTTGTGAGTAATGACCTTACAGAACAACTGAGTTTGGCACATTGAATTTTGATCAAAAGGGACAGTAAAGACATTTACATTTTTTACCAAAGATTTCTATTTCAAATAAATACTGTTTTGAACTTTCTGATCAAAAAATCCTTTTCAGCTATGCCATTACATAATTGTTAAAAGGAAACCAGTTTCAGTCACAGCAAGTGAAATAGTCCTATTCAGATTATGGGGAAATTCCCAAGTACATCAAAGATTATTATAATTAAACTAAATTTAAAAGGAAAGATAAAAAAGAAACGTCAATAGCATGCCGTCTGAATGCTCATTCTTGACAAAGTGCCCAGCTATTACAGACACATAAATCAAGCAAACAGATATGTTTAATGTGAGATCACAAGCCACCGTAATCCTAAACTATAAAAACAGAGATGTGGTTAACCAGGCCTCCAGGAGGAGAGAGGATCTTAAGAAGAGGTTAAGTCCCTTATGGTGAAGGTTTGATTATTATACAGTATATATTGTAGTCTCTCATTAGCTAAGATAAGTTCAATTCCTTCTGTAACAGAACTGCTACTGTCTGTCACATATGCTTGTTTAAGATTATAAATCATCTAAACGATTAAATTAAAATGGTTAGTGGTGGAAGATATTTATAAATTTAATTTTTTTTTTAGAAATGTAGTGTGATATGGATTTAATATTATTTAAAGTGATTTAGCAACATCTTTAATCTAAAAAGCAAATAATAATAAAAAAAACTGTCCATTAGTATTCCCATTCGTTTTAAATGAATTGTCATCTTTGCTCTTGTATGGAAGTAAAATAATGGCAAATGATTTTGAAAGAAAAAAGCTTGTTGAAAAAATATGCATTGCATTAACCATGCTTGCATTTTAATGCATTGTATTTTTAGGGCTTGCATTTTTATAGGCTGAAATTCAGCATGGTTTTTCCAATATTTAAGATGTAAATATTTCATTCAAAATATTTAAACACATTTTCATTATAAAAAATTAAAAACTCCATATTCACATTTCATATTTCACTTCCAAAACATTCAAACTGTTTAAAAACACAACATACAATATTCAACAGGCAATGTTCGGTCCATTTTATTTCGCTTCCACAAATTCAGTGGTTCAAATTCCACAGTAAATTCAACATTGACATCCAGGAACTGTTAGCCTAGAAATCTAGACGCACCCTATTGGCAGCAAAAATTATTTTGCAGCAACGTGTCTTGATGTCTAACATCAATTTGATGTAGGTCTGGCATGCCAGGCTATGGAACTGCAGGAAAAGCAGTAGATTACCTAGCATGATCTCCATTTGCTGTTAGTAATCTCACCAGCAGGGGGTGCAAAAGCACGTGTTGTTGACGAAGATCAGAGCACCAGAGCAAGCCTGTGCGGTCTGTGTGCATTGTGGCTGAATGATTGATTTTTATGTCATACATTTTTCAAAAACTTGCATGTGTTACAGTCACACCAGTTCATTTGTGTGTCGTGGGGGTGGTGGAGGGTTTAATTTTGCACTCTTGATATTTTAGTGTCACCCCTTCATTGCAGTGCACTTTTTTCTGCATCGTGGATGATTAGATTGTACACACACACAAAAAAAAAAATCACAGAATTTTTATATTTTTGCATATTTCCTATTCATTTCCTAATTGCCAGTCATTTTTACCGCAAACAATACAGTTTGTTTATATCAAGTCTATGATATATTTTGTGTCTGTGGTCAAATAGCAACTGTCATACAAGTCATAAAGTTCCGTACCCTTCTAATGAAGAACCAATTTAAAAAAAAAATAACCACTTTTCTGTCTAAAATTATAGAACAACAGGTTCGTTCACTAAACCATATATATAATGTAACTCAAATATTTAATTACACTGTAACAAGGACACCTTAATTGTAACATAATAATAATAATTTGGTTTTCAAAATTAGTGTAATGTAATATAATCATCAAATATTAGTATATCAGGCTTTCTCTCTCACACACACTAAACGTTCATATTTGTAGCTCAACAATTACGCTCCAACTCAGTAGGTGGCGATAAAGCCACTCAAATGTATTTTCTCTGCTGTAATTTCGTGATCATCTAACGACGAGTTAACGTCAATGGCTGCCTCCATCTGCTGCATGTGTTATTTTCCCAAAACCTATTTTATGCGATATTTAGCGTTTTTTCCTTCCGTAAACACGTAACTCTCGACAATAAATAAAGAGCACCGTCAGATATAGTTCGCTTTGAAAATGAAGGCAAAGGCGCAGCGCAAGAGGAAAGGGAAAGGTGGTAGGCAAATGCACAAGGAGAAACTTCAGAAATTCATGGATTCAGTTAATAACTTTGTGAAGAGCAAAGGCGGCTACGATGAGAATGAAAACAACCAAAGGACAACATTCGTAAAGAGGAAAAGTAGAAAAGAGCTGCGCAAAGAGAAACGTAAGTTAAAGAAATCTAAGATGAAAAGTCACTACATGGGTCAATCCCTCCTGAAGCCCAGCGAGGAGCCGGAGGGACCTGCGCAAAATGAAGAAAATGCACAGAAACCAGCTGCGAGGCCGATTGGAAATCTTACAAATGACGCTAAGAGACAGCAGGAGAAAAATAAAGACAATAGGAACTTAAAAGATGGTGTAGAAGAGAAGACTAAAAAGAAAGTCCACTTCTCTGAGCATCTGCCAAAGCAGAGAACGAAATCTAGTCTACACGAGAGCAGAAAGCGGGCTCTGTTAGAGGCAAATATCGAAGAGGACAAGGAAATAAAGAAATTAGAAAAACGCCTAGGACTGAATAAAAGAAAGAACAAAAAGAGCCTGCCTCAGTCATTCGCCAATGATGGACTTGATTATATTTTAGGAATTCTTGAGCCTGGAACATCTGCGACAGGACTGTATGAGAGTGATGAAGAAATTGAGGTTGACAAAGCGAAGGATAACTTCGATGAGTTAGAAGAGGACAGCGACAGGCAAATGTCTGATGATGAGAACCACGGTGAGGATGAAGGTGACGCTGATGAAGAGATGAGAGATGGAGAGGATGACACAATTATGGAAGAAGATGAAGAAGAAAACGATGACGCACAGATAAAAGATTATGTGGAAGGAGGTGAAGAAGAGGAAAATAACACAGATGCATCAGAGGAGAATGATCATGGGGAGGAAGTTGAATCTGAACAACCTGAAAGCCAGGAACAAGTATGTCATTTAAATCTTTCCTTATTATTGTTTTGGTCTAAAATAAATTCAGTCTTGTTCTCTCTATTAGTCAAGTCATTTATTTATAGAGTAAATTCAGTTTGTTTTCAAGCAGCTTCAGTGTTAATGCTGAATAATTATGAATGAATTATAAAACTAAATTCAGCTCAATTCAAAAGTTCGTTTTGAAGCTGATATTTGTGGTTTCTTGTTTTTATAGAATTCTGCCTCTGTGGGCAAGTATGTTCCCCCTCACCTACGAGAAGCCATGGACAGCAAACGCAAAGCCGAGCTGGAGAAACTGAAGCGCCGTGTAAAAGGTCTGATAAACAGGTAAGGTGCTGTAGAAGGTACTATGACTATAAAAGCTTCATTTTTAAAAATGTAAACTATCTTTAGTTTACCAGGTTAAATTCAACCAATGTGTTGTTTATCAGTTTGATAATCCACCTTTTGTTTGGCAGATTAAGTCAGCCCAACATGGCATCTATCAGCAGTCAGTTGGAAGAGCTGTACATGAGCACCAGCAGGAAGGACATGAACGATACGCTCACAGACATTCTGCTGGCTGCCTGTGTCACACCTACTCTCATGCCTGAAAGGTTACCTTATTATACGTCATTTTTATAACCCAGTCTTTGATCATTTGTGTAGTGTTTAATTATGTCGACTTGAGAAAGTCCACATACTGATGCTCTTCTCTGAGTCTAAAAACCCTAGTGCTTTCAAGCTACATCCACCAGTTGTCAGGGGTCAGATCTCATTCTGTTATGATTGAAGCTGGAATCTGCTACATGATGTTTTGGCCCAATTTGCAGTCTAGATTATTGCAGTCTAGAAATTTTATTTTTAATTGGTGATGTTATTTCTTCTGTAGTATCATCCTAATGTTCTCTAATAAGTTTTAAACATTTTAATTGTTTAAAATATGTCTTGTCTGATAACTTAGTTCACAATGGCAATTATCTAGACTATATTACACTCTTATTATCACAATAGACAGTGAATTTACTTTATGCCCTCCATAGTCTACGTGCAAGTACAAAAGTAACACATTACTTTCAATAATCTGTAATGTTTATAGATCTTTTAAATGGCATGCATCAGGAAGTTCTCAGAATATAATTTAATATCTTAAAAAAAGAAAAATAAAGGTGTAGATTATATAGACTGTTGTTGATTGCGTTACTGCATTAAACAATAGTACCAGAACTTCAAATAAAGTTAAAAAAAAAAAAAAAAAATAGGTAACACTTTACAATAAGCTTTGTTAGTTAACTACATTAGTTAATATGAACTAATAATGAATAGCACATATACAGCATTTGTTAATCTTTGTTAATGTTA
>JAOTRC010000010.1:3607270-3630717 GCA_027497675.1 Cyprinella lutrensis | reverse complement strand
CTTGAACATGACAATGAGTTCGCTGTACTAAAATGGCCCCCACAGTCACCAGATCTCAACCCAATAGAGCATCTTTGACTTTGGGATGTGGTGGAATGGGAACTTTGTGCCATGGATGTACATCCCACAAATCTCCATCAACTGCAAGATGCTATCCTATCAATATGGGCCCAACACTTCTAAAGACTGCTTTCAGCACCTTGTTGAATCAATGCCACGTAGAATTAAGGCAGTTCTGAAGGCGAAAGGGGGTCAAACAAAATATTAGTATGGTGTTCCTAATAATCCTTAGGTGAGTGTGACATCACACACAGACATCTCATACACATTCCTAATTTTCATTTACATTTTTTAAATATTGCAGTATTTATTATAAATGATTTATTTTATCCAGGCACATATTTTTTTTAATTTTCATATGCCCTTGTAATCAGAAAAATAAGTTGCCCTCCCTCTTGCAGCATTATCTCATCTCTTCTCTGATGCCATGTTTACTGTCGTAAGGGCGGGGCAACCTGTCACTCATTTGACATCACAGCGATAGCAAACCACAACCATCCAATCAATTCCCTAAGGAAAAAATCAAGTCCCGCTCTACATTTTTTCTTGTTCGCGAAGCCTTTCACTAGGCTATTGGCCTACATCAGTATAGGTTTACACATTCCTTCCCACTTCACCCAGAGTCATTTAGCCTTATTTTTCTACAAAAGCAACGTATAGCTCATACACTCACTATATATAAATTGTGCAAAACACTGCTCATAATTAGGACTCCTTTGCTGCAAAAATTCTCTCTTTTTTTACAGAAACCATTAATAAACTAACAAGCAGGCGTCACTTTTGCCCAAATCCTGTGATATATTCCTCCAATTATCAATCTATTCTAGCCTTCCAGAGAGGGATTTCTTTGTGAAGTGTTAATGTCTGAACTGAACACGCTCAAATAATGAGGACGGAAGATTTGCAAGAGCAGAAGAATGTCAATAATTTTTTGCGATGTGTTGTCATGACACAAGCACATGTAGTGTCTCTTTCCTATTCTGGCAAGCACTGTGTCAGAATACATAAGCTATGAATATAAATGTTAATCAAATATTAATCCGATCTGATAAAGAGCGGAATTGATGACATGTCTCTCTCTCTCTAATCAGCTCTTTGCCAGATATTTATGAGGATGAATGGTCAGAGAAAACCAATATTTTGTATTGGCAGAGAGGGAGAAAGAGAGAGACAAGTCATCAATTCCGCTCTTTATCAGATTTGATTAACATTTATATTCATAGCTATCAAAAGCAACAATTTTGGCACACTGAACACTGATAGGCCTTTGTGACTCACACAAAACAACTGTGTATGCTATTTTGGTTGTGAACTAATAAATACTGTGAAAATATGTTGCTAGCATTCGGCTTGCCAAAGCCTTGCATCTTGTCTGCATCTTTAATGCTTGTGAAAGTTTGGCCTATCGCAGATCTTGGCAGCCGTGCTGATTTTCAGAGTGGAAGCAAATTGATTTTATACAGCAGTAAACAAGAAAATATTTAATAACATGCATTTCAGACACAATATAGCAAGTTAGTCCATCCGTTTTTTGCTCCGCCAACAAAAATCCCAAACAAAACCTTAGCAGTAAAGTGACATGCTGATCAGCATCACACAGGTGTGACGTTGTTGCTGAATGAATAAATGAATCAGTCGTGTTTTTTGATGAATTAAATGACTCACTGATAAAGAGTCACTTGTTTTATTCCTGAATGAATCAGTGTTTTCAAGGCATCAGTTGAGTTTAGTGAATAGAGTCACTTAGGCCTATTTATAGGACTACATTCACCATGTTGCTCTTATCACATGACAAGCATCAGTTACTGTATACTGTGAATTTGAAAATACTTCTTTTGTCACATAGCTACTGTTTTTCGCCTACTTTCGCGCACTTCAGAATCTCACCAGAAGTAGTCGGTAATCCGTCTAGTTTTTGATTACTCTATGATGAGGATTGTGAATTCAGACATAGGCCTACCTATTTTGTCACATACTGTTTTTTTGCCTACTATATACTTGTTGAAGGAGTAGTTCACTTTTAAAAAAACTTTTGCTGATAATTTACTCACCCCCATGTCATCCAAGATATCCATGTAATTCTTTCTTCAGTCGAAAAGAAATTAAGGTTTTTGACGAAAACATTCCAGGATTTTTCTCCATATAATGGACTTCAATGGGAACCAAACGGTTCAAGGTTCAATGACATGGATATC
The DNA here is from genome assembly GCA_027497675.1 of Cyprinella lutrensis. Classification (NCBI taxonomy): domain Eukaryota; kingdom Metazoa; phylum Chordata; class Actinopteri; order Cypriniformes; family Leuciscidae; genus Cyprinella; species Cyprinella lutrensis. The sequence goes on along the minus strand of JAOTRC010000010.1, from coordinate 3,628,462 downwards.
TTAGATGACATGGGGATGAGTACTTTTTCAGCAAAAGTTTTTTTTTAAAGTGAACTACTTTAAAAATGAGGTTTGAAACCTCCTAACAAAATGGTTCAAGGGTTCCTAACCAATCCTGTCAATGTGCGGAGCGGGGCTTTTCTCCACTGACTTTCTATGGCTGTGCCTGAAAACAAAAAATGCTCCCTTTGGAGGACACATTCTAAGGTAGGGAGGCATCAAAGCACGTCTGAATCCAATGTTAGCTTTACTTCCTGTCTCCTGAGATACCTTAATCTGATCGACTTTTGAAGGCAACATAGATGTATCCTTCGCTGCCTTTGATATCCCACAATCCTGGGCTTTCCATTCTGTGACAGTTGAGCTGAAAATAAAGATGGCGCCTAAAAGTTGCGGTCGGGAGTGTACATTTTTGACCTTTGTTTTCCACTTTTGATGTAATTTCAGCAAGTAATTACTATTGTAGTAATTAAATATTAGCTTAGTTATCACCAAAGCGAGCGGTATTTAGCTGTAGATTGTTAAACCGCTACTCCTCCTCAAAAGTCTGTCCGAAATCAGTTTTGTGAGGTAGCTTTGTGTCAAAACACCCCCTGCAAAGTCATTGCCTGATAGGGCAGCGAGGCAACAAGTCAGCTGTCTAAGTTATCGAATGCAGTTTAAGCGTTCCTAGGATGCTGTGTTTTAGAAAGAAATCCGAGCTGATGTGATTGGCTAGAGGCAGGGACTAGTTTGCATATTGGTTCCCTGTGAAGCAAGGGTTGCATTCAAGGTTTTTTAAGGCATAAATAAATGATTTTATATGAATTTGTTTTTAATTATGTGTTTTTTAATGATAAAAAATGAGATTTAAGTGATAAAATTAAGAACTGTACGGTGACTTTAAAAAACCCTCTTGCAAATCTTTTGGCAGTTATTACTTATACACACACAGCTGTTCATACATTGTCCAGGGAGACAATTTAAGTTTTGACCACTGCATGCTGGGGAAAATGTGGCAGCACTTCTGGTCTTAGCCATCTGTTGAGTGGACACGACTCAGAATCAAATTAAAGGCTGCCACCCACATGCTGTGATGGTATCGATACACTCACCTCTCAATGCTACATCTATCTCTCCAGAACTCTCGGTCAGTGGGAACATCAATCTGCATCACACTGACTAATGAACACTGATAACCCTTGAGGAGGACAGTGGGTAATCCCGGGAGCATGTTGAGGAAACGGGGATCAATAAACGCCGCTTAATAACTGTCCATCTCTCTAACTGCTAACTCTGATGACCATTTGGTCAACTCTGCAGTCCCCCCATGCAGACTTTTTATCTTCATTGCCACATTTAATTCATTGTAAATGATGATTTTATTATTTTACTGCATTTGTGTGGGGGAGACGGTGCATTTCAAGTATGAGACAGAAAATGTGTCTATTTTTCTCGTTTTCTTTGTTTTTTTAAACAAATTATATCATCTGAATAACAAATGTGTCCCAATTTTGCTTAATGGACTCCATTCATTTGTGTCAAAACTAAAAATAATGGAATGAAGCATGATTTCAGAATGATCCAAATCCATTTTCAGTTTTTACGCCCATTTGTTTTAAAAATTGTAATATCCGTTCTCTTTATTTCCAGGTTTTAAATGAAATCCCAGATTTTCAATGTGACCTCAGACTTTTGGACCCTGCCGCACATGTACAAATGTATCGCCTACAGCAAAAGTTCTCACCACATAGACTTAATTAAAGTACTTTGTACACTTCAGTGATGGGAAGCCCCTGCACACAACAGGAGACCCATTTTACATATAGATTAGCTCACCTTTCTCAATATTGACACCATTTATCTCTGTTCTTAATATCAAAAAGTTAAAACCGAAGGCATAAGAGCAACAAATTCACTTTAAACCTAAGCTATTTCGTCCAATCTATACAGTAGCCTCTACAAAGACAAGCTAGAAATGAGTTTTATTGAGTAAAATAGAACAAGGCAATAAGAACTAAATTGAGGGATCAGGGCAGTGAAGTGCCTAGTAATTGCAAACAAACCAACAGTTGAGCGCACTTGTGTGTGTGTTGCTATCACAGTGATCTGTCATGCCATAAACATGCTTTTAGCTGTGGAGAGGTGCTGTGGAGCCCATGCTAAAACACAAAACAAATATTTAACTGTGAAACAAATACATATCCAACTGTCCACGTAGCTATAAGTGAATAGCACTTTTTGTTTTATATAAAGCTAATTATTAATAGCACTGACTAAGCCAAAACCCATCACTAGAATAAAACTTTTGGCATTTTATAAATTAAATGTAATTAAATTAATAAATAAAAATAAAAAAAAGCCATTCCAAACAAGCTTCTGATTAGATAACTCTTTAAATAATCCAATGTGTGCATGTACAGCATTAAGGGCTATTGATTAGGGCAAATGAACAGAAGCACAAGTTCATTTTAGACACGTTGGCAATGTCCTTAACTGCCCTGAACTTATATGAAAATAATGATAAAGATGTTTGTTCATGTGAAGCAGAGTTGTAAAAAGGGGCGCTGCAAGGCTAAGGGATGGTGTACAGTCAGCAGATTGTTATGCAAAAGAAACCTCTTCAGGGTGATACAAGACACCACTGTGAAATTATTCAGCTTATTATGCAGCTACATGCAACATAGGTAAATAATAGAACGCAAAACATTTTATAACCTCAAGATATCTTTCAGTAGCCACTTGACAATCTGTTTTCAGTTGTAGCTGTTGCTGTCATGAAAAAATCAGACCACTAGATTGCGCAATTGAAAAATCAGAATTGAGAATTGCATGGAGCCATGTACAAATATAAATTAATGATGCATGATTCTGCACTAAGTATGGCCAAGTAAGAAACGACTTCGAGTGCCAGGTGACAAATCCACTTCAAACATCACAACTACCAAAACACACTGTGTACACCACAAGCAAGTGGCACAATGTGACGCAACAATAGCAAATAGAAGCCAAGCCATTACAATCAGTGATGCTGTCTACACTGGATGCGGCATGACAAGGCAAATTCCCAACAATAAAAATATGACGAGACATTTCTCACCCTCGGATTCACCAATGCAACGGTGGGTTATAAAGAGAGACCACAGTGTTGCGTGGCTTGCGTGTTGCGTTGCGTTTTCACATGACTGTAAATAGCGCAAATTTATGTTCATTTACATTTATTCTTTTTAAGTTTTTAGTTTTTTTGTTGTTGAAATAAACACTTTAAATGGGCTATTTAAAAAGTGTTACCTTGTCCTGTGACCTGGAGACGGGAGTTCTTTCACTCTCTCCCCACAATCTTTGTTACCTTCCATTTCTGCCCCTAGACTTAAAACGGATCGTAACAACTTCTAAAATGGTTTATGGTGACAAATGACCACCTTAAATTTTTGCTCGAGTTGCAGAAAAACTGTGGCGAACCTCTGTGAATACAGCATTGAACTCTTGAAGCTTGAAACTCTCTTGTCTGTAAAACTTCCAAGGAAAAAAACTCTGAAGGAAGATCCCATTCAGAGATTTTCAGTAGATTTGCTCTAAAGCAAACTTTGTTGTGTTTATGACTGTGCAAAATAGCAACATTTGTAACAAGTCATCAAATCCAAATATCTTCATATGCTTTTCTCATCACTGCCTCCCACACAGCACACTTTACTGGGGTTGGCCAAGCACATTTAAGCACCCTGGGTGAACCAGGAAAAGCATGTTAAAAATGGTACACTTGAACGTGACCTTTGGCCTCTGATGCACAAACATCTATGGCTAACACATAGGCAGAAAACAAAAATAAAAATAAATAAATTCATCAGTAAGACATTATTTAGTAAGAACAGGTGCAACTCAAGGTTAATAGCAAAAACTGCAGTGTATGAAACCCTAATGCACTCTGACAGGAGCCTCAAATGATATTAACACAAATGGCCGACACACATGCTAGTGTACTTAAGCACACATACACATGGCTTATTAAGTAAAACCCGAAGGAAATGAGCATGGGATTTGAGTGAGCTGTGGAGTTAACTGACTGACAACAGTTGTAAGTTTCCTTGTCTGTATGAAACAGATCCATCCCCATAGACGATTGTGAACAGGATTGTGAAAATCCATTAGCCACATGGTAAAGAGAAAATCAGTAACGAGACAAAAACACAACATATGGTGGCAGAAGGAGCTGGAGGGTCTTTACTTTCCTAAGCAACAAGACATAAACAGTAACCTGGTTGTGTTTTTAACACAGAGGTATTTTCATTTCAGCAAGTCTACTGACAGTAAAAGAGAGGATGTGGCTTTAAATCTTTAAATCTCCCTATGGCCAACATAGGCACAACTTACAATACACTGCCACACACGGAGCAACACTTCAAGTCCTTTATTTAAAGACACAATGACAATTTACCCAAAAGGCCTAAATATCTTTAATATCGTATATGATTATTTTGTCAAAATAAAGTAAAATAAACACCAACTAAAATAAACACTAACTGCTAAAAGCTACAAGTGAATTTAGGCATCACAACTTCTAATATATGGATATTCATTTTGAAAGTCGTTAAAGATTACATTTCTTCACTATTAAAATGAAAATTATGTCATCATTTACCCACCCTCACTCGTTCCAAACCCATAAGACTTCAAAACTGGTAAATCTTCAAAAAACAAATTTAAATATTTGTAATATTTCTACTTCTATTAATAGTCCAGGTAACCAAAACTTAAAAGATCAAAAATAAGGCATCGTAAAAATAAAATGCAGCGGTTCAATCCAAGTCCTCCAACCCTCTACGCACACCTTGGCAATATAATCACCATTGGCAAGTACATTTTTTTGTTTACTCGCTAGACTGATATACTGTATATATTGGTAACCGTATATTAATCCATTTTTGTCATTTCAACTAAACTAAGGACTGATGGTGCTTAAGATATTTTTAGCCAATTTATTAGCCAATGGCTAATGATATATATTTTTAGCCGCCCAGAGTGAAGATTTAGTCGCATAAAGGATCATCTCTTTATATATGATGATCAGATTTAATTTAGGCTACAAGGTAAACACAAAAGCTTGTGTATGCATTACGTGTATGCTTCACCCATTAGCAGAAATCTCATTGGTTTTTGTGCAGCACTTCACATACAGTATAAAAAAAACAAGTTAGATTTGTTCTTGTGCAAAATCTAAGCAAACAGACACTCAACTACAGTCCGATGTTGGCCAACCATCAGCTTGGTCTATCCCGGCCTGGAAGAATCGCTTCCAATCATCTTCATATACACATCCCTAGTGTTTTTTTCATAGTTTCCCACAGTTTCGGAAGGCATGGGATACACACATATGGAATTGACCAACCATGTGCTGGAATCTCTGAATGTCAAACAGAGCCGGCGTCAACACATTAAAAACTCACTGGGGCACCGACAAAAATACTAAGAGACCATTCATAGATCAAGTAAACCTGTCAGCACTAGAAATTGTGATGTGATCCTGCAGGTCAACTGGGGTAGTTTGTGTAATGCATATTTTCAGCCCGGTGTTGAACCCATCATTGAGTTTGCATGGCTTTGCTTCCAAAATAACCTCTGATTGCAAGGAAAAATGTAATGATACTAGGATTCAAAAGACAGCAGCAATGGATTTAATCTCAATTTCCTGGTACTCAACACACAAGTCAGTTCCAAGTCTAGCTGACAAGATCCTGAAGACAGAGAGAGGGACACAGCAGCTCTGCCTAATTGTCATGATGAATGAGCCTTCGCTCATGAAACCAGGACACATGTGGTGGTGATTTGGACCTCTCTGTCACGAGCAGCTCAAAATCTCCCCCACAAAGTGCTTGAAACATGAATTTCCTTATCAAATATGTCCCTTTGTCATCAACATGGTGTAATAGTGTGATGTTTAGTGGCAACACTTATAAAGAGCTGCTGCTTTATAACACGTCTGTATTCGTTTTTGTGGAAAATTGTGTTTGTTGTCTATGGAGCAGATCGAAATTGTGTTAAACATTGGTTTTGCTAGTATAGATTTATCATCATATGGGGAATGTTCTACCCGGTGGCTGTAATGGCCTGTGGAGAAACTATAAATGATTCAAATCCTTTTACAGTATGGCCAGTTGCGATTCAGAGGATGTGAAGTGTACCATGGGAAACATATATTTAGCACATACTGTATGAACTGTTGCCTATATTTTGAATTACGGTCATCCTCTGTGGCTTATCACGCACAGAATGTGCTATGATGTTACACAGGGTTTAGTTGAAGTCTTTTCGATATTTTCTAGTGCCCAGAAGAGATGGGTGAGAAATACTAATGCCATGTTAAAATGATAGTTCTCAAGGGAAAATTGTTTTAGTTTTAGTTCAGTATGTCCCTAGAACTGCTTCTCTCTCAGCAATGTTAGGTTGATAAGGACTTCATATGACAAAGTCTTCTAAGCCTGTTTAAATAGAATGAATAAAACTATTTAAGCTTATTTGAATCTGGCAATTTAAATATCAGTGCATCCCTACATTTTTTTACAGTGACTTCAAGAACCAAAGTAGAGAGTTTATTCAAAAAATAATAATCTATCTTAACAGAACCATAAACGTATGCATCCTTCACTGAAACATGCTGGTTAATGTGTATATAGTATAAACATCATAAAACTAAAGTTTACACAGCGCAGTATGGCTTGTCGTTGACTTTGTGTGCAAATCTGTCTAGTACGTTTAACAAAACTGTGAGTCCTGCTTTAAAAACGCACTTGTACATAACCAAACCTAGTGTCACTGCACTGTAGAGTGGCCTACAAAACAGACAAGGGGTTGATTGAAAGCTGCTGACGCAGGCCAACAGCAGTAAACAGGAAATTCATGTAAGAAAGTGTCCTGCTCTGGAATATGCATTCTCCCTCAGCGTCTCCCTCTCATGTAGACACAGACAGCCACACACACACCACTCCCTCTTGCTCTAAATAACATAGACTGCACATGTGCAGCACATGTGTATGTTTTCCTGCTCACTCTGTAATAACAAATATCACAAAATGAGGGAATAAAACAAATGCAACAGCTAATGGATCATTCCGTGGAGGGCAACCAGACCCTTACATTCAACAGATATGACTTGAATCCGCTAAACTAAGAGTAAGATCTCTAAACCAAACAAAGCAAATCCATCTTAAATGTGTGGATGAGAACAGGAAACAAGAAAATTGGATGTACTTCCTGCTAAACGTTTTTCCCATCACTCCCTCTCAGCTGCACTCAACTGCAAGAGTATAAACAGTATTTGAATCATTTAATAATAGTCAAAAATAATCAAGTTAAAGTTGTGAAGAGCTTTAATATATTTATTAAACTCCCTACAGAACAATTCTATTAAGGAACATGAAGCTCAATATACTGCATAGTTTAAAAAAAAAAGACAGGTTAGAAACATTTTTATAGTTTTGACTAAAGATTTTCAGTGATGTTTCTGATAGAAACGATAATAGAATAGAAATTAATTAGACCATTGTTGACATATTTTCCATAAGACTGATGTACGAACAAATAAAAGTGGTTCGGGAATGAAGAATCCTCTTTAAAGTCTATGCTGGCTATCTGCCTAAAAACTATAACAGTAAAAAAATCCTTTCTTGAGAATTACTTGAGAATTAAATCATTACAAAAGATATCCAGTGCTATATCAGAGACTTCCTCAAACTGTCTGAGTGTGAGGCTGCTTACAACAACTGAGACACTCTCGGGTCATCTGCCATCTAGACTACAGTACTATATATCTAAGGCACATTTTGCCTTGGTTTTAGAGCTGGACTTCATAAGTTCACGTTTTAAAATGTTCTGCAAGAACGTCTTTGGTTGAAAATGTAAAAGTGCTTTGCTCAGCTCCAGATGTTACTGGAGCTAAAGCCATGTTTTATGTGGCAATAATTGACATCACTCTCTAGGAAAAAACAACAGAACCCAAGAAAGAGCAAAAAGTGTGCTTGTGTGGAAAGCGGTTTCTAGGAATACCAAAGAGTAAAATGAGGAAACAGTTCATTAAAGGCAATGAGGAAAAGAAATTAAAAAGCTACGCTACTGGTTTGCTAAAAACACAGAGGTTTTTAATGCAATGATGACATTTATTGTGCCAAAACATCTAGTTTCTAACTATACCATAATGCAATGTTGTGCTACATGTTATTTCTAATGAGTTTATTATTAAACTATTATTTCAAACTAAATTTGTAAAGAGAGACAAAAACAATGTGGGAATGTACACCACCTACAAGAATTGCAGAAATTCTCTTACCAGTAAGTCTCTCTCATTTAGACTCACTTAAGGGAATCGAGTCATCATTAACTACATGGAACAGAAAACAATGGAATTCAGTGAAGTTTCATGACACTGAAGCTGTTGCATGTCACTGAACTGTGAACACTATCAAGACTTTATCACTCTGCGCTGCGGTAATTGCAACAAATGCATCTCTACTTGCCTTTTTTTTTTACTTACAAACTTTTTAGAGTTGACTAATTTACGATGGTAAGGTAAATGTAAAATCGACACTGATAGTAAATGTGCCCCTCAGCAAAAAAAAAAAAAAAATTGCTTACTGTATGCACTTTCTATTGTCTCATTATGACATCCGGTTCAGCTGGGAAATGGAGAACTTTAAGCAGTTCCAAGGAATTTTTTCTAAAAATCTGTAGTTCAAAAAAGGTACAGTGCCTGTTATTCAATAAACTGACGCATCATTAGTGCTGGAGTGCTTGTTGTCACAAAACATATCATTTTTAGTTATCATATTTAACACACACATGATGGTTTTCCATGTTTTAAGAGGGCTTTCTCGACAGAGATTTTTTTATACTGTACAAACTGTATATTCTACTCCTAAACACAAGCCTCACATAATGTCAGCATTTTTGCATTTTTAAAAGACAAAATTACCTAATAACCAGGACCATACACACACATACATAAATGTACCAATTCTATAGAAGAAACTCTTGAGAGTCTTGAGAGTATAAGGAAAAAAACAGGCAGAAGAAGAGCAGGGACATGGATCAGGGTAATGGGGCTTGTGACATTACAGTGATGAATAAGGTGATTCGGTTTTGTGTGAAGATGGAGGATAAAACGTGTTGGTATCCATCACAGATTTATATAATAATTTCTTTATTTCCACAAAAATATGGGATAATACATGCACACACACACAGACTCAAACAAAGTCAAGATAAACTGACTTGATTTGTGTCCTACTATTTGTAGCTCTTCCCTAAAATCCAGCAAATATGAGCCACAGTGTCCTAGCCATCTCTCCTTTATTTCTAAGAAAAGAGAGAGGGGCACAGGAAATGGAGGGATCAAGAACAAAATACACCATTTCCTCACCCATTTACAAATATGTCTGAAATGTCAAATTTCCATTCAATCCATTTTTATCTAGAATTCAGGATTCCTGACGTCTGTGTACACTCAAACTAAGAAGCCGAAGGTGTTTACATGGCCCCAGGATGGTACAGTATGCAGTGTGCATTCATGTCTGCATGTTTGAGGTGGTTTAAGACTCGAGAGAAACGTCTGGGCTACAGACCAAGTCGTCTCGTGCCAACTTGCCGCCCCACTGGAGCTGCAGCGGTCTGGCCGAGGAGATATGACCACTTAAACAGGATTTTCCGGTCAGTCTAGGTCATCTGTTTTCTATATTACACATTTTTGGAAGGAGATTTATTCTACAGATAGATGTTTCATTTACAGTATTAAGGATCTGAGAGAGTTTGGTCAGGTTAACGGTAGACAAACGGAAACCTTCACATGTTTCATGGAAGCTATGCTATGGTTATGGATCAGGAGTCACAGCACAGCTACACTGGAAAGATTTGTGCATTGAATTTCTCACTTTTCCAGGCCGTTTGAGATAGAAAGATATTTCGGGATGGACATTCGTATCAGAATTCGTGTTCAGTGTCTGTGCTGAAAAAGTCTCTGGTTTCACCAGACACATTCTCACCCTAAAACACACTTGTACTGGGGGAGGACACAGAACAGACTGTACTCCACTGCCAGGAATGTCAGGAATGGTTTGTGAAAAACACACGCTAAGCAACACAGAACGCGACACAAACACATACACACTCAGATAGACGAAGAATTTACACTGACATGCACAGCATATCACACACATATTCAGATGCTATGTATCCAAACCCCCTTATTTGGGCTGGGTGGTGTTGGGTATAAATAGTGGAGTGGTGTTACGGTGAAGGGCAAGAGGCCACAGAACTCCACCCTACCAGTCTCTTAAAAATACACACTCTCACTCTCTCTCTCTAACCCTCTCTCTTTCACTAATTCTCTATTCCTGCCTCTCTGATGTACCTGAGAGTATGATGACCTTCCTGAAGTGATTTTAGTTATTTTTGTTAACCGTTATAGGAATGGGTTTTGGAAAAACTTTGTTTTTAGAATAGGAAACTAAATATTTTGAAGAATCTTAATGTGGCTCTTTGTCATACATCTATAGTTCAGTGTGACCACAGCTGTAAAGCTCCAAAAAATAAAAGAAAATGCCCCATAAAAGCGGTCTATATGCACTATATTACTACTGAACCCATGTAGTAAATTTGTGTGAGAAACAACTGAAATCAAATTTGTTTTTCAATTACAATTTTCCCTTCCTGTGAACTATTAATTGGAGAACTGCCGTGAATCATTGAGTCACTGAACTAAATGAATCATATACTTCTTACCTCACACTTATTTTTCCTTCTCAATTTCACCTACTCCTCTGAGGAACCATCTAATTTTCCATTTCACCGTCCTTAATGTCATCTATCCTTTACTTATTACCGACAATTACAAATTAGTAGCAACTGAAAAGTGACAAGCCCATCATTTCTTCGTAAGAGTTTTTTTTCCTATATTCTTCAAACGCGATGTTGCTAAAGTGGGTTCAAAATGCAGACAGGCAAATGACAACCTGAAATACAAGAAAGGTTAAACTAAAAATACATTAAAATGACTGAACTCTAGCCTCAACTCTAGCCCCCCTCAGTGATGTGAAAGCTCTTATTGTCTTCAGTGAACTGGACTCTGTACTTTTCTTGGATGGGCTGAAGCGCCCTACCGACATTCAAAAATAAATTCTCTTCAGCGACTCTTTGCAGCCCTTCAGATTTTGCAAAGACTCCTCATCTTATCACTGCTTTGGGTCCTTATTATAGGTTCTTAAGATTAGAATATTTGTTTTATGTTTCAGTACATTAACTGTGCAATTCATTTCTTTTAAGACGGTTTCTCTGGAGAAAATAAATGGGAATTTGCATGATATTAAGCTAAACCATCAATGTTCTGTATAGATACACAACCTGAGCCAGAAACATGTTGTCCATCTGCTCTGAGATGCAAATGTTACTATACCATCTAGGAAACTTATGTAACAGTAAACAACTGCCAAAAGACTCCATGAGACACAAGTGAAGTCATTCATTTAAATCTACTGGAGTAATCGCAGTCTCAGATAAAACATCTGAAACTTGGATAAAAACAGAGGAACAGCCTTCCAACTGCTATACTAGAACTTCAGGCAGAGACACGTCTGTCCTGACGTCTGCAGTTTCGGGAAAAGAGTCACAGTAAGTAATTTGTTACAGTAAGAATAATCCACAACCTGTAGCAGAAAACTTTTCTGGAACCTTGATGACATTTTAATGATCAGCAGAAAACACTTTCAGATTTTATCAGCACATATCAATTAGTAACCCAAGCAAGAAAACCACTTCCCCTATAAATATATTTATCAGCTCTTTCGAGAAACCCGACACCTGCTAATTCAGCAGATCTAATAAGGAAAAAAAAAACCTCGATTGAGCTAAATGTTCAAAAAAATTGGATAAATTCTTATAAATGTATTGGTATAAAGCCAAAAGTTCGGAATATAAATCATATTTTGCATATTTAGTGTGATTGTTAGTGTGATATCACTTTTATATGCTAATCAGTTAACATCAAGTAATTCATCATTTTAAAAACAAATTAGGACAACTAAGTTCATGAATTCAAAAACTAGAGGACTGGAACTAACTGTTGTTACACTAATCATCAAGCTGATTATTTAATGTCAGTTTCACGTTCTTTGACGTGCCAATGTTTTAAATGATCATGTTCTCTCTTTATTTTATTGTTTCACATTGTATTTCTAGAATGTATTTCTGTTTTCCAATTTCATTTATTCACTTTAAAGACAGTTCAACATTGTATCTTGAATGACCTTGTTAAAAGGCTTCAAACATCCCATGACCCAGGTCAGATGAATACGAGATGAAGAGGCCAACAGCAGTGTGAATCTCTCCAGAGATCTGAGACTCAGAAGGAATTGGATCACAGCCTCTCCACTCTACACTCCCTGCCTCCGGTACCTTTCTGGGCTGAAGTTCATTCTCTGTCCAAAATCTCTTTTCCTTGGAACAGAAAGCTACTTTTTTTTCCCTGAAACCAAATTCATTTTGGACCAGAGCACAGAGGATTTCAAGTCCAGCAGCTGTAAACGGCGGGACTGTACTGGACCTTAAAGCAGGATTACAACTTAATGAGCAAGTTTCTATAGGCCCAGAATACACTGGCAGACTGTCAAACGTGACTCTCATTTAGCATTTACAGTCCCTCAGGATACCTCTGGATCTTTACCAGTACTTATGGATGTAGTCAATAATGAAAGAAAGGTTCAAACTTTCATCTGATCCATTTTTTTTTCTCCTCCAAATCATACCTTTGGCTGAGGTTTGGAAAACACACATAAAAGTAAGATCCAAATGAGCAAGCTGAACCAAATGAAAGCTAAAGGCAAGAGTTTTACTTCAAATTCCTTATTCATTTTCACGTTCAGTTTAGTTCCAGTTCCATTATTGCTGCACTATTTGCACTACTTTTTAATTGCTGGTATATGCATACGTCAATAATTTATTGTTTTATTTTGCATTAGAAGTTTTAAGGTAAAATATTAACAACTAAAAACAAAATTCTAAGAAAAAGAAGCTTAAAGACGCATCCAAAAATTCCTGAGATATGTCCCCACTGTAAAAATAAATACTCTATCTAGTCAATAACACTGTTTAAAAAGATTACAAGCAATATTATTCATTAAAATTGAACAAATTAGAATTGAGTAATAATTAATCAAATTAATTCCTTAAAAGTTAACAGTAAAAATTACACAAAACAGACAGATATTAAAGATGAATTAAGAACTCTTTATTTTATATTGCCAACATTGAAGCCACCTAATGTTAACAAGCAGAATCACTGAAGGAGAAAACATTTTAGTCATTTTAGTTTTAATTTTACCCAAAATTTTAGTGAAATTTTAATTTCCTCTCTGCAGGATCCCAAATGTCAGACATGTGCTTTTTAAACTAAATGGCAGCAAATCTACGAAACGATTCTCAAAATCCCCATTTTTTAAATCTGCTTACCCTACATTATGGATCATCATTGGATTTGCAATAAACAAAATGATGAATTTTAGCTAATATACCAATAGTACACTTTATAAAATACTGCAAAACAAAAACACAAAACTACTAACAATAGTCATCATAATTTCTCCACTAGGCACACGTCCAACCCAATGCGAGTAGTATAACATTACAACTCCAGATGTTGTCTTTACAAACTAAAGCTGTTGTTTTCAGTGGGAAACAAATAAGCATGACGAAAACAAATAAAGCTATATTTCAAAAGCCAAAAACGGTGCAAGCCGTCCCATATTCTTGACAAGCCATGGCATCGGATATAGAGTCATGAACAAGGGCTTATCTTATTTGGCATCTTTACAGCCCAAATAAAAAAGCGCAATGTTAAGCCATGAAAAAAAAAAGAAGAGTTAAATGGCCTTTGGGCCTGGAGATGATACCGGCTGTGTGGGTGGTTTGGGATCTGGTACCCCTCTTTTATATCGAAGTGCTGTGTTAGGGAGGGCAGAGTAACGCTTAATGTGAAGTTATTAAAGTCTGTAAAAGAGTCTTTGTGGAAATGTTGTCAAAACTATTTATGGAGGTTTAGCTGTAACTATGTTGAAGTCAAAGCTCATATACATCTGGAGATAGACAATAACTTCTACATTTAAATTGTGGCACAGCACTGAACCAAAACCCAGTGGCACACCACCAGAGCATCAACATGGGCCATTAAAAAACATATGAAAGGTGGAGAAAGACGCAGAGAGCGAAAGTAAAGGGTGTGACTTGGATCAAGCAGAAGAAAACAGTGGAAAAAGCAGACACATGTTTGGAAGAGAATGTATAAACAAAACCGGTCTCATCATTGCATGATTTCCTTCGGAAATATCCATCACTCCTTTCCGTCACTCAAGGCATTTCATTCTTTTCCATGTTAAAATTATCTGATTTTCTAATTCCTACATTCATTAATCACATCAGTGCTCCTATATGCGAGTGCCGGGAGTCCAAGAGTAAAGCTTTTTTTTTTCCTCTCATATTTCTCTCACATTTTCAGACACTACAAACACTTTCTGATACACAGTTTCCTGATTTTTGTAGACATGTCCTGTCAACTCATTGATACAGACAAGCATACAAACAAGGAAAAATTACAAGTCTATTGCAAAAACTTCTATAACTTCAGATATGTACTAATGGGATCACACAAGCAGAGTCTCACATGATGAAACAGATCAAACATGATGAAGCTCATTCCTATACATTAAAGGGAATGGCTGCTAGCATAACGGATTGGCAAGCCCCAAAAATGATAAAAAACACACAAGTATAATTTTTTTTTTGCAGTCCATATCACTTATGTGCTTTCTAGTCTTCTGAAGTCTAACTTTAAGTGAAAAACAGACAAATGACAAATGACATTAGCTTATAAACTTTCCTCTACCCCACTGTTTCTCTCAGATCTTAATCTTGCTTGTGCAAGTTATTTTTATGATACTGTTTTGGTCCTTGACAGCCCCAATAGCCATCACGTAAAGAGAATCATACAGACATGATGAATAGTAAATGACTGTTTAATTAAAGATGAACTGTTGTTTCTTAATTCTTAGTACAACTGCTATGACATGAAATTAATAGAGCTGTTAAGTCACAGTGTTAGTTTGTTAGGATGTAAAATCATCATATAATCCCTCTAGAATTTATGGGTATAATGGTGTGTGCTGTGGTTATTAATACTAGAAAATCCTTCCACAAGTATGTAGGTTTACAATATATGGTTGACGAATCATACAACCATTGTACCCCTTACATAACTTAATAGCAAAGTACAAATTTCAAAAGCAAAACAGCGGCTTTGACATTTATGTTTGAGGTATGACTATTTGTAATTAATTTTGCAGAAAACAGGCAAGTCTCTTAAAAAGTACAATAAGTAGGATGTGTCACCACCAGGGGTCACTATCCTCTTAAAATAACAAAAGGCATATATTGATGACGCAAACCATTAAGCGGAATTGTAGATTTTGTCGTCAAGCTGATGTATCTTTTATGGATGAGCGAATACTTTGGTGTTTTTAACATGACTGTGGTGTGAAGCAGGGGAGCGATTGCTAACTAGAGACGTATACCAGGCCAGCGCGGATTTATAGAA
The DNA here is from genome assembly GCA_027497675.1 of Cyprinella lutrensis. Classification (NCBI taxonomy): domain Eukaryota; kingdom Metazoa; phylum Chordata; class Actinopteri; order Cypriniformes; family Leuciscidae; genus Cyprinella; species Cyprinella lutrensis. The sequence goes on along the minus strand of JAOTRC010000010.1, from coordinate 3,612,858 downwards.
ATAAGGACATTTCATTCAACCGAACTACACTTGATGTAACGCAGCGCTGTTTCACTTGCTCTAACAGTTACACTATCACACTAAATGGCATTTGAGTGTGTTGAATGTTGTTAGTTGGCTGTATGAGAATAGCAGTCAATCTTAGCACTTCTTGCAGATAAGAAAATAGCATGCTTGCTTGACTTGTGCAACTTGCAGCAAATGTGCGTGATGTTTTGCACAGGAGGAAAAGAACATTATCCTTGATAAGATGTCAGATATTTTGTGGTGTTTAATATCTGAATCTGCTGTAGTACGTTCCACAATCAATATCGCTCAATATCAGAGTGATGTGGAAAAATTTAAAGCAATGCAGTCCATCCCTAAGTCATCTCTAAAGACACATTCTCTTTAAAGAATAAAAGATGATGTCACCTATATAAACAATGTTTAATGTGCAAAATAACCACAAAAACCGAGAAATTTCACAGATATGTTGTTAAAAGTAATGCAAGATTTCATGGCGCTGTTTCTTGAGCACCAAAAACGGCATATTAGAATGATTTTTGAAGGATTATAAAGGCTGGAGAAATGGCTGCTGAAAATTCAGCTTTGCCATTAAATAAATCAATAAATCTTTCAAAAACATTATAAAAATTGTACCTATTACAGGACAGTAGAGAAGGTCAGAGACTTGAACCTGAGCCAACATCTCTTGCATATCTTGAGCATGTTTAATCTTTCAGACTTATCTGATCCTCTTTTTTTATATATATTACTGCCCATCAGTTTACCAGTTGAACACCATAGAACAAGTCAAACGCGAGGCATACAGGAACTGACGACAATGATTGAACTAAATTACCCAATGCAAGCTGGCCCTGTGAAAAACCTGAAAAATTTAAAAAACAACCAGCTTAATGCCACTTACATTGCTCGGCCAACATAAAACATGAAAGCTCTGCGCAGTGCACACACAACATAGACACACACACGTACACGTTCCCCAACAAGCGTAGAGTGGTTACACACAAAGGGTCGGGCATGGCTGCCATATCTGCCCAGCATATACTTAAGGTTGCTATTTTAGAGCGGGTACTTCTGTTCTTTCACAAGCAGTAAATTAGTAAAACAGAGCTGGCTTGCAAATTGTAATGCAGGACAGACAGCCTGTCCAAACAAGATAGTGATCTGCCAAAACACTTCATCTTCATAACCCTTTTAATGAACAATCATCAAACGGAAGATGGCTATCATAAAACACCTTTGTCTAGCTCCCTTAAAAAGCATAACCAAAGAAAGACAAGCTCATATGGAAACACTTGGAAGGAAGTTTACGGATTATGTTCTCAAAATGAAGCTGGAAAGATCATGACATAACTTGTGGAATGTTCTCCATCCAGGGGTTGAAGCAGGGTTCTTCAAAATTGCATCATTAGGGAGATCAATGACCCAGTCCAAACGGCAAGATCTGGTACTTACATTCTAAATGCTCTTCAAATAAAGAGAAAACAGCTGACAAGAAACAGTTGACACGACACAACACAAAAGGATCTTAAGTTCCAGGGGGCCTGGAAGGACAATGGACGTAAGGAACGAATTTCCACTCCAAACAAGAACGTTTTCAGGAATTATCTTCAATTGCTGTGTTAATGACACTGGTAAATGGGCCCCACCCAAAATACCACTGACTCTGCCACCCACACGTTTGTGCCAATGCCAGCTGTGCCCTCATCAACCTTTTGCAAGGAAAACAGTTGGGAAAGAGGCTCAAGTTTTTTAGTTGAAAACACTGTGTCGCATTAGAGTTCATGATAGTACTGCATCAAATTTTATAGTAGCCAGATCGCTACTATATTATGCATTATCATTAACTCCACTGTGGCTTCCTCGCATCTGGTTAGAGTGAGAGAATCACAGTTTGAAATGCGTTTTTACAGATTTGCGAGATGTTCTTCCCAGAGAAGGAATCTGTGCAGATGTGAAATACCACACCTAGCATATCCCCCTCCTCACCCAAAAGATCCTCGCTGTCAGACCACTGCCAAAATATGTGACTGTCCTTTCTGAACTCAACACTTGACCTGAGCTCCAAAAGTCATAACAAAGAGTTACAGAATCACAACACTGCTTCTGGTGTTTCAAATGCTGTCAATCACATTTTGACTTATCACTTACGCCAAGAATTGATGTTTAAAGTGGATTTTTTCTGCCACTGAGAATAAATAATATTAATAACAGTAGAGCACAGTAATAGTAAAGACTAGTGATGTAATGGATCACAAGACTCACGGTTCAGATCATATTACAGTGTTTGATTCACGGATCAAAAATAAATGGGCAGGCAAACGTCACTTTGGTTTCCATTTATTACTTAAAGCACACCGAGTATGATACTACAGTAAAAACTACTAGCCTGACGCCTGACTTAAGTTCAAACATTGTTAAAGGCAAGTGAACGGTCAGTCACAAAAAAAAACCAATCCACAAATTACAAGCATAGATAAATACAATAGAAGAAAGTTACAAAAAAGTACAGTCTAGGAACAGAAATGTAATAGGCCTAATTAAATGTAAAAAAACAAAAAAAAACATGGATTTATAGGCTGCTGTCACTTTAGGAGTGAATGCACAGTTGAATGCACTCTGCTACGACAAGACGACAATAGATGACAAGAAACCTTGTTGTGTATTATGAGCAGCAGGTCTGTAGTGTGTGAGTTTGTTTTTAGACATAACGGACTGTTTACAATAATTCTAGCGAGACGTATATGTTTTGTGCATATGTTGCGAAAGAGGAATCAATTCTGTGTTCATGCTTTGTCTGAAACGGGCCTGCCTGTGTTTGAGCAGTTGTACGCACAGATTACAGCGCATAAGTACCGAAACTTTAATGACTTTGGGGTTTCATTAATAATTAGGTGCTGTAATTGAACTAATTTTGTAATTTTGCAGTCTGTGAAAGAGGGTAAATGGTCCAAACCGCAACAACTGCAATCAAAAATTAGCCTACTGTCTACTTTATGTTTGCTGTTTGGTTTGGACCATTTAAACTTTTTCTCAACCTGTGAATTTACAACATGTGTTCAATAACAAAAAGGTAATTGACTGAAATTAAGACATTTTTTTGAAGGTTTCAACCACACATACCTGAACTGATACAAGCAGGATTTGAAAGAAAGACGTCTGTGTATGCAAGAAAGAGAAAATGAAGGAACTCTGATCTTATAGAGGCTATTTGTGCAAGTCAAACATTCAGGAAACCACTTCGCCAGGAGAGCCTCCCTCCTATGCACATATTTCACTGAAAGTTCAAATGTCAAATAATAGATCCACATTGTCTGCTGTCAGAGTCTAGAAACTCCTTTCTGTTTTTCCACTCTCCTAGGATAACATTCAGTAATGTGGGATTTTAATACTCAAACAAGTCAACAATCTGACAACCGTATGTCCACCAACAACTTACACTGTTTACATTAAATGCCCAGCAAAATATGACTGACAGCTCAGAACACTCATTTCCTGCTGTAAAAGCTCCCACCTGCACCCCTCTGGAGGAGTTGGCCTGCGAGTTTAAGAGAGTCACTGCATAAATCTGTCAAACGGGGAAGAGTGAAATGAGTAAATGAAATAAAATGAGAATCAATCCCTCATTTCTTTAGCTGGTCACTGGAAGCATGCTCTATATTGCAAAGATGGGATCTGCCAAAAATCACACGTACACGAGTGGAGCAGAGACTGTGAAGCTAAATGAAGATTATACGCTTGTTTGTGCGTCTGTTTTTATATAACATTATTCACAATTCCTATTTTTGCAAGTATGAACCTTGAAGACTGTGAAGCAAAAGCGTTTTGCCTTTTTTTTTTTTTTTTTTTTTTAATTTGTCAGCGCATGTCGATGTGTAATTGTTCCAGTGTGACTGTCATATGCATCTGGCAAAACTCAAATGTGCTGCTCCTATAGCTTTGTGCCATTAGTCTTTTTTCCTTTAAATGGTCCAGTAAATGGGTCAAGGCACTCTCATGCTCAAACATCACACAGTAGCCCTATTTCAGAAACAGACGAAAAGAGAGACATTCAATGGAATATGAGTGTAACAAAGGTGGAGAGATAGACCCAAGCTCAAGGTCAACTTGTGTCAACATGAAATTGGCCCTATTTTCTAAGAGGATCTACTGTGCTTTTTTATATATTCATCTTTCTTTAGTGTGTGATGTTGCTGTCTGAACACGAAAAAAGGCTGCAAAGCACAATATCCACTCCAAAGCTATTCTCTATTATCATTGACATTGACTTAATTTGATTTAAAAAGCACCTGCTGTAGCATCTGTTTTACTCGTTTTCACTTTTAATATTTATTTATTTTGGTTTTATTAAGTATTACTGGTAAAGACCTTTTTTTCTTTACACCGAGCCAAAACATCTTCACGGTTACAGTTAATGTTTTAATTTAAGGCCAGCAGTTTTACGTAGTTTCAAGAAAAATCAAACACAGAAAACGCATCAGACAGTTTGCTTGTAAAAAAAAACAAAACGGTATTGTAATCGGCCAAAAATTATTGGTACACATCACTAGTTATGGTAAGAGACGTGACATTTCCAAAACATATTTGAAATGGTTGACTAATCAGAGCACATTGCACTTTTCAAAAAAACAAAATAAAAAACACAAACTTAAGATCAAGATAATCTCTTAAAGAGTGTTAATGTGTGTGTTTGCGGTGGACTTCCAACATTCCACTCTAATTCATATTGAGCCAGAGATACCTCTTTAAGTTGGCTGGTTTGTTCAACCATAAAAACCTCTCAGCAGCAGTTATTTATGTGTGCACGAGTGTGATATTATAGTCTAAGAGGGAAAGTCAAGGCAACATAAAACACGATTAACGGCACAAACACACCCAGGGTTTCTATGACCCGCTATAAGTCACACAGAACTGCCGAACTGCCATAAACTCCTCAGACAGCAACACAAACACGTGCCACTCAAATCTGCAGGTAACGGGCATAAGAGGTCCTCCCTCTTTCAGTTTCAATATACCTTCAAAAGTTTGTGCCGGTAACATTTAACATTGCTAATTCTGATTAACAGTATCATTGTGAAATATTATTACAATTTAAACTGCCCTGTTATATATTTTAAAATGTAATTAATTCCTGTGATGGCAATGCTGAATTTTTTTATTCCCGTTTTCACATGATCCTTCATACATCATTCTAATTTGTGGATTTGATGCTCAAGAAACATTTCTTCTCATAAACGTTAAAAATATTGTTTTGTAGATCAAAATGTAAAAACAATACACTGTAAACTTTGCAGCACAGATCTGAAACCCACATATCATCATTAAAAAAAAACAAATTAGTTGAAAGGTAAAGATATACCACAGGAGTGGAGAAACTGATTACCATTCTGAACTTCCTCACACTAGTTGAGATTCAAAACAATGTTGCACTTGAGCACCGTCCAAGATGTTGACTTAACACAAAAGTGTTCGCTTACACACACCAAATCAGCCAAGCCAAAAGTAACACCTGCTCTTAAAGTAAATAGGACAGATACTCATCCTCCTGCTTAAAAATATTGAGAGAGAGAGAGAGAGAGCGA
>JAOTRC010000010.1:3583318-3601377 GCA_027497675.1 Cyprinella lutrensis | reverse complement strand
TATACAGTATATATATATATATATATATATATATATTAGTTTTTTAATTTTTATTTGTTGTCATATTTAATAATATTTTTTATTTTAATGTCTGTATAATTGTAATTTCGTTTAGATTAGAGGAGGTTTTGTAATTTTATATTTGATTTAAGTTAACATTTATTTTATTTCAAGAAACACAAATATAATGATTTTGAGTTAATAACCCTTCTCTGGAGTTGTTGCTTATGTGAAGCATTAGTTTTGATGCTCCCTTAGAAGGGCGCTGCCTATTTAGACAGTCGACATCAAGCCAGCTCACTGGGTTTTAAAACTGAACTGATGTGAATAAAAAGTAAAATGTGTGTTTTCTTGCTGGCCATTGATGCCAATTAAATGGCAAATTTAAAAAGCTATATATTCTTGTAGATCATTTGGAAAAGTGCAGCTGCACGACTTTAAATGCAGATGTAAAAACTGTATTTTTGCAGCTTGGCAGACTTGCAAATCACACGAGCTGATGCCTCGTACTCCGTCTTCACTCGAGTGGAACCGTGAGCAGCAACAAGCAGCTCTGGGACTGACCTTTCGAGTTTTAACAATATCTGGGCTAACTCACCTGCACAGTTGAGTAATATCCAGCCGTGGTCCATCAGTGACACGGGGACAAATATATGCCACATTTCGTCAAGCAGTGCGGCACCAGGGACCGAGTTTAAGATCAGGGGAGAAGAATCCTTGCTCCGAGATGCTGGAATTAGTCCAGTTGAACTGCCATTTTTGTATTTATAAATGTATAAATATAGCATGTTTAAAACTGCCATTTTTAATACTGCGCCCTTTATATTTTCATCAATAAGGAGGAGCTCATCGGCTGAGCTGATCAAATAACCTGATGTTTTTCCACATGTGTCTCAGAGTAATTGGTGCAGAGGACTTGGATGCAGATGTGTCTGAGATTCAGTGGAGTGTTGGAGAGGTAATCCAGCCGGGGAGCAGGACTGAGGTCTAATCCCCCCTCAGAACAGCTCAGCCCGGGGCATACAGACACATAATCCTGCCCCTGGAGACCCCAGCACTCACTCACTCTCTCTCTCTCTCTATCTATCTATCTATCTATCTATCTATCTATCTATCTATCTATCTATCTATCTATCTATCTAACATGAAAGAGTGGCAATTTGTCAAATCAAGCTGTGCTTTTGGAAGCAATTTCCAGGTCACTATTGTTAAGGCACAAAGATAGAAATCTTTTTAGTTAAATATTCAGCCAAGAAGGTGGTTTATGAGTGAGCAGTTTTTGACCATTTGAACTGACAAACCTAAATTAGACTCTTTCAGTCATGTAAGTAAGTGTTAGAAGAATGATAAAAGCAGTCTGTCTCACAATGGTTTTATTTATAGTGCAACACTATATCTTTTATTTCACTGAAGCATTGTAAATCAAATGAAATTATGTCTTTATTTAACCCACCCATCATGTCTGGTGATTGCTAAATCAAATGGTGAACAATGGCAAAATTGCACAGTAAAAAACAATTTATAGCGTTTTAACTATTTTATCAGAAGAAAGTAAAAATGTAATGTAAAGATTGGTTTACATGTTCTCAAATTACAATGTTTATTTATAGAGTACTGTTGAAACTAGTTATTTGTACTTTGAAAATAAGGGCCACTGCGGTAAAGTGTATGCACGTATATAATTGTAAATCTGTTGAAAGCATGAAGACTTTGACATTTCTTTAAAAATTTTGATAAAGTCTTAAAATTAGAGAAATAGTGTTGTGTCACCGACCTTTTGTAACAGACCAGTGCCAGACTGGGTTAGAAATATTAGACTATATACTCTTCATAAGTTTGTGGTCAATTTCGTATTCTATTTAAGATAAATGTTCTTTTAAACTTTCTATTTTTCAAAGAATCTTTAAAAAAATGCATCATGATTTCAATTAAAACACTCCTTCTAATAAAGAATGTTTAGCAGCAAAACAGCATATTAAAATGATTTCTGACGGATCATGTGACACCGAAGACTGGATGATCCTGAAAACAGACACACACTGTAAAGAAAAGCACTTAGCAGTCAGTGTGTATGATATTCTTTTTTTATTACACCTCAAAAGGGACAAATATTTTAAGACATTTTTGTTTGTAAATACACAAGCAAAACCTTTATGGACAATCATTAGCGAACTGAAACCAGATAAAATCATTTTTATACATGTATTTTACAGTGGTCACTGAAGCATGTCACTTGCTAACTATAGGTGAAAGAGTATTGCTCTATGATGAATAATCCAGCTAATAATTACATTTGATGCAAAAGCAAAAATAAGTTATTTAAATATCAATTACATATACAGAATGTGCAACCTCGGTTAATCATTTCATATATGTAATTAAGACCCAGTTTTATATTACTGGTCATGGTTAGTTCTGTAATTAATTAACAAGTGATTATATTTTTAACAGATTTGATATTTAAACAGCTCGACTCAACCATCAACATTTGACCTGAAAACAAACATCTTTTAAAAAGAGAGAGAGAGAGAGACAAACTGTAAATGTGTCGATTTGTAATCTCATTTTTTCCACAATGGAATTAAAAAAACTCATTCTTTAATAAAGTGCATTTTTTTTTTACAGTAACATTTCATGAAATATATTTTCGATTTTAAATACATAAAAAGCCTCATTGTTATCAAAGCACTCATCTGATAGCAATCTGAAGGCAACCATTCGGATTTAAAGGAATCGAACGATTCTCTACTGCAATTTAAAATGTTCATTAAATTCTTGAGCGTTACGGTCAATACATTGTGCTGCGGTACATACAAGAGAAAATGACATGAGGGAGAAATACAATTCTAAAGCGAGCATTCAAAAAGACACCATTTCAAAAAACTGCAAGGCCTTGGGGAAGCATGACTGGTGTCTTTTTGTAACTGGAAAACCAAACGATCTTCAGAAGCATCTGCATGAACTGAAACAAGGTGAATTCTCGCCTCAGTTGCTCAATCAAAAACCACCTGAGAGTGATTGCATGAGAAACTCTTCATTGTGCTTAATTTGGAGCAATGTAATGTGATGTCATACTAATGCCTAAATAGCGTCACGCACGTCTGTCAGCTCAGTTTTCATTTAGGAGCGAGTCTGCCAGATGCTGTCCTTTTTGTTTAAGTAAAGTTATCTCCATCCCCAGTTACCTCATAACACCTTATTCTCCCTGAAACACACACATCATTTGCAATGTGTTCTGAATGACATACAAAATAATCAAAAATAATTGTAAATCAGACCATCAATCATCCTTTTTTCCTCACAAACAAAAACACAATGATGTGACTGACTTCAAAAAATCAAAAACATAAATAATGCTCTCTTCTTAATTTTTAAATCATGGCTGAAGCTCCAGTCTGTGTAGGTCATTAGTGTCAGAACTCTCCTCCAAACTATTCAGTATCAGTTTTGATTTGACTTATTTTAAGGCTTAGACTGTGTGCTTTCAAGAGCTTGAAGCTTTTTCTAAGATTAAAAAAAAATGTCTTCAACAACACCCCAGTCAAAGTGCAAGGCAATCTGGGGCATGCGAAGAAAAAAAAAACACCTGTACACATTTCACTCCAGCAAGAAAATTACAGCTGTGTGATGCATCACTCGCACCAGAGATGAGTATGATGAGAGGTAAACAATATGCATGAGTATAATTTTCAAGATAACAGGCAACATAAATTGTTACAGTAATAAACTCTGATATGTCGCAACAGCCGAGTAAGTGACGCATATTGTGTGAATATTGTTCGTTTAGAAGACTGGGAAGATTAAATGTGCTGTAAATATATTAAGCGTAATACAAGGAGTGAGGCTAAAATGAAACCACGAAGAAAGAAACAAATGCAACGGTTTGTACAAACATAGTACATACTTGCTAAAACCGTGACCAACTATTGGCCTGAAATCAAAATGTGCATATGGCAACATCATGCTTTGGGGTATTTTAGAAACACCCTTTACTTGACTCACCCATCTTTTCATATACTGTATGCTTTGAGAGATAAAGTAATATTATATAAACACAACCTGCATGAAATGATATTGCTTTGGCCAGGTGACATACTCATGTGCTTAAGCACAAAACCTTTATTCCTTTACAGTTTATTTTTTTCCTAAATAAATCTCACGCTTAGCGAAAAAGGGTTTCAAAAACAGTCTTTAAATTTATACAAAAGCAGACATTTTCAGAAAAAAAGTGTGCTTTCTTTCGACAGGTGATCCTTCCAGGCCTAAACTAGGTGTTTCTATGGAAACATCTGTTGATAGGCCCACAATAACAGTCCTTGGAAGCCAGATCGTAAAAGCCAAAAGGCGTGAGATTATGAGACAAAAAATTGGGGGAAAATTCGGCAGCTGTTGTCCAGGTTTGTCCCTTCACCTGGCAGAAAAGTTAGATCCATTTATTCTAGTTCGTAATAGCTCATTTTAGTATTATGACTGTCCTGAGCTTCTGGCTGTGACTAGTTGGGCTTCACTGAGAAGAATACGTATGTGATGGTCCTCCTTCAAGCCAGCTTCCCTCGCTCTTGCCTCATTTAAGGATGACACACAACCCAGGGTGTCAAAACCCGCAGCCAATAGAGGGGCAGAATACATTGGCATTCCGATCGACACGAGCCAATCAGACACGGAGCTTAAATGAACAGGAGACGCTGGCTTCCGACACATGTCAGTCAAACCTCCCGAGGGAATCTGCGGAGATAAAGAAAACACAAAGACCAAATGTTAGTGGTAATGCGGTCTATTATCATGATCTAATTTGGCTAAATAATTCTGCGAAAGTAACTCACAGCCATGCGGTGCTCCTTACGGAGTTGTTTAACTCTGATCTGATCCAGACTGGACGCCACGTCCTTCACTGGCTGCTGGAAGTCCCCCGAGTACCTCTGTACTAAGAGCTGAGGAATACCACACCGGCCGTGCTATAAGAAACACAAAGAGAAAGGGAAAGATTAGCCAGGATAACAAGATCTAGCTGAGTTCACCACTTCTGTTAACGTCCCACAGGTGGGACGCTTGCCGTTATATTTTTAAAACAATAATATCTTAGAAAAGACCTTAAGTATCATCATTTGAAAGCTTACAATCTCTAGTTTCTATATTTGGTGATTTGATTTTCAAAATAAATTACACAGGAGCCGTGATTTAGGAATTTGCAACAAGAATAGCTATTTTCATACTCATAAAGCATGTTCAGAGCTTTATTTTGAAATAGCAATGAACATGAAAAATCCAGTTTGTATTCATGCCAAGAGTTCAAAAGATTGCATTCTGTCAAACTTCCCATACTACTTCTGAATAAGATCTCTACTTCATAAATTGTATGAGAATTGTGTAAATACATGATGGTTCAGATCACTCAAAACACATATGGAAATGGAGGCGCCCTTATATGGGCAGTAATGGAGTCTGTTTGTGCCCTAGTGGAAAAAGTTTGGTACTGCGCCCAAACAAAATCTCACAGAAAGCTCATTTTTTGAGATACCAACAACCTAACATTTTAAACACAACTTGTTCAGATTTTTTGTCTTTGATTTTTCTGCAGTTTTAGAGTAGCCCAGGCTTTGAAAGTATATATTTTATTTAAAATATGAATAATTAATGTTACATTGTACATTTCCATAAACTCAAACTTCTATAACTTTTTGTTTCCCCTTCTTAACTTATTTCACTTCAACAAAAATCTGGCAAATTTCTTCTTTAAAAAAAGACCAATTTTACGTCTATATTTCAAACCAACCATTTAAGTTGTCTATTCAAAAAAAGGGGGTGACCGTTTAAACAACTGGAAATCATCTCTAGAAACCTTACAACCCCTAAAAGACACGAGTCTGGTCATCAAAATTTAAAAAAATAAGAGAAGAATTTTCTTTGCTACAACACTGCATTGAGTCAAGCTAAGCTGTGATTAGCGCTCAGCTAATGTGAGTTGAGCAACATTGGTCTCAGGCTGTGGACTCTGAATAACAACAGAAATTATCAGATCATAAACTTCACTTCATGTGGCTTTTTAATTGATTTTACGGGTGGTAGAGACCATGGATACTTGGAAATGGAGATTGACTCACAAACAAGCAAACTTTATGTGGCAATTATAGCATTACAAGGAGAGCGAGACTAAATTGTTTGTTTAATGTGAGACTCAGCGCTTTAAAGCTAACATCACCTTGTGTGGCGTAACAGATCCAGTTTAATCTTTATCAGGACGTCTTTGTTAGCATGCCAAATGACCATCTTGCTTCTCGAAAATAAACAGTGTGGCTTTATAATATTGCAAACCAATCAGTTTTTTTTTTTCATTGTAGTAAATTTGTAGTTCATCCAATGTTTTGATAGCACATGAGAGCCGCAGTGTTGTTGCTCCTCTGGGAAATCAAACAATGAACACCAAACAAGCTGCGAGAGGAGAATGTATACTTATGAATTCTCAATCTATTCAAATAGATTCAAACAATTTCTTTTGCCCAATATGGGATACATCCGATAGGCTGTGAGTCCAGGCATAATTGGATTGGCTGCCAATAAAAAGCACTAAAACTCCAGGCAGCCTGTGCGGTCTGAAACCTCAAGCTGCTCCAGTTTTTTATTTTAGAAATGGGACATTTTTCACCTCTTATTCACCTTTTTGTTTGTGATAACCTCAAAGAAGTGATTTAGAATCAGGTTTGTTGATAGACATGCAGTGGACACCAAGAATATGTACCTGATTTGAGATGTTCTATGAATACTAAACTCCCTGCTTATAAATTACACAAATCCTTCCACTTTTCCACTGCATTTGCTGGCATGAGTGAAAGGACTTTTTTTAAGGATACATGATACGTGATAGTTATGTCTGTGCTAAGTCATGCATTTTTAGCAATTAAAAATATCTAAAGAAAAGGAGGACAATTAATTGTAGAGCCCTATGGGTACTATACGGATGTCTTGTATGAAAGTTAATGAGTGGAAAGTAGTGTTTGGATTAGCACTGATTAAAATGAATGCTTCTTTTCGTTTCTCTTGACACTTGCAAAAGAACTTCCAGCAGTAAATGGAAGGAAAAAATAAACTGGCAATGACAATGATGGCACTGTCATGGAGTCAAGCCCCCAACTGGTAATCATTGTGGTTCTGTTTAGACTGCTAAACTGCTATAGTGTTACCATTTCCCACACTTTTCTCCATATGAACTTGCAGTCAACTTGAACACGAAGTCCATAAGCAGGGTTCCTCAAATCCCTAAAGAGTTCTTCACGGTCCTGAAGAGTTTAGCTCCAAGCACAAAGTCATCTGAGCAAGTCAATCAAGGTCTTACTAGAAAATAACAGTCTTCGAGTTAAATTAGAGCTATTCTTCTTTGCCTTCCAGGAAAGGATTTGAGGAACCCTGTCATATGGTGTCCCATTTGGTATTTAAAGATTCCGAAAAGTGAACACAGCATTACTTACTTTATCGGAGTATGGCTCTTCAGTGAGGTCAATCCCTTCCGAGTGCATCCTGTCCTCCAGCAGTGACTCGAGGTCAACCATTTTGGCGTGGGAGATCTTCCTGCTGAGGGCGACTTTAGCACCGTGGATCTGACGACATGCTGATTCAGGCAGGTCAGACAGCCAGGGTGGACTCAGAGCAGCAGGAGATTCACCTGGTGATACTGGAGAACTCTCGGTGGGAGTGGTTGGGGTATATATGGGTTTTGGGGGTAGGGTTGGGGTATTTGGCACCGAACCAGAGAGCACCAGTGGAGGGTGGCGCAGACCATTTGGCAGACGTTCTTTGGACTTTTTAGCAGGCACAGGAGGTGGGACAGGTGGCTTTTTAGGGTGAGTCCGTGGAGCCGGGCTAGTCGGGGCAGAGACAGGTTGGCGGTTTGAAATCTGAGCAGCAGGCGATTGACTGACCAGGTTGAGAGGAAGCTGTGTGGGAACCATAGGTCTCTGCAGCGAGCCTGTCCCTCTTCCAACAGGACTCTGGTCCTGTTTTGATTCTACAGGATCTGTAATCACTGTTTTTTTATTCCTCTCCAGTCTGCCTCTATCCTCACTGCCACGCTCCTTCCTCTGATCGAAGGCCTGCTCCCAGTGTATATCCCCCAGAGAATGAGAGCGCTTCCAAGACTCAGGAGTCTCCTGGGAGACGTCCAACTCCTCACAGCTTCGGCTGACCGGTATGTGGGAGTTTGGTACTGCTTTGGAGCCCTTCTTGAGGCAGAGGCTTCGCAGGTTGAAGCCCTTTATGGGACGGGGCAGAAAGGTCTTCGGGAACTTGTGTTCCTTCTTGGCCTGCTGCTGTAGAGCTTCAGTGGAGTGAGTCATGGGAAGAGTGGGATAGTCTGTAGACTTCACACCCCCACAGTCAAATCCAGATGAACCACGGCTCTTTCGGCTCTTACCTGAAACAGAGATTCGTGCTTTCACATAAATTAATTAAATCACACACAATTCCTCAAAGGCTTCAGAAGGTACCTCATGTTCAAAGAATAACCTTGATGTCATAAAGATAATGAAAAGGAAGAGATAGTATTGTAGCAATTTGTTTTCACACATGAGTACAGCTCTTCCACTCTCTCATTGATGCATTAGCCTAAGCAATAATGCACACTATTATTGGTTTGGTTCATGCATTAATGAGTTTTATCATAATTAAAACCAAACTACTACAATCTGAAATGTATGCTGTTAGAAAATGAAATGCAAAAAAATGCACCTTTAGGTAATATCCTCCAAGGTATCATATCTACCCCAAAGGATGGCTATTATTACCTTAAGGATACATATCAGCAAATTGTGGTACTAAAATGCACACCTTAAGAGTACATAAGGAACACGTGTGTACTTTTAAGGGTACTGCATCAGTTAAAAAGTTAAAGGTACAATTTTAGATATTTTTTTTAACATAAGTCACTTGTTAAAGCGATACTCCAATTTTTTTGGAAATAGGCTCACTTTACAACTCCCTCAGAGTTAAACAGTTGTGTTTTACCGTTTTTGAATCCATTCAGACGATTTTCTGATATTTAGAAGAATATTAGTAACCAGACAACTTCTGGTCACATTGACTTCCATAGTAGGTAAAAATATATATACTATGGAAGTCAATGAGACCAAAAACTGTCTGGTTACTGATATTCTTCTAAATATCAGAAAATCGGCTGAATGGATTCGAAAGCGGTAAAACACGACTGTTTAACTCTGAGGGAGTTGTAAAATGAGCCTATTTCCAAAAAAAGTGGAGTATCCCTTTAAGAATTGTTAAAATTAAATTGACATGTTGTTCGAAACTGTATAACTTACTTTATACAGAAAAAAAATGTTGTCATAAGGGTTTAGAGCAACATGAGGGTGAGTAAATTATGACATTTTCATTATTTGGTGAACTACCCTTTTAACATGCGAGAAGAACAGAATCAGAATCTAGAACAGAAGTAAAGGTATGATAAAGTACAAATGCTGTAAGTTGGCACTAAACTAAACAGGTTAGTGGTAACATTGTTTAGCAGATACCCAGAGGCATAATTCAATTCACAGTTCAGAGTTTAGTGAGTATGTAAGGGTTAATTTCAAGTTAAAGATTAGGGGAATGTTAAATGTGAGTGTTATTACATTAAGTGATAAAAAACACAAATTCAGATTGTATTTATTTTGAAAGTTGCATCTTTTCTGTCATTTTTCCACATCAAGTATACTTAATATGCCGAGTATAGAGTTAGTGACAGTCAAGCTATTTAAGATTCGCAGAGGCACAACACTTTGTATATTAAAATAATAATATATAATAAATAAAATGATAAATGAGCATTTATATGCAGGGATCTTAGAGATACATGTACAAAACAAACAAACAAATGATTATGCCATGGTTGATAAATGATGGAAATAATCTGAAAATGAGAGAAAGGAGCCTTCAAGGCTGCATTTAAAGCATTTTGTCCCCCAGGGCCATTAGTCATACTTTAACAGAACCAATGACTCAAAAAAACTGATGGTGACAAAGCAGCACATGCTCCAATATCGAATATAATAAGCTCTGTACTTCTGCTCTTGAAATAAATAAATGGAAAAGTAATCAGCACAGAAAAAAATAATGTCAGGAGGTGAAAAGAGATGAAAAAAGCAAGCAGACCAGAATGCAAGAGATCAAAGAATGGATTTATTTTCCACATTGGCAAATTGCACATATTTTATGATCCGTTCTAAACACCCAGACTTGTCTCCACACACACATACATCCAGACTCATACACAACAAGAAGAGGGATCAGTCAGTGTTTTTAAGATGCCAGTAGAAGGTTAAAAAGGCAACAGAAGAGTAAAACCCTTAAACACTGAATTTCTTTGGAAATACAGAATGAGATACGGTCCTCACTTACATAAAATCCTCTAAAAATAGACTTAGTAGGTTAGTTCCTACTTTTACACAATCTACATAAAATATCAGCTTCCAACCGTATGTAGCTTCTATGCAGCCACACTATTTTGCATTTATAAAGTCTTTTCTTTAAGCACATAAGAACTTGTGCAATATGCCCACACCAAACACCACACACAAATATGGAGTGATATTTCTTGAAATGGCAAAGGGAGTGAAAAAGTGATGTTTAATAGAGTTTGAAATGAGTCTGAGGAAGTTCTGCCATGAAGAACATTCTCAAAATCGTCCTGTGTGTAAGTCCTGCTGTGAGCACAAGCCTTGTGTGAGTTTATGTCGGTCTCGCTTTAGATTTCTCTGAGGCGGCGGATGTATTTTGATTAGTTAGCGATGACAAGTGTGGCTTCTGCTTTAGGAAATGTTGATTTCTAACAGAATGGAAGCAAGCAATAGCAGAAGTCTGTGTAGGCTGGATAAGAGAGTTAAAAGAAAGGGATGATGATAGAGCGCCTCTGGAAAAGAGCAGCAGAAAGAGAACAGGGCACAGCAGATGTGATAGACAGACAGGCTTGGGTTAAATCCAGATGTGATGACAGGTTCTCATTGGCTGTTAGGACACTGAGTCATGGCAGAGGCCCAGAGGTGAGAGGATGATGTCATGGCGTTGCTACACTAGGCTGGACATGGTGATGCGGTTGGTATGGAGATGCTAGACAAGCGCCTGGTTACCATTCTCTAGGTTTTCGTTGCTTTCGTAGCAGCCAGAGTCCCGTGGGGAGTCAGCCATGAGGCCACGCCCCTCACAGAGGAGTTTCTCCTGAGAGCCAGAGAGGGCGCTGCGTTCCGGATCACTGCTACCTAGAACACAGACACACAAAGTTAGGAAATGCATACACTTAAACATTTTTTTAATAAACAAGTTAAAAAGTGGATGGTCCTGTCCTCTAATTAACTATCATAGCTAATGGATGCTAATGCTAAGACATGGATTATAGACATTTGTTGTTTGGATAAACATTAAACGTTTGGATTGCATTTAGTAAATCCATGTGTCTGCTACTTTTTAAAAACAAAGATTTAAACAAAATAAAAAGAAAAAAAAACACTTAATTAATCTTGAATTTAATCTTAAAAAAAGAGTACAGTGTACTCAAAAATATATAACAGTTTATAACATAGCAAAAAAAATATTTTTTGAGCAGCAAATTGGCATATTAGAATAATTTCTGAAAATTCAGCTTTACCATTATAGTAATAAATGACATTTTAAAGCACATTGAAAACAGTGAATGGTAGTGTTGGGTGATATGCTCCATTTTCAAATCGTTCTATCTTCAGCTTGTGAGATCGGCGATACACGATATTATCATAAGGGGGCGGGGCTTATTTGATTATCATCTTGATCATTTACTCATTAATTTGCTTGTTTTATTACTTTGTTTTATATAGGATAATCTTTTTTCTATTTTTCCAAGCAAAGGTGGATTGTTTATTAATAGGCTTGATCAGGTTATTTCCCAGAATAGTGAGGTAAAAAAAAAAAGATCTTAAAGAGCATATTGGAGGTAAAAAAAAAACAACAACTGCGGCAAAAATCAAAGGGGCAAAAATCATAAACTTATGACTTGACTCTGATAAAGGAAATTAAGATTATAAGATTAATGCATTTACATGACCACATGCATTGTCAGTTTCTTTAAAATAATCATGTTAAGAATATGCATTTAAACTTATTCCCAGAAATAATCCCCAGAAAAAAATTCCCGTAAAAAATCCCCCCAAAAATTTTTATTTATTCCCAGAAAAAAATCCCCCCAAAAATTCCCAGAAAGTAAAAGTAATTTAAAAATATTTTAATATAATGGTAAAATGAGCCAATTGCTATTGTCAAATGCATCTGCCATCGGCACAATCCTATTGAGCAGTTATTTTAAATTGTAATGATATTTTACAATAATACTGTTTTTACAATATTTTTGATCTGCAGTCTAATGAGCCCAACCGACCCTACATTTTTGAACAGTGGTGTGATGTGTGTGTGTGTGTGTGTGTGTGTACTCACTGTCATAGTCCTGCAGTAGCTCTACAGCAGTCATCAGTACGGCGCGATGTTGGGGGTCTTTGATGTTGAGCTCATCTAGATCATCTTCCTCCAGTAACTTAAATGTGTCCAGGTCTTCATAGCCATTAAATAGGAACGTTGGCATGTGCTCCTAAAATACACACATACATACATAAACAGATTAAACACCCTGTAGAGAAGTAGCACTATGTAGGACCCCTACAGCTAAAAATACCCCACTCCACCCTAGTGGTTCAACTATTTATGTGTGGGAATGTTTCCAGACTTCAAGCTCTATTGTGACAGCCAACTATCATTATAGTCCATTAACACACTGAGAATCAACACAATGAGGCTTTAAATGTGTCCTGGTGTCTATTGTGTGTAGCTGTAAGGTCTGTAATGTGATGTTATTCTAAAAGTAATAATGCAGGAGCTTGTGGGAGGTCTGAAGGGTGTGTATGTCTCTGTGTTTAAATAAAAATTTTAAATGGCATAGGGAAATGACCTCACCCCACATTCTCATAGTCACACCAACATCCACTTTTTTATTTTCTCATCTCACCACCCCACTCATACATGTTGTCAGTAAAGATTAAAGATGAGCCCCAAACTCAGATTTATGTTAGATGATTACAGATATGCCAGGCAAAATTTAAATATGTACAATTCAATAAAAATGGTTGTGTGTGGTCTTTTTCTCACCTTCATGTTGATTCTCTCCAGTAGCTCCTCAACAGAGCTGGGTTTGGGCGGCCTGCCCTTCCTCCTCCTCCGAACCGCTCGCTTGGGCTTCTCCACTTCTTCAGCCAGCACATCCACATAGATGAATTTAAACGTGCCCACCTTGTTATTGAGCAGACCCATCCAGGTGCCCATGGGTGGCTTGCTGATGATATCAATCACATCTCCTCTCTGAAAAGAAAAACAGAGAAATTAAATGCGTTACAATAAATAAAGTTCACGTTAAAAAAAAATAATAAAAAACACTAAAAGAAAAATAAGTACTAAAATAATTAAGCCTGAAACTAAAAACAAATTTACAACATGAGATACAAATAACCATAGTAGTCTCATATCACTCTAAAGTATCTTCTTTCTCATTTAATATAAATGATTTAAACTAATATCATTTTTTATTTATTTACTAAGTAGCCATGCAATAAGTTAGACCATTTCATGTCTAATCACAGTGGTTTGTAAAGGTCTAAAACATAATTTAAAAATAATGAGTAGTACACACAAATTAATTTTGAAATGAATCTGATTAAACTTCTATGTGTGTTCAGTACCTTGAGCTTGAGTGAGTCTGTATCATATGGACTCGGTGTGAAGTCAGTGTGAACTCTTGCTCTGCCGCAGAACGGGCCTCTGTACGGAGGCTCTTCATCATCCCCATCCTCACTCCTCACACTCTCTCTGTTGCTGGCTGACGAGTCTGTGGTGCTCACAGTCTGTCCACCTGTGAGAGGACCAATGCAATCATCAGTCAGACTGCTCAGAAAAAAACATCTGCATGATTTGAGGCATCATTCATGTCAGTAGCACAAATTTAAAGTTGGATGAAATAGTAGACAGATTATCGAAAAATATAAATATATAATAAATAAAATAAATAATAAAATAAATAAATAAATAAATAATATATGATAAAATGTAAGCAGGGACTTGGTTCTTTTCATCGGTTGTTAATTGGACAGAGGCAAGATCAGAATGCAAGCTTGCAGTCAATTGGCGGACTAAATGATTGGAGAAATCTGGCATGAGTCACCAGTGAGAAGTCTATAGTTTTTCACCAGAAAATTGAGTTAAGACATTTTGATTAAAAATGATGATGCCAAATTACAATTATAAATTACAGTAAAAAAAAAATATGAGCAATAGTGATGCTTGCCTTGTAAACAAACAAAAAACACACTTACTCATGGAGCTCTGTCCACTGAGGGAACTGCGGAGACTCTCTACAGACCCTCCTGCCTTGAGTTTGGGCTTCTCAAGAGAGTCTGTGTCTGGTTGAGGAGACTGAGGACAACTGGGTGTCCCATCTGTACTGGACTATACAAATAAAAAGAAACAAGAAAAATTAAAAGTGTATCATTATTTATAAAAACCAATCAAGAAAGATAGACAATAGACGACCGTCATAACATAAAGCTCACAAAATGGACATTTGCTGCACTGCTGTAATTCCTCTATGTAACCACTAGGTGGGACTACAACATAATATATGATTACAGGGTGCAAGATATGAAGAACAAATGTGCTGTGTTGACATGAAATTCCCTCGTGAAATGAGCTCAACAATGACTAACACACACAGATCTCCATTAAACATGCTAAAAGAGTTTAGACACGTCATATAAATGTGAACGCTTTGCCTAACGGTAACTAAAACTTAATGAGCTGCCAACAGAGGCAGCATGTGAATACGGGCAGTGAGTGTGTATCCAACACTGCCCGGGAGTTTGGGTGTATTAAATTGGATGAGCTTGTATCAGGCTCAGGCTACATAAAGTGATGTTTGACCCAAGCTTGAAACAGAAAGTGGAGCACACATGTGCTACTTTCCCCTGGAGTAAAGACAGGGTCTCACCTCTGAACAAGCCTGCTGTATAGCACATAACTCAGCACGGTCAAAGCAAGCACACGAGCATCGGTGTATGTACCTGTTCAGAGAGAGACCCGGCATATTTCTTGGACATGCGTTTCCTCATAGTCTCTTTGACAGACTTGACTTTCTTCCCTAGAGAGATGCGGGATGTGGTGGGAGATTTCACTGCATCCCTGTATAAAGCCTCCTGCTCCTTATGCCAGAGAGAGAGACAGAAAGGGAGAGAGCGATTAAGTACACTGAAAGCCAGCTGATCAACACAACTGAATTACAAACAACGCAGCTGCATAAGAGAGCTGACACCATGAAGAAGCGAAAGAGTATGTTTACTCACGCTAGGCTCGGTCGTGTTGACCACATGGAGAGAACGATTAGACAGGTCAAATCCTCCAAAGCTACACGTTCTCTGCAGAAAAAAAGACAATCACTGTCAATTCACAATAAATTATTCACAAACAATTCACAAAGTCTCAATGAGCCATGCTACTCTTTACAATGGAAACCACACATATTCAAATGACAAACTGCTAAAAGAAATAATTCATGGTGTGATCTGATTTCCTATTTAAATCTGAATAAAATCTTTGAACAGTTGTTTAACATTATGTAAATAAACTGGTGCTTTCTTGTAAAACCTTGAATGAACTGAAAATTGATACTGAAAAAAAAAATAATGAGAATAAAGCACAAATATCAACTGACTTTACCGCAACATCTTACATTATATTTAAATGAACCGGCTTTATAATTTTCATTACATTTTGTTGAAATGTTCTACAAGAGCAGCAGAAATCTGAAAAATCCAGTTAAAAATAAATAAAGATCAAAAGGTATAGTATGAGAAGCTGTTTCATGTTCCATGGAGTAACATCATGCACTTAAAGAAAAGAAAGAAAAGCACACAAAAAAATCAAATCCATCAAATTTAGCATTCATGCCCAGGCTGAGAGGCCTTTCCAACCCAAAATGGATGAAAAAGTTCACTGATGAAGATTCACGGTCATGTTCACATTCACTATGAATGACGGCGAGGATCCGCAGACGGCAGACTCTACAAAGCTGCAGAAGGAATTCTATATCATTTATTTTTCTTCTTTATCCATCATTCTCCACTATCTCACAAGGTCTGCGAGTTTCAATCATGATATGATACACATGACTGACTACAAGAGAAATAAATGGAGAGAAGCTCAGAATGAGGAAAGATAGAACTAAGTTATTATCACAATCTGTTTCACTACATTTCACAGATTATGAAGTTTTGACTCAAAACTACAGTAATCCGAATCTACAGTAAAGAAGTCTTACTGACAGTCTAAGGGATGTTTTTTGTTTCAATACTGATAATCAAGGGATGTTTAATTTTTTTTCATTTTATGAAAACAGTCTGTATTTCAGTATCAGTCTTGAAATATGGCTCAAGTTAGTCTAATTTGTGCCCTACAGAAATTCTCTTTTGCAGCTTTGCAGCAGCCTGTTCCTCCAGTGCAGCAGGGGGCACTGTAGATCTGCTCTTCTGGCACACTCACAGACTTCTGCTGAATGCGTAAGAGTACACGCTTGGTGCAACGATCCATGCTGGACGCCCACTTCCTGTTTGCGTCTCTTTCATCCTCCAGGAGCCAACGCCTATCGGCTTTACTCAGCGTGACGGGCCTAACCAGCCCGGTCCAGTTCAGGTGGCCATACAGGCTGCGTTCCACAACATACGTGATGTTGAGCTCGCTAACCGCAGTCCTTCCCTTCAGACGCCTTGGTGGAAACAGCCAGCTACCTACTACTCCGCTCCCACAGCTCTTCCCCTTATCCCTGGCCAATGGAAGCTCACGAGTGGGAGGGGAGGCAGGCAAGGTGGAGGACGTTGCGATGGTTTTCTGAGCGTTGCATGAACGTTGGTAGAGCAGGTGCTTGGTGGAGTACGCATAGTTTGGGTCAGGCTTATTGCGCTGCCACATGGAGACGGGCGGCCGCTTGGTGCTGTTAATGTCATCTAAAGACACCAAAAGGGGGTGCGGCTTTGGGCGGGGCCTAGTGAGGCCGTAAAAAGCGTAGACGCTATCAGTACTTACCCCGTGAGATAGAGATAAGGCCTTCCGCATCTCTCCGTCTGTAGCTGAGCGGGAGACTTTAGCATTGTCGTCTGCCAAACCCTCCAATTCAGAGAAAGACGAGCCACTACCCCCCACAACACCCAGTCCGGATCCAGCGCTACTCTTCCGCGGAGGGCGGATCAGGCCGTGAGGGTGCGCGCAGGGAGTCTTCACTAACTTGTGAGCAGGTTTCCAGGCATCAAGGCTGCTGGTGGAGGGTGAAGTGTTTAAGCTATCTGTGTACCCATCCAGAGAGAGCTGCTCTTGGGCAAGAGAGGACAAAGAGGAGTCTGTGCACTGGGCCGGCTTCTTGTGGATTTCCGCATACAGTGCGTTTATGTCATCACATAAAGGGGCTGCGTCTAGACTGAGCGAATCTGTAAGAAAAAGAGGATCAAACTAAAACTTCTATAAACTGAAATATAATGACTTTGAACATACTGAAAGATCTCGAATCAACAGCCGATGTTAAAATTTTATGATATTTTGTCTAAATACCGTTTGAGTTCTAGATAAAAAAATATTATTGACCTCCAACTTTGTTTTTAAAGTCTTTCATTTACAAATATTTTTTTAATTACTTTTACAATATTACATGTATTAACTCTCCTTTTTCTATCAATTTAATGTATTCTACCAATAAGAATAAGAATAATAAAAATATACATTTCTTAAAATGTTAGTGTAAATTAAATATAAATAACTAAAAGCTAACATCAAATGCTTTAAATGCTACCACTGAATTTTAGGCATCACAACAGTGTAATGTACACTATGAAACATGGATATACATTTTGAGACAATTACAACATTTCATTTTTAAGAATATTCTGGTACCCCCTTTACAATAAGGTTCGTTAGTTAACATTAGTTAACTACATTAGTTAATATGAACTAATAATGAATAGCACATATAC
>JAOTRC010000010.1:3552821-3578214 GCA_027497675.1 Cyprinella lutrensis | reverse complement strand
AAAAATATAAAGCATCCAAACTGTTTTCAACATTCATAATATGATTTTTAATTTATTTACCTATTTATTTATTATTTCTGAATGTCATAAAATGTCAGAAATATTTCTGGAAGTTCATGTTATATTGAAGACTGAAGTAATGGCTGCTGAAAATTCATATAATAAAATAAAATACATTTAAAAAAAATAAAACTAGAGAAAAATATTTAAATTATAATAATATTTTACAAAATAACGGTTTTAAAAAAGTAACGACCCCTAACTTTTGAACGGCTGTGTATTTATAAGCATAAGTACATATAAATACAATAAAATGCATCGAATATATATATATTTATAAAATTAAGGTTATTTTGGTTAAAACAAGGATGATTCAATCCCACCCTTAAGTAACCCCAATTAAAAAAAGTCCCACTGTAACAATGTCAAAGCTACTATTTTTTATTCAAGGAAAATGCATTATGATCATTGGCTTATCCCAGGTCTGATCTTGGCTGATCTTAAACTCATTAAAAAAATAAAAAGGTGCATGACGCCCTAGGACACAGAAATATACTATAAAAAGACAGAATACAGAACAAGTAAAGCAACATTAATAAAAAAAATTAACAAATTTGCATCAAACAAACACACAAAGACAAAGGACAGACAAATATTCATGCATGCTTACAGCATGTATGGTATCAACTATCCACAAAGGCTCAGCATTGTTTCAAACTTTAGATCAAATCAACTACCAGTCCGAAGGAAGAAAATATAAAGTAGAAGGCAATTTAAAGATTACAGAAAACACAGTTGGTTAAAGGAATCAATGTCAGCCTTGTGGAGAGAAGAAAGTATGTTTCTATAAAAAATCTATTTGGTTCAAAATACAATAACAGAAAGAAAAAGAGACCTACAATCAACCAAACACATCTGAACAAGAGAAAAAGAACAGAAGAGATCTATCCAACCAACCCCACCTAAACCAACTTCAGAAATTAGACACCAAAGACCCTCCTCCATCTCAACATGATTTGCACTAAGGAATCTACTGCATCCATAAATTCCAGTGTCAGTGCGCCAGTGTTTAAATGCATGTGAGTTTAAGTAAGAGTGTGCATGTGGAAAAGAGCAGGGCGGAATCAGTCAGGGTGAGTAAAGTTAGTACACATGAATGTAAGCAAGGGAAGCTCATTTGCATTGTCATTTGGGGTTAATGGGGGTTTACCCGTGACAATGCCTCCTCCACTGTGATCATCTTCTCTTTCACCATCATCATCAGCTGGATCCGTTCCTCATCGCTCATAGTGATCTCACTGGCCACATAGCCAATGTCCTCACCTGCAGGGAGGTCAAAGGTGAGCAAGAAGAACAAGGCATAGTACCTCCAGGGCAAGTTCATTAAACAACTATCATATTGTTCATCAATATCAGTTTCAATAACATTTCAAATCAAAATAATACCAGATAACCAAGCCACCATAAATTCATAGGCAAAATCTACCTTTCATTCAAGAGTAAACAAATACTAACAAAAACCAAACAAACTTTTTTAGTGATAGAGAAAACTACTACAGCTGCCATATATAGCATTATTTCTTCTTCCATATATATTTCTGAGTGGGCGGTCTCCTCCTTTACAGTGCCTCTGAACAATAAAAACAAGTAAATAAAATAGTTATGAAAGAAGGAAATGGGAAAATAGAGTGAGTTTGTTTTTATTACCTTTTGACGTTTGCCTTGTGACCCCTTTCTGCGACTTTCGGAAATTCTGCCAGAATGATTTGTTTTTCTTCTTGTTGTCCCATTTTCCTGTATGTGAGAATATGAGAAAGCCATCAGAACCATCAAACTAAGGACTATTTGTACAACTCTGAAATACCTAAATACAATGCATTACAAAAATAATTTACTCCACATCTTTTATCTAGCATCTATGTGTCTGCCTATCTACAAGACAGAGTGTCTTTTAGCTTTACTTTTGTAACCAGAACATTCCAGTTTGGAATAATCCAAAATTAATTCCACTTGAATTTCCCCAAAAACACCAAAGGTTCATCATAATAACAGTTGAATGATTTTTATAATGTGAAACAAACCTGATCCATCCTCAGAGCTGGATTTGTGCAGAGGAATTCTGATGAAAAATACATAAAAAAACACAAGAATTAAGACATGTTTAACACTTCAACATCTCATTACTGAACATTACTTATATCAGATATATCTTATTTACTACTAAAAGTATGTATGTATTGTGTGGAGGCTGGATTTGAAGAGCGTGATTAATAGAGTCAGAAGAGGGCAGTGTGGAGCTGTGCACAGAGCACATGTCAGGCTCCTGAGGCTCACAGGGCACAGATGAGACGCTCCTGAGATGCAGCCAAACGAGACGAGGAAGACAGAAAGTGAGAGGGAGAAAAGGGGAACGAGAGCCACCGCAGGACAGACACTGCCTGTTTATATTTCCACTTCGCTCCTCTGGGGCACGGTGCCCTTGGAAAATAGCAAAATAACAAAAATCTAACACACAGAGCAGCACTCCTTTATGGAGCCAATGGATAAACATACAGCACTAAGATTGCACAGATATTACATTGATAATGACAGAACACATCTAGCCTATTTAGAGCATTTGGGCATTTGCACACAATATTCATCATTAAATTATGTATAATTTACTGCCCTTTTGTGAATATCACGTAATCATGTAATAAATAAAAAAGTACCAGTAGTCTGTTTACTACATTACCGATGTGATGGCAACATATCTTTACTGTCCTTTTATATCAGTTTTGCTGAATAAATAAAACTTTTGATAAAGCATGTGTCCTTACTGAATAAAAATATTAATTTCTTAATAAATTATTTTGATAAATATATAAATAAATAAAAAAAACTTTTTATTGATAGTACAAAAAGTTTTTTTTCTAAAAACATGTTAATAGTTTGTAGAAAAAAGGTATGAAAATTATAGCCGAACAAAACAATTTTCATATTTTTTTATTCATATAGAATAATTGGACATACCATCCTGATTTCGGAAAATATCCAGTGTTTACATTCCCGTTAGCAATGTGACAGACTGTCAACAGAGCCCAAAACACAGAGGCAGAAGAAAACATTCTGTCTCAAAAGTGTTTGTTCTGCAGATGAGAACATGAACGCAAGTATGCAAATGTATGTGTTGTGGTTTTCTCATCCGAGTGGATTCTCGCTCATCCTTGGGTTGAGAAAACAAATCTCAACTCAGTCTGCACTAAAGTAAACAGTGAAAGCATGTGCACCTCTGGTTTTCTCCACAGGAAGACAATGTTTTTGCCAGTCACTTGTGCTTAAATCATCACGGGTGCGTGTGTGTCTGCGTTTCATCTGTTGTCCATGTGTCCCAAATACATCAACGACATCCTCACTGCTAAAGCTATCAGATACTACACACACTCAAGAGGGTAGTATGTGTAGTGTCAGGTCAGACGATACATGTTATTACAAAGACTGTGAATATCTTGCTGAAAACAGATTTCTGCATATTTCAGCACGTCCATTGCACTCTGACCAAATAAATACGTCAGCATTGCTCTTTTACCCAAGTGACACAGGGCAGGATGGAGGCCTCCCTGAATTATCATATCATTATGCTGCCATGGAAGAAGCACAAACTTTCTGTTTCACCCCGCACAAAATCCAAAGGGAGTGTCCTGCTTATATGCTAACTGCATCCCATGCTAAAAGGCCCTATTGAAGAGCAGCTCAGTAAATTAGGCTCCATTCAGGATTTCTCCTATTGACAGTTGTATGTGTGCTAGTACTGTGTGACCAGAATACAATAAAAGCGTGTTACGATCCATCAGTTAGGTTCTGTCTTTCACAGAGTGCCTTGTGTCTTTACTAGTGTGTGTCTAGCAAAATATAAGCCCTCCGAGCTGCATTCCTTCACTCCGAGTAACTGTCATGTTCACGAACTGAAAAACAGTAATCCCTGGCTTGCTGAGATTGTTATTCAGAGAATGCGATGAAAGAACATTTCACACAAAAATATTTGGACTCTACTCTTTTCACACAGGTCATCTGTGTCTTTCAATTTTAAAGGTGCTATATGTAACTTCTTCTAAAATTAATTCCTTTTTTTATTGACTGTGTGTGAAGGGGTTGTAATCACACATTACAATGACCCACTTGTCGGATTTTGCCATTACCTCTGAAGGGCAGTATTCCTATTTCTATGTGAAGTCTCTGGGTCGGATTTTCTGCGAAAGCCATCGAATGTGACGTGCATGTGCGCTCCCGAGCCTCTCTCCATTTTATATACAGTCTATGCGACGGCACTGCAGCTAACGTTATTCACTAACCGTTTTTGTTATCATATACATTCATCTATGTTGACATTGCTGCCTGATTGTGAAAGATACACGAATAGCTAGTGAAATGCCTTATGCTAGACACACCCAACACCCATAGACTGTAAAATAGGCTAACACAATTCGGCTAAATGCAGTCAATGTAACGTTATCATGGTACGAGCATGGAGCATTAGTTCAACGTCAAGCTGATATTAGCTTATTATTGTAAAGTTGCAGGGGGAGTTTACATGCCATTCCAGGATGTTGTGTGATGCTTTCCCCGGTGTGTTGAAAGCCTCAGTGTGGCCGTGTACTCGCTCTTGTGTTCGAGCACGTGCAAGAACACGAGCGCTCTTGTAAAAATTGGCTGAAAAATCACTGATAGAGGACACAAAAAAACATATAGCGCCTTTAATATGCGGCATGGCTGGGATTGACAACCACATTTACTACCAGTAGTGACTCAAATTAAAAGGAAACCAAAGTCAAAGGCAATGACTACATCTGAGGATTGTATTCTGCTGGTGTTAATGTGGCCATCTTTATTTATTTAGTGTTTCCATGATCAGAAATGATCAGAAAACGGCCTTCCAGAGTGTGAGATCAGTCATATTACTGTTCCAACATGTCATCACTATAAAATTAAGAGGAACATCATGTTTTTCTCATCAGTAATGTATCACTAGTGATGCATGTTCACTGCTCTTTTGAAGCTAGGAGTGGGCTGACTTCCTTTTTCCCCTCGTCAAACTGCTGATGAAGAAGGGACACTTCTATCCCAGGGTGCACCTGGTTGGTTTGCTTCCTTACACCTGGCGTTGAGTTCAACACACGTAAACAAAAACGCATATGCAAAGATTGCAAAGGAAATGTCCTGGAAATGACCTTCACTAAAGGTCATGGTAAATGGAGCTTCAGGGATTTCCTTAAAGCCACACACACACATTATGTTTCTAGCACTTTATTATAAGAGGAAATAATTCAATAAAAAGAAATTAAAATCTACTTAAAGCTATTACACATACTTAATTTAAACAGATCTACACCAACGTTCAAATGTTTAGGGATTGGCGACACTTCTGTACAGAAGAATTCTACTTGAATAGATCTGTGCTGAAAAAAGTTTGTGCTGCCTAATAATATTGTAGTAATGGAGATACTTTTTCCAGTACTGAAAGATTGAAGAATAGATATTTCAAAAGAAAATCATTGATTTTAAATAGAAATCTTAACAATTACAATGGCATTACTGTCACTGTTCATGAATTGAATGGATCCTTGCTAAATAAAAGTATTAATTTCTTTAAAAAACGTCTACTTTTGAACAGTAGAGTGTATTAGGAGGAAAACTCTCACTCTCACTGTCATCAGGTTCTTTTTTGAGGCCAAGGCTTTTTCCTTCTAATCATACGTACAGGAAATCAGGGTAATGTGTCAACGACTCTTTTGTTGGGTATGGCATTATGCTGATAAGATCACAGACAACTCTTCTGAAATCATACTGAGATTATTATGATAAATATTATGATAATGATTTGAATATGCAACTATAAAAGTGAACAAATTGAAAAAAAGTTGCTTTGTTAAGCGTCACAACATCACAAAGCAGAGTACCAGTCAAACCCAGCGACATGTGTGTAGGACCACAGAGACGTATAAATGATGAAAGATGTGTCAGCTCAGCTCCATATGGTTTACATTCATCTAAGCATACTAGTACACTCCAGAGAGTGTGGATGACGAAGATAGAATTAAATCTATCCCATGGCACGTGGACTGCTCATTCCCAAAGTAACAGACCATCAACAGAAAAGATTCATGGATTCATTCAACCCTGTTTGTGCACTGACATCATTCAATTAAAATCAATTCATTTTCACAAAAACACTCGCACTTTAAACATTCCGAGAGTCGCTATATGACTAAAATCTTAGAGCTCAAGTCTGAATTTCTGTTTGTCTTCCTCTCTCTATAATCAGCGAGTTTCATCTTAAACATCTAAGAACAATAGACGGAAGGAAGGAAGCCTGGAAGGACCAAGATGTGAAGTAAAACGGAGGAATTCACAACCATTCAAACACACACACTTACATTAAGGGGTAAATTTGGGTGGAGAGCAGACCTGACGTGAGTGTGATTATGTATCTAAGGGGCTTTTGCCACTCTCTTAGTGCGATCTTTGATTTTGAAATTCTAGCTGATGATCTATAAAATGAGTAGTAAAGTGTTTAATAAAAAAAGAGTTTACCAGAGTGGTAAACTCCATTAAATCAGCATATAGCATGGGAATTGAAGATAGGATTTATATCCGTTTTGCAAAAACACATTTAAGTGAGCAGGTGTGAATGTAATTGTTTTGATAAATTAGATAGCTATCCAATATGAGAAAACGCATGAAGTGGCCAGGTGAGCACCCCAAACACCCCCAAAGAGGTCAGCAGTCATGTACAGTTTAGATATTAAAAACTACCATGGGCCTGATTCATTAGTTTCATTCACATTTGTAAAAAAAGAAAAATTCTACAACCAGCTACTAAATATAACAGTTCACAGAGTTGCATCTAGTTGAAATTTTCTTACTTTCTCTCAGCCTCTGGGGTAGACACCTCACTGCTGAATCCAAACGACTCCTGTGGATAAAGACAACACTGCGGTTAATTACAGCAATGACACACACACATTAATCACTGATGATAAACAGTGTACTTTTGAGCATGCAGTCAGCTGATTTATCCCTGAGGGGTCGTGAATGAAAGTGTGTTGTGACAGTGAGTTATAGTGATGGCTGCAGGTGTGCGAAGGTCTGAAAGCAGATATGCACTGCATTGGGGGTCGACTGACCTGGATGTCTGAACTAAACTCTGAAGAGTTGATGCTGGAGTCTGCTTTTTCCTGGAAAACACACCAAAAAAGGAAGGGGGTTAGGAACAAGGACACACAAACACACACTGCTAAAGGGCCACATGCCCATGTGCCAGAAGTTTGCTTGTCATAAAGAAAGCCACACCCTCTGCCTCCTACACACACATCACCTGAGGTGCACCGAACCCGCCAGTCCTGTGCAGCTGCACAAGAGAGCAAAGAAACAACAACAAAAAATTCAACATATGGAATGAGCCAAACCTTGAAATACAACACACATGAAGCCTGTTACAAACCAGCAAGCCTCAATCAACACCTTACCATAATACAAAAATAATTAGAGGACTGGAAAGCACTTATATGTTATATCTTAAATTTGGTTCACTGAAATCTTTCCATTAAGATATCTATTGGTCACATTTGTTCTCTATAAATACATTCTTGTTCAAAATGTTACATTGTTGGGAAAGATCAGATGTGTAATTACATTTGACCTAGGATAATAAATTAATAAACATAAATAATCTCAGTCGAAATATTTGTAACACTGACTTAAATGTGATGTAGAATTTTGGTTGAGATCTTTTTTGACCACGTATGTTCTCTAAACCAGGTCTTAAATTAAAGTTACTTCTCTTTTATACAACCCCATCAACGGTGTTAAGTTCAAATACATATTTTTAGAGGGGTAACAAGCCTGTAAATCAAGAAAAACTTGCACTTCACATGCAACCTCTGTGTAGGAATCTTGCCACCCCAAGTCGTTTGCTTGCTTTTTACTGGCAACAGTCTTTGAATCTACATGTCTGGTAAGTGCCCTCGCAAAATGGCATAGTCGAGGTTTTTAACAACCCTAAATTGTTGTATAGCTTATTAGCCACACAATAACTATCAGTGCAGGCTGATGTGAACTAAGGGAAAATCTATTGTTTCCAGTATATACTCTATCACTGATTACTCATTCACAATGCTCAGTTCTCAGATCCACTTCTTCTCATGCCCTGACCTGTGAAAGTGTATGCATCAGCAGTTTAAAAAAAGCTCCTGGGCTTCTGTAAAATGAACTGTATTGTGCTCAATATGGAGATTCCTTGTTTAGTCAATCCTTAACTTGACCTCTAGTATATCAAGATCATATTAAAATAAAAATTAGCATGGGAGAAAAGATTGCTGATGCTGAATATAGTTTTAGATAGCATTATGGCAGAATGCTGACAGAGATGTACAGTGTTTGGATGGAAGAGGCCCTCGAACAAAACAACCTGGATTTGATCACAAATGGCCTAAGGCTTTTTGTGTTTGTGGAGCACTTTGGAAAAATTGTGTCCAGACTCTCAGCTATCACAGTAGTAATCTTCAAGCCTCTTTTCCTGCAAGTGAAGCACTTTCTTCAAAGAGAAGCACTGTTTTAGGCCAGGAAGGCTGTTTGTGTGTGTTTTGTCTCTATACCAGTCCATCCGTCTGCTTTAGCGCTCAGAAACTTCCGGACTTTACCAACACACCACTAAGTAGTAAATCAGACTTTGTACTGTAAAATTGGATCCATCCAGAAAAAAAAAGAAGAATTCACTCACTCAATCACACAGTGGTCAAGTTGAAGTTATTTCTATTTAAACACACACACACACACGTTTGTGCTATGTATCATCAGCAGCACGGGCCACGGCATCACCAACTGCCCCATACCCACTGGGCACATGCTTACATTGGCACACACTGAATCATGTGTACACACTGCTGCTACCCGTGTCATCCAAAACACATATCCACACAACACGACACACAAAGAGACGCTCTGTGTCTGTGTGCACTCACTGACGCAGTACTAAACAACACTCACAGCCTTCACCACAGCGCGCATAATAGCACTGTTCTACACTAGACAGACACTGTACCTCTTGACATGGTTTAGATCAATGTGTGTCAATGTTTATACCACTATATATGGTATAAGTGTAGAGCTAAAAGACAATCACTTAACGACTGGCTATATAAAGTATGTCGTGAGGCACAGCAGCTGGTGGTTGATAAGTGACCGTGTGTGTCTGTGATTGCCTGGGCATGACTGGATTTGGTCTTATGCACACTGAAGATAAATTTGATTTAATAGGCAGCACACTGTCACTACTGTATACACTCACAACCACATACAGATTAACAGAGTGTAAGCTCACAAAAACACATGTAGTTATATGAGATGTTGAGGCATAATAATACAGACACCAAAAATGTATCTGACAGATGTTAAGGAACAGAGAGTAACATAAAGACAGGGCAGCACGCTTTGTCCAAAAAGTTTGCGATTATATATCAATAAAACTATACAATAATAATACATGTTATAATTGTATTATATATTTATAATTGTCCCATTATAATGTATACATTATTATTATATTAAATGAAAATAAACACAATTAGAAATATATTTTATTGAGATTTCACTAGAAAAAAATTGTACTTAAGAAAAACAAATTAAGAAAATAATTATAATAATTGAGCATGGCACTGAAAGACACTGAAAATACTAGATAATGAACTGTAAAAAAAGTATTGTGCTTCATTCTAACACATACAGCACTTTAAAAAAAATTCAACCTCAGCTTTTGTGATTTAATAATCACAATATCGTTATTTCGATTTTATTTTGATTAATCGTGCAGATTACTAAAGTAAAATAGGTTCTGGAACAACTATTTGTCAGAGAACGAGATATAGACAAAGAAAGATGTGGCAGGCCGGCTGGCACAGAAGCATTGGTGGAAATAAATAAACCAAAGGAGGCTAATGAGGTGTTTTACACACATTCATATAGAGTCTCTGTGTGCAGGGCAGGACACACACAGTCAGGCTGGCAGCTAAAAGGTCTGTGTGGTCAGCTCAAGGGGAAAGCCTTGGCTCTTATTACCCAATCAGGAGAGACATTTGGTTGTGTAGCAGGTAGAGAAAGTTTCCTTGTAGAACCAGACCAACCATTCCCACTGCTGTGACATAAACAAAACACACACATACAACTCACAGTGTGTGAAGCTTTGTATGGACACTATGCCATCATTCCAGCTATGTGGTTTCTACCTGGAAATACCAGTCAGGACGAGAAAACAACACACAACTTTAAAACGGGTTAGTGTGGTCTGTGTCAAGAAAGAATTGGGCAACAGAGAGCTCCATATCTTTGCACATCACCTTGTGTTTGGTGTGCGTGTATGTGGGTTCCCCCTTACACGAAGGTTCACTTCCATAACATGACCTACTTTCAGACCAACAGGAATTAAGTCAAATTGCCACAACATGCCTTTGAGTAAACCACTGCAAGTCTGAGCCTGAGAAAGAGAGGGAGATGGAAAAGCTAAAAATCATCAAAACAAAGGGTGTGTGTCTGTGTCAGAGTCTTGACTGAAATGGGTCTCAAAGAGCAATTACGGAATTAGCTTGTTGAATTAGAACTCCCCCAAACCTTATCAACCTCAAGCTACTGTTGTGGAGTAACCTGCAGTAAGCAACACATAAGTTGACAAGTTTTTAGTAGCATGACAACAGCTCAGCTGTTTGCGTTTTGATCAATGAGATTATTAAAATGCAATATTTTGAAATATTTAAAATGTATTTATTATTTCAATTTAAATATATTTTAAAACGTTATTTATTCCTGTCATGGCAAAGCTGAATTTTCAGCAGTTTTCAGTGTCACATGATCCTTCAGAAATCCTTCTAATATGCACATCTGCAGCTCAAAAAAACATTTATTATTATCAATATTGCAAACAGTCGCGCAGCTTAATATTTTTGTGAAAAAAATGATACATTTTTGGGATTCTATTATGAATAGAAAGTTGAAAATAACAGCATTTAAGTGAGTCTTTACTTCACGTTTGATCAATTTATTGTGTCCTTGTTGAATAAAAAGTACTGATCTCATACATTTTGTGTATGTACATTATATAAATAAAATATATTAGTAAATAAAAAATTTGAATACATTAATTCTAAAAACATTTAAAAAAGCTTCAGCGCAATTAGGAAATGTTTGTTCTTAGCTGGTAGTGTAACTTTTGCATGACTTCATATTAATCATATTAATGGTTAATATTGTCTAAAGTTTAAATGTACCAAGAGAAAATTCAGCCTGATGTTTTCTACTATTCCTTCGCAACTGATGCTCAAGCTAAGACCCAATAACACACTGCTTTCCACAGCACAGTTGTGTTGTTAATAGAGATTCTGTCAGGGAAATGGAATAAATGGTAATGTCTCTGTAGGAATGGCTAAAAAGAAACATTACAGCATGGTTACTTTGTTCTTTGTAAAATGAGGGTTTATCCATTCAACACACTCAGTAGAGGATGTTTTCTTAACTCATTGTTATCAGGGACGCTCTTATAAAAGCAGAGAGGGATAGAGGAAGAGTGCTGAGCAAATGTGGAAGCCTAAAACGGCCCAGTCAGCTCTGTTGAGATATCGAAGGAAACGAAACCGATATCAAACCTTAAATCGAACTTGGGAATGTCTAGAGCATCTGAGAATGCCTCAGACTAAATCAGAGAAAAGAAACAGAGAAGAGAAAGTAACAGACAGCTTCAAATAGCATATGGACTTCACATCTGTCAGAAAGGAAGAGGCTGGCAGTGAAGGGGAAACCATGGGCTTCATTTGATGCTGTTAAGGAGAATAGTCCTTCACTGTGGATTATTGCATGTGCTCAGATATTCATTCTGTCGAAGTATGAATAGGCCACAACATTCATGCCTCACTCACAATAGCCTTCAGTGTTGCCTCTGGTTAAAAACAGCGACCTTTCCCCTCTCTTGGGTTGAGGGGAGAAAGCGAGGGCCCATCGCCAACTTGGCCTCTAATACAGGGTTACGTGCCTTTGGAAGAGAGGTTAGTTGGGTGACAGTGTTTATGGAAATTAGTGAGAGGATATGAGGAAGATAAAGAACCAAAAAGAACAGAGAAGAGACTGAAAGACAATGAGGGACTAAACTACACTGACCAACTGTTACAACATTCTTTCTGTACAACGACTTCAACCAGCTGAGTTAACCGAACAAAATGGATGAAAAATATTTTTTTAGTATGAAACAAATGATGTGCGAAATCAGTTACAAGTAAACTGTGCAGCGGATATTCTGTATCACAGCAACGAAACGTCTCTCAACGGATAAAAACGCTGCGCTGCTAAAACGCTCTCAAGCGCCCAAAGCACGGCGTCTACAGCAGAGCGTCTAGCATTTTCAGCAGGCTAAAACGCTTTGGTGGACACACGGCCTAAGTGACCAGATTTCAAAGGTCACATAAACTTCATGTCTCTCAAGGCAAAGCTGAAATATCAAGCCATTAATATGGCCTTTAAACTACCAAGCAGGATGAGGATAATCACCTGTTACTGCTCCCAGACTGGACAGCAGCCACTCTGCTTGAAACACAATGAGTCTACTTTTTTTCTTTCACAACTTCGATTTAGGCTAGATAAGGACTCATGGTAGACTAAGAGATGTGTAGATATGGAAAGAAATTGGTCCAAACTCCAATAAATAAATACATGAATAACAGCACACAAGGAAGGAAATGATATTGAGCAGATGACAGCGTTTTCAAAAACCATCCACATTACTAAACAAAACTTGCGTTGAGCACCAAAACAAACATGTTTTCCTCGCACATGGAATGCAAAACACCTCCCAGAAAATTCCCACGATTATCCATATCATTCCTCTTCTCATTAACCGAATCTCCCACCAGCCAGCAGCTACTCCAATGTCCCCATTTCCTTTCCACGATACTTTCGAGAATGGCACAAGACCAACAACACTAAATACATAAAGCAAATGACCTACTTGGCCCACTTGACACTTCCTTCAGCCCCATTAGCCTCGGATTAAAGCCTCCTTTGACAGACAACACCCTCTGCCCTGATTTGTTGCAACGTCCTTTGATATATCATTCAAAGTCAGAATGTGGAGAGACCTATTTCTGAACTCAATTCATAGTGAGATCAGATTCCCACTGCATGAGCTTTACCTTGAGCCTTTGTTGGCAGTTATATTAAGTTTGAGCTAAGTAAAGGGGCAGACATATTAATGTAAATATAAACTTAAATGGCAGCAATTTAATAATAAAAGAATCATATTCATAAATCCCACACTAAAAGAACACTAGCAATGAATCATGGTTACTAAATAAACACAGCCGAACCCCATAGTGCTGATTTAGGTGGGACAGTACAGCCAGGTTTTGTTCTGTGCTCAGCCATGTATTAACCAGCTTTAGCTTTAGTAAGATTTACACAGGGCAGGGTGTGGAGCGGGATACTGGATTAAACCATTAAAGATGGATAAAACAGAGAAAATCATTTATAAAAGTAGAGTTAGACATAAAGAATAAAGCAAAATTAGACATATTTGAACTTATACTTTGCTTTTTCCATATAACAGTATGTAAGTAAAAAAGTTTTAAAAAAAAGAAGAAGAAAAAATGCGGTCACGATTTCTCGATTAAATTCGAGAACTCGCAATTTTTCAGTGTTGATTAAACTGCAAAACACCGGAAATGGCACATTGCACAGACAAGAAATTTGAACCGTTTTCAAAGACTGCACGATATAATAAAACCACTTAAAAATCATTATATAACTTAGTGCTATTGTGAAATCACAAAGGCCGTGTTTCAGTTTAATAAATATATGCGCTGCGGGTTTCAGGGTGCAGGTTACATGTTTATCAGAGCAGCCCTGTTCAGAGTAAATTCTGTTCCACACGACCTCATCTCCGCATGTGCCATTTGTTTGGGTTTCCAATAACATGCACTGTTGGACTGTTATTTGAATGCGTGGAGAATGTCTCAGCAGCTCGGATAACAAACTCCATCTCTGCATATGCTGCGAGTTTGGGTTTCTTGGTACGCAACATGTTTATTGCGATTTCAAAATGTTGTTTTGCAGGAAAGGAATGCTAATTCCATTTAAATCAGTAACAGGTGATTCTGGACATAGTGCGCAGTGGAATTCTGTATCATATATTTCAGAATTGAGAGAGAATCCATCAAAATAATTCAACACAATAGCGTACATAATGTTCTCTAAACCTTGAGAATGACTGGTTCCTGTCTGAGGCCAGTACCACAGCTGAGCATGACTTTCAGTTGTTTTATTTATTTTCCTCAAAATCCCCTCATTGGACTGTGCCAACCCCAGCTGCATGTCATAATGAGTCCGTTGGTTTCTTAGCAACCCTGGGTGGCCCACTACCCTACATCCCTGAGAACAGAGACGCTTTGAGATGCAAACCAGAAATGCGGAGCACTGACAGAACCACAGACAATCCAAACACGTATGGAGAGAGGGCAGGGGGTGAACACATTCGTCTTCATTTCGTAATGGTTTAAGACAAGCGTTTCCTTCTATTAGCTCATAGGTTTACAATGGCCATTCTGAAGCACCAAGTGATGAAAGAAATAACTGAATTTTGTTATTAGCTTTGCTTGTGGTTCACTATCCCTCGAACATAAATGGAACAGAAACTATTTTAGTTTAAGCATCTCAAGGTCCTGGAGTGGCCTAGCCAGTGTCTGGACCAGAACCCGAAAGAAAAACTTTAGAGGTAGCTGAAAGTCCATATTGCCCAGCGACAGCCCCGAAACCTGGTGGATTTGGAGAAGGTCTGTATAGAGGAGTGGGCAAAAATCCCTACTGCAGTGTGTGCAAACCTGGTCAAGAACTACAGGAAACGTATGGTCTGCAGAATCAGCAGTGTTTTAAATACTTGTTCTCCCCACTGTATTTATATTAAAAAGTATGTGCCAGATCATTTGAGATTTAAGAACTAAAATTAAATGCCACTTGGAAAGCATAAACATAACTACTGCAGAAAATGTTTCAGTACATTACAATTGTCAAAGTCTGGTCAATATGGTAGTCAGTTGATCATGTGACCCCAATGGCGGCCCTCACGAGGTTAACGCTCCATGTCAACAAACAGCTTTTATAAGGGCTACTGATAGGACTGGAAATTGTGTCTCATGTGAGTTTACATTATTTCAAACATTTATCTAAAGTATTAAGGGTAAAACTTCTTAAACATGGAAATAAAAAGAACTGAGGGCACAACTTTAAAACTGGCAAACTCCACCTATCCAGAAAACGTGGTTAATTGTGCAGATGACTGCCAGATTAACTCATCTGACATCAAATGCTGAGCAATTAAACACGCTAAGATGAATTAAATCGATGGTGAAATTATGTAAACAATTATTACTAATTATTTCGTGACAGATTTAATGGAATTGTTGGTCATTCTACAAACCAAAGACATACATTCCACAGCTGTAGAGATGTGGGTGTACAATTAAGAGTGAAAAGTCCAGGAAAGGCTGAACATACCATGTCTAGCTCTTGAGAGACTTGCCGCTTGCGTAGTTCCTCCATCCGATCGCTGACGTCGCTGAAGTATGTGTTGTAGTACTCTGAGTACTCCTGTGCCAGGTCATCTATATTACCTAGAGAGCCATCCTGCACAAACAGATATAAAAGTGAGAATAACTTAGATGACTTTTGATTTAAAAAAAAAAAAATTAAAAAGAGAACTTTAAATCACATGTTTTTAAATAAATTCCGTCATTCATTATTAAG
The DNA here is from genome assembly GCA_027497675.1 of Cyprinella lutrensis. Lineage (NCBI taxonomy): Eukaryota > Metazoa > Chordata > Actinopteri > Cypriniformes > Leuciscidae > Cyprinella > Cyprinella lutrensis. The sequence continues at coordinate 3,562,404 of JAOTRC010000010.1, read as the reverse complement.
CCTCCCTTCCCTCACAGCCTCAGAAACACAAACAACACAAATGGAGCTGTAGGAGAGTTTCATTAAAAACCTGTCACTGGAATGCGATTTTAATTACCATCACAAGAACGCCGCCAGCCATCAAGGGCTTAACACACTCTGAAGAGAATTTTTACACATTTTACACATCTGCTGCGACAAGCAGCAAACATTCACACACAAGCTGAACTAAACATCTAGCCCTCACATTCCATTATTTTCACTCCACATACACAACTCTGGGCTGAGACCATTGGATTTTTGCAGAGCTTTGTAAATTTGTAAAGTTATAATCTCCAAGCTATTGGTTTACAGTGAATTTGTCAGTTTGATGAGATGGGTTCCTGTGCCAAGTATAAGGGCCAAGGACAGCCCAATCTCATAAAGATTTCAGTAATGGTACAATTTGTATGCAATCACTTTCACTGAAAAAAAGTATATTTATAATATGTAATTATTATTATATGATAATTATTTAATGCAATATCAAATAAAATAATAACATCAAAATTTTGCTTTTATTTTTTATAAAGAAAATCTAAGTGAACCCAATACAATGAGAGAAAATTATTTGCATGCGACCAAAATTAAAGACAGGTGACTAAAAACGTACTTAATTAGCCAATAATGAACTTATAATTGTGGCTTTTGTGCTGAACTTATTTTTTGCCTCTTAACTCAATTACAGGTGACTGTAATCATACAATTTACAAGTCATTGGCTATTTTTTTATTTATAAAAAAATAAAAATAAAAAAATAGCCAATGACTAGTAAATTGTGTGATTATAGTCACCTGTAATTGAGTTAATTGGTAAAAAAATAAGTTAAGCACAAAAGCCACAATTATAAGTTCATTGCCTGCTGAGCCTTTATGGATCCTGTACATTTTTTGTCACAAATTGAGAGAAAGAGAAGCCCGCTGACTAAACTTTCACTGCCACAATTGGATCAGTGCTGTGTCTTCATTAAAGTTTATCATTGGCATGCGTTTTAAGCATGCTGTTAGAATTTTTGCGTGTGAAAACTGAACATCCGAAGCACGTTAATACTAATCTCTTTCAGGTCTTGCACAGACAATTTCACATAAAATTGTAAAAATCCGTCTCGGCGAGTATCCATGTACACTACAGTACCACTAATCAAACAACAGATTCTCTGCAACAATTGACTGAATAACTTTGTAACTAAAACAAGGATTCATCTTTAATATTTAATTTAAGACAGAGACAACTATGCAGTGTTATTTTACATTTGATTAGCATACTTTATTTAAGCCTGGAAAGCACTGCTTATTTAATTAGCATCTTCTATTATTATTTTTTTGTGCTTTTGCTTGTTGTTTGATTATCTGTAGAGTGTTTACTTAACTTTAATCATGTCTGAAATCTATATTTATATTCTATATTAATGTAGAATTTTCTTCATTTGCATTGTTGAATTAAAGTCTGGCGAGTAAAATAAAATAAAAAATGAAAACTAGCAAAGGGCGGCTCGAGCTTCAGCGTGTCCATAGAGGGTTGTAAGATTTATACAAAAATATATAATAATAAAAAAAACGCACACAAAAAAGCCCTTTCTTACTGACCAGCCCTCACAACCTTCTCTGACATCTGTAACCGTTTCGATGTAAGTGCGGATATTAATTTGTGAATGCATTATATTTTTCTACAAGCTTGTGACACACGTAACAGCGAATTACCTCAGACAGCTGCAAAAAAGCACATAAAACGGGAAGGTCCTTCACTGAAAACCAGAGATTAGCTTCTTTAGAAAACAATCAATACCCCAGCAGCTGCAGGTGGCATGATTTCGTTTCCTAAATGGAAGAGTTTGTTACATTTAAGACCGTGTTTGTTGTGTTTCAGTTCTGGGCTAGGCTGGATCTCTCATGCTGCTGTACTAGATGCCCTTTAGAGTCCTGATGAATGAAGTCAAGCACAAAGGACTTCTTCCTGCTCAGGACCATGCTGACAAACATATACATCCTGTCATTGTATGGCCCAGGGCTGGGAAAACCAGGGCCTCATACTGATTGGTAAAATCTGAATACAGACATGGACTTTTGCAATTAGGGCTGTGCTAGAATCTATAAGGACAGTGCTGAAAATAAATTGGGAGTAATAAATAAATCACGTTTTAAGATTAATATAACAGAATTAATGATTGTTTTGTTGCACTATATAAAATGTCTCATAACCAATCCGTTCCAACAGAGCTCCAAACAGATGATCTCAGAATACTGAGACTCCCAACGGAACGCAACTCTCTATGAGAAATTCCAGCTTTTGCATTCCAACCTGCTGACCTTCACAGTACCTCCAGCTTTTAGACAAAACATGATGTGAATGTGAGATTTATGTCATTGGATGCACAAGAAAACAATTTCTGTCTGATTGTTTTAACCAAAATGGACACATTCTCTTTACTGAAAGTCATTTGATAAAGAGAGATCCTAAGACTAAATAAAAACTTTGCAAGAGCAACTAGGCCACAGGCTTTTAGCTGTTGCCATTAGACAGATTTTCTCAAGTACATTTGGTTGGGTGGTGAGTCAAGCAACTTGCTGTAATGACAGGTCAAAGGCTGTGCGGAGCTCTGAGTGATGGGTGGAAGGGCCAAAACTTTCATCCAAGAACATATTCCAATCTTAAAATGGACTCACAGCTTATAATTTTATTATATAGAAGGCAAAAACAAGCATGAATTAAAGAAAAAAAAGATGCACAGAGGCAGGCATTTTTTCTAACTTCTTATTTACAGAACTATAAAAATAAATAAACATTTTAACAAACCAAACCTGTAATTTGAGTAACAATAACAACCAAGGAGGAAATATAATGAATGCATCTGTAGCATTAAATAATATAAAAAAAATATATAAAAACACATTCACGCACACATTTACCTGTATGCATGTTTGTATGTATACTGACCTAAACGATTATTAGGAACACCCCCTGTTTAATTTCTCTTTAATGCAATTATCTAATCAACCAATCACATGGCAGTTGCTTGAATGCATTTAGGGGTGTGGTCCTGGTCAAGACAATCTCCTGAACTCCAAACTGAATGTCAGAATAGGAAAGGAAGGTGATTTAAAGGGATATTTCAGGCATTAAGCTTTGTATTAGTAGAAAACCATTACCACCCTCATATCCCCCTGAGATGAGAGATTTATGTATTTTTTCTCTGGAAAAAAAATCCTCTAATGACGTAAAAAAATCGATTGTCCATCGATTTTTTTTTTCACATTAAATAAACCATTGGATAATATTTAGAGCTTTGAGGAGTTGTAAAAAGTGTGAAGCACTGGAAAGTCCTTGAAAAGTGCTTGGATTTCACTCTCAAAAGGTTGTATGAACCCTGAAATGAACAAACGTAATAATATTCGACTATTTTTGCCACAATAACATGGTTACTGTTAGCGTAAGTTAGAGGTTAGAAGGTTAAGTAGTAACTAGCAGTAAGAATAACTTTCTAATAAGGCTCAATGTTTCTCCTGGTTTCCACACCAGCACTGTTTGATCTGATATTTATGTCTGTGCTGTCAAATATTGTTCCGAGCTCATAAACTGTCTACGCAGCGCAGCTTCAACAGTTTTGTTTGATGTTTTTTATATGCAACAGAAATATCAGCTGGGCAATGAGGTTGTCCCACCAGTGCGAGCTCTAACAAAATTTAGTCGCACTGACAAGAAAAAGATTGCAAAAATGCAACCATTTGGTTGAAGTCTGGAGTCTGCTTAAGACAGTGCTACAGGGAGACAGGAAGGACAGCTGATTGTCCTCGCAGTGCCAAAACACGTTTAAACATAATCCCTCCAGATGTGTTTAAGAATTTGCAATTGGTGGAAGATTGGGGCAACATCTCACAGCAAGAACTGGCCAATCTTGTGCAGTCCATGTGCATCTGATGCTGACAGTTTTGAATCTTTATGTTCATACAGATATTTACACGTTAAGAAATTTGCTCAGAAACTGAGAAATGGGGAACAGGCCATCTATCTTCATTTTATCTTCAGACTGGAACGGAGCTTCAGCACTGAGAAGCAGTGGCCCTTGATCTGAATTAGTTCACTTCCATCTGTACAGCACATGCCTTCTCCATATTCTTATCATTCCACACATTCCAGGCCTCCAGTGAGGTAATGCTGCAATACTTTAGTCTTAAAGTGAGTGAGTGTGGGTCTGCTGTTTCCAGCTGGGCATTTAACTGAAGGGCTAATTCAAAGCTCATGCATCTTCTGTCTGTATCTGTAAGAGGATGTAGATGACAGAAAATGTTTGCCACGTAGAGAACTCTAAAATGAAGAGAGGGAGTGAGTCTTATTTAGCTGACATGAATCACTGTTTGAGCACACAAACAGCACCACCCAAACACTGCTGTCCAGACAGAAAAGCCAAACATTTAAAGACCCCAAAGCTATCCCTTTGACGGTAACTGGAGCTCTATGGTGAACCATTTCCAAACACAAACTAATACAAACTACAGTGTGTTGCTGTTTTACTGTCCACAACTAGTAATATATATCTATCTGAACTACCTTTTTTTAACCAATTAAGCTTGGAAAAATTCAAAGAAATGGCATACCCAAACTGAAACCGAATTAGTTATGAATCCTTTGTCCTAAAAGCACAAGTATGATCTCATTTGAAAGCTGACGCCTGGCAGTATATTGTAAATGTAGAATGAATTAGTCATATTGAAAAAAAAAAACACAAAACAAATATAAATGGCTTCAAAGTTTTGTAAAGTTATTAGAAATGTATTTTTTATGAAACATCTACATGAAAATAAAATTGAAGTCGACATTGTATCAATCTAGAAAAGCACTGCAGCTAAAGCCACATGTCAGACCATGTTATATTTTAAATTTGAAGATGATACTGTAAGTCTAAAAATAAGACTGCTCCTCAAACTTTGGCTTGGTTTAGCTCGCCAGCTCTTATGTTTATGAAGACCAGCTAGAAACTACATTCATTGGCTGATATTATTAATCGTTACTAAAATGTTTAGTCTTCTGGGTTGATTAGTTGGTAAAAGGAAGTAAGATATCCATCACGGTAGCACACAACAGGAGACACTTCAGTTCTATAGTGCTTGAGTATTTTTTTTTATCACTGTTGATTTCTCAAAAGTATACAAATACATCATCTAATTACAGCTCAGCTAACCAGAATCAGCTAACTTCAACACTACTCGAGGTCCTGAGTCACCCACGACATGGACCAAACTCAACATGTTGTGTAATGACTGGCAACAACAATCTTTCTCAAGACTGTTTATTTCCAGGACAGGGACAGAAAGAAGAAGAACAGGTCACAGCGACTGGGAGAGAGACATATCCCACATTAAGCAATAGAACCTTTTTACAATAAAATGCATCATATATGACAAACTGTCTGTTCAAAGAAGCCAACCACAAATTCACACTTCCCACATATGAAGCAGCAGCCAAAGAGCCAAACCACAAAGCCTTGATGTGGCCATTGTGCCGTGAGACAAAAATGTTATGTGTTGAAGAAAAAAAAAAAACAAGGAAAGAAAAGAGTGATTGAGCAAAATAAAGAAAAAGAGAAAATTTCCTGACAGCAAAATGGACTTGTGCTAATCAATTAAACCTACACAATCGTATATTTCATTTGCTCAGCCCACCTGCTCAGATACAGCTTTATGGGACACAAGGTCCTCAGAGTGTAAAGACATATTTGATTACCTTTCTACACAAATGAGAATAAAAGAAAAGAAAAAACTATTTTAGGGGACTATTGGGACTATTTCCCCTGTTAACTATCTTACAAAATACAAAGAAAGAAAACTTTTTTTTTTTTTGGAAAAATCATTTATATTTTACTGATATAAAACAAAACAGCACAAACGCATTCATACAGAGAATCCAGTGTGAAATGAGTGAGCAGATCTGATAAGAGATCTGTTCTTTTCACAGTGCTCAAATCAAAGGAAACACATTACATTCTTAATTCATTCATTAGACATAGAGTAGAAAGCCATTAGAAGTCTGGACACAGCCATGAATCCAATGCTTCTTCACTGTGACAAATATGTGACTAATCCCAGGAATTCATGAGAAGCATGCACTCCTTGAGGATTAAACAACAACACAGCAGCAGTAGAATTCTAAATAATCTAGATTCTCTCTATGATGTAAAATATTTTCTTTAAGTAGCCTACCCACTGTTTAAATGAATAAACATGGTCACATAGCACACAAATTCTATGATTTAATGAATTAAATTCCCTACAGTTCCCTTACAAATGTTGGGGAAAACACTGATTCACAGGGTCAAATAAAATCTGGATAAATGTACTTTGGATAAATGTACCAGCTAAATTCACTTTGGATAAATGTACCAGCTAAATTCTGCAGGTTGTCACAAATATAATTCAAACCCCATTAAAACTACTAAACTGTTGAAAGTTAAGGCTGAGGTTTTCTTTTGCTTTTCGGGAAGAAGTTTATTCAGTTGCGATTCTGTGCGAATGCAGATTGCATAATATGTCTGCTTTTATATCTGCTGATCTCGGAATAATGAGTAACAGCCAACCACAAAACAGGTTTAATGTTCAGAAACAGAATATCACATTCTGCTTTAGTTTTCCATTTTAGTTTTCCTTCTCATCATACATTTTAAAGCCTACAATCCCTAAACATGTCATGACAATTACTGTATAAAGAATAGGCTTGCCACCTGATTTGTTTAACCACACAGGTACGCTCATTAGGGGTGGGACAAAATATAGATAGGCAAAAAATTGTTGTTGTCCTCATCCGCTGGCGGCGTATGCAATAAACGTGCTCTAAATAGATTTCCTCGCTCCCAGAATCGCTTCTTCTTGGCTCCTCGAGCCGTGGCGCTCAACACATGAATAACGGAAATGTGACCATAAGTTAACTAGCCAAAGAAAATAGTTTTTTAACAGGATGCCAGACAGTAGAGTGAGTAAAATAATAGATGCCCCAGCCATTTTTAAGTCCAAAGTCTGGAAAACCTGAACTTAACGTTTGATTGATTGATTGATTATCGCAAAATCGCTGTATTCTGATATTATCAGTATCATGAGCCAGTATTGCATATTGTATCGTATCATGAGGTACTCTGCAATTCCCATCCCGATCACACATGCGCAATGAACTTGTTTTACTCTAATCAGTTGTTCCACAAGGTGGCAACACTGGCCCAGCCCGTTGTTCTACAGTAGAAAATGAAAGTAAAGAGACAAACAGCGACAACAAAATGCAAGCGACAACAGGAGGGTTATGAGAGAGCCTCAACTTTAGTTAAAAAAAAATACAAAGACATTTTTATCAGTCATAACGTCTGGAGAAAAATAGCACAGACTCGACAAAGATGAAACTTTTTAAAGCACATGTGTCGACTGCCTGCGCTCGCATATGCTATCAAATTAGGTATACTTTGAAAGGCATTCGCTTGTGAACGGATAAAAAACAAAGTATACTTTGAGCATTAATGGCATTATACTATAAAGATTACCCAAAAAATGGAAATGATTCACACTCTTCAAAGCAATGGGGGAATAAAAAGTTGATTGACGAGATGTGTGGCGCCGCCCTGGAGGAGAGAAGCGGACGTGGTCCGTATTTGAGTAAGAGAGGATGTGAGACAGAAGTTGGTCAGGGGGTCCTGGCGCACCCTCATTAGGGCGGCTTCCTCAGGATATCCACAGAGGCAAAGGAAAGAGGGCTGACGGAAACATAATGAAGAAGGAAGGGAGATGAAAAGAGAGAAAGGGAGAAAGAAAAACGTCTGTGGTGCGCTAGGTGGAGAATTTGTAACTGGAATCAGAGGTGGGGAGCAATGGCTCATCCAAAATTAAGATTAGTTACTGTCAAGGTGGTCAAGTACTGCGGAAATGAGCAACCAATCTAACATTCTCAATCTCGTTGTCTAATATCCATTGGTGAAACAAATATATAATTTCTGAATACTGCCACAAGCATATTGTGTGTGGCATGTTGGCATGCCACATGTTGAAGTGCAAAAACTATTGCATTTAATGCAAATACCATAACTCAAGCTTCAACAAAGTAGAAATATGCCATGAGGCAAATGATTAACTGTATTTCACAGATCATTTTCTCTCTAAAACTTTCAGAACCACAACAAAACAAGTCCAAGAGGTGGCTGAAATGAGGGTGGCAAGCTGTTAATTGACTTTGAAGTGAATTTTCATGAGTGGAACCACATATAAACAGGGTTTGCGTACACAGACCGCACTTCAATGACAGGCAGACAGAGGTATTCTCATTAGAAGAGATCTATGAGCTTGGCATGCACAATGGTAAACCTCAGAATGTGTCTCTAACCCTTAATACGTTTCTCGGTAGCCGCCAATTCTACAGATGCAGTTTATCAACATTAGCAGTAAATCTTAAAGCCTCAAATAAAGCAATATACATCTTTCAGAAAGCAAAAACTATCTTACAACTTAAAAAATCTACATCACATTATAATAAAATCTTACTTTTATAGACCGAGCCGCGAGCGCCCATGAAAACAACATTTCATAAGGCTTGTAAAAGTTGAAAGTAAAACAACCCGGACTACCATTGTCCCTTGGAACCAATTTTCTACACAACTGTACTGGTTTCAGAGAGTAAATTCTCCAAACCTCCACTATGGAAGAAGGCCATGGTGAGTTGCTATAAAGCCAAAAGATAGAGGATTCAATTAAAGAGGAGTTTGTTGTTTGTTGGGTGAAGCAAAGCCGAGAACACCTTCAGGTGCTACTTCTGCAACTTTTCCCCGCACAACTGCTTCATATAAGTAAATATTTAACCTGTTGCATGAGTAATGTGGTTTAACACAGATGAGGAGAGACCACCGCAGGGCTATTTGTAACAAGAGGAGTATACATGAGACATATTCCAAAGAAAAGAGAGAAAAAAAGACTCATCCTCTATTAGTAACATCACAGAATAAAATAAGCCCGAGGGAGGAAGAGAGGTGTGCAACAAAGGAAATTAATCACTAATGTGTGTCAGTGAGTATTACAGATTATCTTCTTGGATTTAACAGAAACAACTGGGAGTAGACTTGAATATCTTTTCTCATTAAGTAATCCCACTTTTCTAGACACAAAGGCAATACACACACTTCTTCAGACGTCAAATTAACACCACAGTCATCAAAAGGCAAAGCCATTTTCACTGGAAATGGGTGTCACACCTTTATCTCTTTCATCTGGGTGTTTCACAACAGCCACATTAAGGCTCTGAAGTCCCAGAAAATAATTTAATGTAAATGTCCAGTTTACCCAATGTCCTACCCAACAAAAACAATTAAAGATACAATTAAAACCAAAAAGGAACTGACAAACCAAGACCATTTGAGGTGATCTCAAAGGAAACATGATTACTCAGAGACAATCAAGAGAAAATACACATTACTAAGATCTTTTTCCCCACACTCAAGACTTATTTGATTAAAATAATAATAACAGATAACAGACAGACAGACAGACAGACAGACAGACAGACAGACAGATAGATAGATAGATAGATAGATAGATAGATAGATAGA